>OY992540.1:140376282-140905066 GCA_963921195.1 Pegoplata infirma | reverse complement strand
TTAGACTCAACATTCATAACTAAATTTATCTGAAACTCCATCTTTTCATACATAAATATTTTTTTTTAAAAATTTTATCGCTACTGTTTCAAAAATCGAACAGTAGATCGAAATGGGTTAATATGTTTTATATAATCCTTATATATATATAACAAGTAAAAAAGTTAAACTCGGCCTTGCCGAATGTAGTGATACCCTCCACAATTTCAAAAAGATTATTGCAAAAAACTTTATTTAAAAGGAAATTACTTTTGAAAAAAAAAAAATTTTGAAAAAAATTTTGGTAAAAAAAAAAAATCCGCGATTTTTTCTTTTTTTGTCAAAAAATATGTTCGTACTTGTTTAAATACCATTTGGTGTTCAATTATGTTCACATATGTCAACCAGATGCCGAATTAGAGCATTTTGTATTTTTAGGTTATGTTGAATGTACTGAAATTTTTGAGGTGTGCTTACATTTTCGTTCATAACTTTTGAACCGCTGAACCGATATCGCTCAAATGCAATACCAAACTTCTCGGGAGAACTTCCAATATATATTTTAAGTTTCAGTCATCTCTGTGCAATATTTTGTCCGCGAGAGCATTTTCAACAGACAGACGGACAGACGGACAGACGGACATCGCTAGAATGTCTTAAAATCGATCGGGCATCTTGAATATATATACTTTATGGGGTCCCAGACCGATATTTCGATGAGTTACAAACAGAATGACAAACTTATATATACCCTCTATCACTAAGTGGAGGGTATAAAAATGACATGTTAGTTTGTTTGTTTGTTTGTATGTTTGTTTGTTTGTGTCGCTTTCAGAAAAAAACTACTGAACCGATTCAAATATAATTTGGCATGTAGATAGAGAATTTTCTGGAATGAAAAATGCGACCAATGGCATCTCGATTGGATGCCCCGCCCCCTTTTACGCCCACTTTTTGTGAATTTCAGATTTTTTAATATATTTGGATGTTTGTTACTGTATTTGGATGTTTGTTACTATATTTGAATGTTTCTTACCGATTACCATGAAATTTGCCATCCCGCACCTTGATTGGAAGCCACGCCTCTTTTACGCCCACTTTTGTAAATTCAAGGCTTTTCAATACATTTGCCTGTTTGTTACAATATTTGGTTGATTGTTACCAATTCACATGGGATACATATAGCAATTTTTGTGGAAGTGAATATAGGCCTTACCGCATTCGGATTCGATGCCCCGCCTTTTTTACGCCCACTTTTTGTTAGTTTATGCCGTTTTCACGCCAAACGGATTCAAAAGGAATTTGGCATACAGTAAGTTTTCTGGAATGCAATAGTGGCTTTACGCCCACCTTTTTTATAAATTCGACATTTTACAATATATTGGTTGTTTGTTTTCTTTAACATTCCACTTTATATATTTAAAATATCTTTCTTGAATTATCCTTATCCTTATCCTTATATATATATAAAAATGACATGTTAGTTTGTTTGTTTGTTTGTGTCGCTTTCAGAAGAAAACTACTGAACCGATTGAAATGAAATTTGGCATGTAGATAGAGATTTTTCTGGAATAAAAAATGCGACCAATGGCATCTCGATTTGATGCCCCGCCCCCTTTTACGCCCACTTTTTGTGAATTTCAGATTTTTCAATATATTTGGTTGTTTGTTACTGTATTTGTATGTTTGTTACAGGTTAGCATGAAATTTGGCATATTAATATGGTGCTTTTTGCAAGGAAATCCCGCATCTTGATTGGAAGCCACGCCTCCTTTTACGCCCACCTTTTGTAAATATAATATCCTCACAAAGGGGCGTGGCATTCTTTGGTTTTTCTTTCTATCTGGTTCACAACCACTGATAAACGGCTAAACCGATTTACATGAAATTTTAACCACAGATAGTACTAACTGAGGCGGGAACTATAGGTCAAAAGAGAGAACGATCGGCCAAGTGGGCGTAAAATGCCACGCCCCTTTGTATTACATTGAACGTTATTTCTGCCTTTTCAGCAATTACGTTTAAACGGCTGAACCTATTTTAAAGAAATTTTCACCACATATAGTACTAATACAAACGGGAAATATAGTTCATAATAGGACGGGGACAGACAAAGGGGTGGAAATGCCACGCCCATTTGTATTAAATGGAAAGTTATTTCTACCTGTTCCGTAATCACGCTTAAACGTCTGAACCGGTTTTAATGAAAATTTCACCACACATAGTACTAACCCAGGCGGGCACTATAGGGTATAATAGGATTGCGCTCTGACGGATGGGCGTATAAGTCCACTCCCCTTTGTTCTACATTGGAAGTTATTTCTGCATATTCCGTAATCTCTCTTAAACGTCTGAACAGATTTTATTGACATTTTTAACACAGATAGCACTAACCGAAGCGGGAGCAATATGCCATTTCAGCACGTGATTGGGCAAAGGCGTTGTACTAATTCAAAATTACTATTGCTGCTATAATAAAGCGCGTTTGGACAAAGAGGCATTAGTTGCAACGCTTCTTTGTACTATACTAAAAGTTGTTTCTGTCAGTTCCGCAATGACGCATCAACGGCTGAACCAATTAACACAAAATTTTTGCAACTAATAGTAAACGAGGCGGGAACTATAGGACATAAAATAAGCGATCAGACAAAGAGGCATTAAATGACACCCCTGTTAATCTTATTGCACGTTCTTTTCGCCTTTTTCACAATCACGCTTTTTCGGCTAAACTGGTTTAGAAGAAATTTCCACACACAGATAGTACTAACCGAGGCGGGAACTATAGGCCGTAAATGAGTGCGATTTGACAAAGGGGAGTAAAATCCCACGCTCTTTTGTATTACATTGAAAGTTATTTCTGCCAGTTCCATAATCATGCTTAAACGCCTTAACCGATTTTAATGGAATATTCATCACATATAGTTCTTCAGAAGCGGGAACTATAAACCATAATAGATCGCGAGGCGTAAGTTGCCACGCCTCTTTGCACCACACTAAAAGTTTTTTCTGTCTGTTCCGTAATAACGCTTAAGCGCCTAAACCATGGTTGGTTACCGTTACCCTTATTATACCGTTACCGATTCAAAACCCTTTCAAATCGAATACCGTTACCGATACCGCTAAAAATATTTTTAAAATACCGTTACCCTTACCGTTACCGTTATAATTATTAGAAGTTACCGGTATTGTACCGGTATTCAAAATTTTACCTGTTTTAAGGGATTTTAACGAACAAAAAAATAAAATCAAATTGCTAACATAATTTTAAATTTATAATTTGCAAATTATCATAAAATAAATGACAAAAATAATAATCATATTAAATCTATACTGGTTTTTGGGTCTAAGGGGGCCCCTGTAGGTTAGTTGGTAGCGTGCTAGCCTATGAAACAGGGGGTCGTGGGTTCGATTCCCACAAAACCCTTGGTCGATTTCGCTACAACGAGACGACGGTCATTGTTACCAGTTCTCGTTTAGGTTTAAATTATTAAAAATGATGTGTAATTAAATTGGAAAAATAAATAAAAACTGATCATTGGATCAAATTATTATTATTATTATTATTATTACTGGTTTTTGGGTCTATAAAATATTTTTAGCTTTCAGTTCTATCTTTTTTCAAATTTTTAACTAAATTAATAATACCGGTACGTACCGGTTTGGTTGGTTCGGTACTGGTACATACCGTTACCGAAACGATTTGAAAATACTTACCGTTACCTTTACCGAAATAAATAAAAATTAGATACCGTTACCGTTACCCTTACCGTTATTCGTTTCGGTAACCAACCTTGGCCTAAACTGATTTAAACAAAACTTCCACAACATATAGTACTAACCGAGGCGGTAACAGTATGCCATATTAGCGCGTGATTGGGCAAAGGCGTTGTAGAATGCTGCACCCCCTTGCACTATTTGAAAATTATTTTTGACAGTTCCGCAATCACGCAAAAATGGCTAAGCCGATTTTTACAACTGACTAACCGATGCGGGGCCATATCAGCATGCGATTGAACAAAGGGACGTAAATTACCACACGCCTCTGTAATATATTGATAGTTATTTCTGCCTATTGGGTAATCACGCTTAAAAGTCGAGTAGTAACCGGGAACAATGGGCCATATCAGCGCGCGATCGGACAGAGGTGTTGTAAAATGATGCGAAATTTAAATTTTCACCAGATGTAGTGCTAACCGAGGATGGAACCATAGGGCATTACTAACTATCATTCATTGTATAATATTTTTTCAACCCGGGCAACGCCGGGTGCAAAACAGCTAGTATTTCTATAAATTTAAGATCTGTTTAAAAGTAAGTATCTTTTAATATTAAATTGAAATTACTAATTTAAAAATTTAAACAGAAATTAAATTAAAAAATAATATATTAAATATCATTCACACAAATTTTGGGCAAATTAACTTGATTACTGTTCATTAAATGTAATTCGAATTCTCCTATCCTATCTGCTAAACAATGTAAATTTTACAAGGATATCCTATAACAATAAAAACTTTATACAATTGCAAAACAAATAAAATAAACAAATCAATTGAACTTGATGCTTAATATGAAATTTTTAATTACCTAAAAAAAAAATTAAATTTTATATTTAACTTCAATGCTATAATATTCTTTGTTATAATGCGCAATACAAAAATAATAAAAATGATTAAAAAAAAAAAAAAATATTTGGTTGATTGACAACTTTGATAATTAAACAACATTTAATCGGATTAAATTTATGGGAGCATTAATAAAACATGAATATCTTCTTGTTGCTCAAAATGTATACATATTTATAATCTCTAACTCACTTTAGCAGTGTATGACAGTTTAATATGCTGAATGAAAAATCTTTAAATTTATTACAATTTAATGAAACGCCAAATAAAATGACAACATAATATTGAGGATGTAAATATAACGAGTAATATTTTATTGGAAGTGGAAATATCAGTTGAATAAATCCATAAAGGAAATTTCAGTTCATTAGTTCAATCATCATTTTAAAGCTTAATATGTGTTTTATTTATATAAAACTGCGTAAGACTATGGTACAAAAGTATTTTGAATTTATCAAAAAAATTATATAGAAAAAAAACGTCGCAGAATTTGGGAATTATATGATTTGAATTGAGAAAAGTGTGAAAGATTTTTTTTTTTCTAAAAACTAAGGAGATCCTGGTTAATTTTTACTATGCAGTTTCATATATCCAGTTATTATTGTAATCTTCAGAAAACCTTTTATGTCAAATTTATTCAAGTAATAGTCAATTATACTCTATATGTGAAAATTATTAACAGATCGCCAGTGCCACTGTTTTTTTTTACACAAAAATATGTTCTAACACGAAAATTCAGGACGAATTTTCATCATTAATTTAGATTTTGGATAATAAACCTCTTATACAGTGCGATTAATTCTATGGAAACTTTTCCAAATATTAAAAATCTATTACTATAGAAAGATTCCTTAAAAATTTTTTTGAAATTTTGAAAAAAAAATCTTGGAAGAGACACAGATTCAAAATATTATTTCCAATAGAAAAAGTATCAGATTTGAGAAATTTTTAATTCAGAAAGTTTTCCGAAACATTTGCTTAATGAAAATTTTTTCTAAAAAAAAAATTCAGACGTTCTGAGATATTTTGCTCACAGAAAAGCTTTTAGCTTTTGTGAAATTCTTGATATACAAAAATTCATGGATTCCGATACACTATCATGTAGAAAAATTTTATATATTGAGCCATTTTTCCCACAGAAGAATTTTAATTTTTTAATTCTTCGTATAGAAAAATTTCCAAATTTAGAGCCACCATTCGCAGTAAAAACTTCTCAGGTTATGATTTTTATTCTATTGAAAATTTTGCACAATCTAAAAACTTTTCCTTGGAAAAATACTCGATTTCGCCAGAAAAATTCTGAGATTCTGAAACGTTCTTTCTACATCAAGACACTTGAGATTAACAAAATTTTCTACCTTAACTCTTTTTAATTTTGTTTTCGAAGAAAATTCTCAGATTTTTTCTATAGAAAAATTCTTAGGTTTTCCCTATAGAAAAATTCATGGAATTCCTATGGAAAAATATATTTTTTTTGAAACATTTGGCATATTCTGAGTAATTTTTTTCTATAGAAAAAGACATAGATTCTGATAATTTTTTTTATAATACAAATTTTTAAATTTTTCTTAAAGAAAATAATTAGATTTTTCCTATAGAAAAATTTTCAGACTATCCTATAGAAAGATTCTCACAGTTTTCCAATAGAAAAATTTTCAAAGTTTTCCTAAAAAAAATTCTAAAAGTTTTCCTATAGAAAAATTCAAAGATTCCTAGACTTTTTCCCTTCTTAGGCCTTTTTTTTGTAAAAATTCTCAGATTATTTCCTTTCTCTGTTCCACACCTTCTTAGATTTTACTATAGAAAAATTCTAAGACTTTCCTATAGAATAATTCTAAGATTTTCCTATAAAAAATTCTCAAATTCGTATAGAACATTTTCATTCGTTTATTTTTCCGAATGAAAAAATTTTCCAAAACTTTTTTTCCTATAGAAAAATTTTAAGATTCCGACTAATTTTTCCTATAGATTATTCCTTCTGTTCCCTTATATTTCCCCTCGTTACCTTCTTTTTCTTTTTTTTTACCTTACACTACTCTGTTCTACACTCAAAATAATACATTAGTAGATTTACTAATTTTTTTTGCTAATGCTAGTAAGCTAACCTTTAGCAAATTTTTAGTTGAGATTAGCATGTTAGAAAAATATTTTATAAACTTCATTTAGCTAAGGCGACCAGATTTTGAAAATAAAAATAGAGGACATAAAGAAAAAAAGTAAAAAATTATTTGAATTCAACATTTTTACATATTTTACAGACAAATTTACATTCACACCAAGCGGTGGTCAACACCTTTTTAACGATGTAATAGTAAAAATCGCACCAAAAATGGCAAAGTTTAATTTTCAGTCAAATTGAATTGAAAAGCATCAAACAACTAACATAAAAATCGTGTTATCACGAGTCTGTGGTTAGATTTTTAAAATCTTTTAATGCAGAAAAATTTTATCGGATTTTTTATTCATGAAAAATACAAGTTTTGAACCCTTTTTATGCGGTTTAGCTCACGATAGATTATCGCTAGAGCCCAAATATTTTGGGAAACGTCATAAAAAATGTCAAAGTTAATTTTCGTGGGAGGTACCCTGTTCTCACGTACAGCTAAAAACCTTTTTTAGCAACATTTTCTGTCAATATACTGTAAAAGAATAAAGATAGTGCTAAAAATATTGGTGCTAAAAACGGTTTTTGGATGTACGTGAGAACAGGGTATAATACTCTTCCATCCAACAAGTTGTACAACAAGAAAATTCCGTGTATGGTCACTTTTACAAAAAGAAAAATTCAGTAGGAGTATAAACAGAAGAAGCACGGTGCGACATTTTCCATACGAAATACAATTATTTATCATGCTTTTAAAAATAAAGAGGACAAAGAGTACATAATTTGAAAAAAGAGGACAAAAAGAGGACACCAATTTTATAGAGTACAACCAATTAAAATAGAGTATTGTCCTCTAAAAAAGAGTACGTATGGTCACCTTAATTTAGCGCATTAGCATTTTTAAACAAAATTTTAACTAATTTTTTTTTCGCTAAATTTATAATTGAGTTGACCAAATTTTTACAAGCTTTTTTTTTTTTGCTAATATTAGCAAATAATATTAGCAAAAATAAATTGTATTTTTTTTTAAGAAAACTTAAAATGGCGCTATCTCGGAAACTAAGCCAGATGGAGCAAAATGGAGGTCATTTTTGGTTCTCGGGCTCTCTAGTATCGCCGGTTCTCTTCACTTGTGTGGACCCTAATGGGTCCTAACTTTGGATCCAAAAAAGTTAGCATTCCCGAAAATTTTAAAATGCTCACATCTCGGTAAATATTGCCGACACACCAAATTAACCAAAAGCTCTCCGAGCAATATTTTTGAAGTTATCGAGTTTTTCAATTCTCAAAACCCTAGTGGTCCCCTAAAATCACGTATCTCAAAAACTAAGCAAGGTAGAGCGAAACGGACACAAATTTTGGATCAAAAACTATGACGAGTTTCAAGGAGACCAACGAGGTCTAGGCCCATCGGGGTTTGGACCTATCGGGTCGGAACCCAATGGGGTCCTCAAATGTGTATGAACTAAGTTGAAATAAAAAAAAATAAAAAAAATTTCAGTTAACTTATTTCTGGCAAAACATTTTTGCTAACTTTTCCAAAAAAAGTTGTAGGTTCAAAATCAGCAAATTTTCTTGTAGGTTTACAAGTTTTTTTGCTAACATTACAGTTTTTTTTTTTTTTTGAGTGTACAGGGTATAATGGCTATCTGCTGATGTATGTATCTACCCGAAATATAGAACCACTTTCAAGTATGAAAAAGTAGCGATGAAATATGAAACTTATCCTTAAGAATGAAGCCTATTGAATTTGGGAAAAATCAGTCCAAGTTTAGACCTAGCCCCCATACAAAGGACCGCTTTAATTTTGGCTCAAATGTCTCTAATAACACTCTACAAAAATCAAATTTTTTTTTTACACAGACTTCTAAAATACATTTTCTAAAGTATTTTGGCCTCATAAACACGAATCTGTATAAAATTTGTATCAAATCGTCTTCTCGAGATATAGGCATTTTCATTTTTTGTGAACGAAGCCCTCAAAACAGACAATTTTTATAATATTGGAAAAGTGTATGTTAAAGTTATTCATATTTTTATACCCTCTAACTACAGTATGGGGGTATACTCACTTTGTCATTCCGTGTGTAACTCATCGAAATATCGGTAGGGGATCCCATAAAGTATATATATTATTGATCAGTGATCGATTCTAAGACATCGATTCTGTCTATCCGTCCGTCCGTCTGTACTTAACACGATGCAGTCCAAAATAAAAGAGCTAGACCCCTCAAGTTTGGCATAAATATGTCTTATGGTCCTAGGCAGGTTAAGTTCGAAAATAGGCCAAATCGGAAAAGTTCCCCCTTGAAGAACTAAACCAACCTCCTAAAAATTAAAAATTTTTTTGACGTTTTTTTGTATTTTTGTGAAACAAATGAAACATTTTTATGTTCGCAGAAGTTCATAGTCCTGCGCTTGGACCCAGGGGTCCAAAAAATATTGTTAAATATTGTTTTTTTTTCCTCTCTTCTCTTTTAAGGGCGTGGATAAAAAAGTAGTTTAAATAATTATAAAACTATAATAGTAAAACACCAAGATGCAGCAGTTTTCCTTATAATTTGAAATTTTTTGCGAAAAATAGTTATGGAACACAAATAATAAATCGGAATGCAAAATGAATCGGTCGGTTCAATTTAAAATTTTATTTAAATTGGTCCAAGAACCATTATTTGTCACCCAGGCCTGACACAAATTAGTTGCTTGGCTAGACACAAGTTGTACATTAACAGATTATTTAGTAAGATTTTGTTGAGGAAGTACGTTGTATTATATTTTTACTTGCTTATTTTATAAAGGTAATTTTGACATAGGCATATCCCTGATTGAACCTAATAAAATATTAAATGTATTATAAATAATACGTGCAAAAAGTGTTGTGAATTATTAATAGTTTTAAGGTCAAAGGATTTCCCTGAATTTTCTCAAGTCTTTATAAAAAGGATATTTATTTGCTAAGAATATCCTAAGGATAGGTTAAGGAAATTCCTTGCTTCAATTATACTAAAATAAGGCATTTTCAACATTATTAGAACAGAATTTCATGAAGTACAAAGGATTTCTTAAACTTTTTTTTAATTTTTTAAGGACATTTTTATTTTTTGAATTACATCCTTGCTTCAATTTTTTCATTTGGGTAAGATTTGATGTATATTCTAAGTGTTGCGGATGCAAAAATTCATGAAGGGATTTGAATTTTACATTTTTCTTTACTTTTTTAAAAAAGGACATTTTCGAGAGGAGCGTATCCTTGTTCCGATTTGCACAAATTTTGGTAATTACATTGGGCATATTATAACAGTTGGATTTTCAAAATTTCATGAAATAACTTATATTTTTACCCTTTTTCTGAACGTTATTTTAAAAAGGACATTTTTGAGCTAGGCGTATCCTTGCTCCGAATTGGACAAAATTTAGTAGAATTCTAATGGCATTATAGGAAATAACTACAATAAATAACATGAAGATTGAAGTTTTAGTTTTCACTTTATGCCATATTTTAATTTCAGGATATATGGGATGGATACGAATCCTTGGGCGGATATTTACCAAATTCAAATTTTTTCTTGATCTTATCGATCTTAACAAGTGTTCCAAATTTTAACGCTCTAACTTAACTCCTTCTATTTTTGGCCACTCTTTACATGAAGACGCAACACTGTGCGACCCCTCCCTCCACCTTGCCACCCTTCCCTAAAAAACGCCCCTGTAATTTTTTTTTTTAATTTTTTTACATGTTTGAGGGTATAAGAGATTCGGCAGAGCCGAATTTAACACTCTCACTTGTTTTTATTCGAATTCCTAATAAAATTAACTAACTTTTGCAGGAAATGCGGCCTCGATACGACTAAGGATACCATCACGACATTATAAGGAATTTTAAAATTCCTAATAATTCCGCCACTACTGTTGCGGAACCCCTTTACTGTATTGTTCACCCGGCTATTTGGTGTTGAGGCGTGAATTTCTTAACCCTTTACACAGCTTCGTATAGGCCTACCCTATACGGTACAACAATAGACTATTGCAAAGATATGGACTCACATTCCAGGAAGTTTCTTGCAAAATTCGGATACTTATAAGGACATAACCAAAAAAGGACATTTTTAACTTCCTTATAATGTCCTGATAGCACCCTTGATCGTATTGAGTCCGGATTTCTTGCAGAAGTTAGGTTATTTTATTTAGAATTCGAATAAAAAAATATGGATAAAATACACTTTTCCACAAAAAATGAAAAAAATGAAGGTGATGTGATACCACTTTTCTGATGACAGATTCGTGTTTAGGAGGCCAAAATACTGTAGGAAATGTGTTCAACTTGTCTATGCAAAAATTGTGTTGAGTAGTGTAATTAATTAAAATATAATTAACTTACAAAGCCTTATCAATGTGCCACGAAAAAAATCTATTTTTTTTTTAAATATTAAAAGTTTTTGACAATTGTCCATACACTCAAAAAATTATGTTAGTAAAATCAACTGAAAATGTCAGTTAAAATAACTACTTTGTAAGTTGTTTTGGGGTCAACTACTTTTTCAGTTAAATCAACTAAGAATGTTAGTTATTTTAACTAACAAAAAACAACTGTCTTATGTAGTAAAAACTAATTACATTTGTAGTCAAAACAACTAAAATGTAGTAAAAATAAAATAAACAATAATAATTATTTTTCTTTTTCAAAAAATTTTTCAGAAAAAAATTTGAAGACCAAATTTTTTCAAAGTTTTTTTTTTTTTTTTAAAAAAAAAGTTGTAAAAAATAAAAAACCAAAATTTATTTTTATTTCTTGGAAAAAGCTTTGAAAAATTTTCAGAGATAAAAAATAAACTGCTTTAAATAACTGTTACTACATTACAGTACTTTTTTGTTAGGTATTCAAAAAAACTACTTAAAATAACTAACAACAATAGTTGCTTAATTTTTTTCATACAAAAACAACTTACTTTGTAGTTGAAAACAACTAACTACTGTAAAATATACAAACAACTAACATTTAGTAACTTACATATTTTTCTGAGTGTATATGGGGCATTCCAAGCCAAATCACTCACTTTTAGACCCGACCCCTTTCGATTTATTTTATTTTTGGATATGTTTTAGTATTTATTAAATGCAACTAGGTCACCAATTTTCAGCTTTTTATTTCAAGATGGTGTTGAGTAATCAGTTTTTCAAAATGGCGATTTTCTCAAAAAAATTAAAAAATTTAAATTTTTAATTAATTTTGACCATTAAAAAATATAGATATTTAAAAAAAAGTTGGACAACGTTTTGTTGGTATTTAAATGTAGTTTTAGAAAAAAAAATATGAAAAAATTATTCGAAGTAATTATCACTTATTTTTTGACGTTTAAAAATTATAATCGACTTTTTGAAAAAGTTCGAAACCTTTGATTTTTTTTTGTAAAAAACTATAAAAATTCTACTCTAAATTACGCAACTTTTAAGATATAATTCGAGATGTGATCACAATTCTTTCTATTTTTTTTTTAATTTTTAAAATTGCACCTTTTGTTTTTTGGCTCTGATTTATTTTATATGGTGATCCAAAAAAATGAATTGGTAGATATTGACCCTAACTTACCCTAGATATATTCATTTCGAGGTAAAAACACGTCTCACAAAAATTTAGGACGATCGGAAATGGGTAAGGCGTTTAGCATGGTCCTTGAAGTTTAAAAAACGGATTTCAAGGAAAAATATGATTTTTTTTCTGTTTTCTCAATTTTTTTGTTATTTTAAGTTAAGTTTTACTACAAGTGATTACAGAATTATGATGTAGAAACTAGAAACTAAAATCGGTTGAAAATCAGCCAAGTTATTACAACTTCCCCAGGCATCTAACGTGTGTCATACCACTTGATTAAAGAATACGAGTCCCTTTTTTTAAATTTATTGAAATTTTCTACTATAATAACGTTTTTTCATTATTCATGTTTCAGTGTAATATTTTTTTGGTTTTTTCAATTTTAAAAAAAAAAAAAAATTTTTTTAAAATAGAGGTTGAAAATGCAGGCATTTTTAGCATTAATTTAAAAAATGTTAGCAAAACACAATATTAAAAATACTTGTCATCTAATTACATTTGAACTTGAAGAATAAAAAAATGTTATTACAGTAGAAAATTTCAATGAATTTCAAAAATCGGATTGTATTGCTTAATCAAGTGGTCTGCCATACGTTAGATGCCTGTGGAAGTTGTAATAACTTGGCTGATTTTTAACCGATTTCAGTTTTTGGTACCTTATTAGAGAGGCATTTTACTCCGAATTATAATTCTGTAACCACTTGAATTTAAACTTACCTTAAAATACCAAAAAAATTTAGAAAACAGAAAAAAAATTCATATTTTTCCTTGTAATCCGTTTTCTAAACTTCAAGGCCCATGCGGAACACCTTATCCATGTCCGATCGTTCTTAATTTTTGTGAGGCGTATTTTTACCTCGAAATGAATATATCTAGGGTAAATTAGGGTCAGTATCTACCAATTTAATTTTTTTGGAGCACCATATAAAATAAATCAGAGTCAAAAAATAAAAGGTGCAATTTTCAAAAGTTAAAAAATAGAACAAATTGCGATCACATCTCGAATTATGGCTTAAAAGTTGCGTAATTTAGAGTAGAACTTTTAGACGTTTGTAAAAAAAAATCAAAGGTCTCGGACTTTTTCAAAAAGTCGATTTTAATTTTTAAACGTTAAAAAATAAGTGATAATTACTTCGAATAATTTTTTTAATATTTTTTTCTAAAACTACATTTAAATACCAATAAAACGTTGTCCAACTTTTTTTAATATATTTATATTTTTAACTGGTCAAAATTAATTGAAAATTTTAATTTTTTTATTTTTTTGAAAAAATCGCCAATTTAAAATTGATTACTCAACACCATCTTGGAATAAAAGGCTGAAAATTGGTGTCCAAGTTGCATTTAATAAGTACTAAAACATATCCAAAAATAAAATAAATCGAAAGGGGTCGGGTCTAAAAGTGAGTGATTTATATATTTTGCGCAATTATTATGTTTTAATGTTGTTTTTTTTATTATTTTATTTCCATAAACGACCCTTGAAAAAGTAATCAAAAAAGTTACGAAACGTCGGGGAAATATGTGATAAAACAGAGTTTTTTTTACATTTACAAAAT
Source organism: Pegoplata infirma (assembly GCA_963921195.1). Taxonomy (NCBI): domain Eukaryota; kingdom Metazoa; phylum Arthropoda; class Insecta; order Diptera; family Anthomyiidae; genus Pegoplata; species Pegoplata infirma. The sequence goes on along the minus strand of OY992540.1, from coordinate 140,891,209 downwards.
TAGGCCCAATTAGCTTAAATAAACAATTACGGAAGGATTAATACTTGACAAAAAAAATAAATACGAGAAGAAACATCTTTGTTTCCAAGATTTTTTCTTTAGGGACAATAGTTCAGAAATAGAACACTTTCAAAATATATTTTTCAATCATAGTGTAAACACGATTATTTAAAATATATTTTTGAGCCAAATACATTTGTAAATTTGTACACACATGTTTTTTTAAGATAATAAAAAATCCATTTTATATGTATAATTTCATATAGTACGTATGAAGAAATTTGCACACAGCGTGTAAAATATTAATACAAAAATCGTACCAACAATATTTGATAAATCAAGTGAATGTGTATGAACATGAAATGACTGAATGGGAAGCGATAGGATGTTTATTATTGCTTTCTTTCGTCTTTTTTTTTTTTTTTTGTATTTGTTTATATTTATTTACTGTTTGCTGCAATATGTCAAAAGGAAAAAATATAAAAAAAAACTGAAAAAGTCCTTAACATAAACACATGGTTACAAACATTTACTTTCTTACAAATTCAACTGAACATAAATTCATCACAATCACATACAAACATAATAAATAAACTTAAACATCTACATCTTAAAAAATTAGAGGGGGAATATAAAAAAAGGTTATTTACCCTTATACTCGTACTTGTATGAGAGAATAAGTATTTTTGTAAAATCAGTGTTGCCATTTCCAAAATGAAGAAAAGCGCCAAAATTTTTGAAAAAAGGGTAAAAAAGCGTAAAAATATAAGAAAAAAAGGGTAAAAAAGCGCCAAGAGGAAAAAGTCAAAATTTAAAAATTTATTTTAAAAATGTACTTTTTCACTACAAAAAGAAAATCTACAAAAGGGTAAAAAGGGGTAAAACTGACACATAAAAAGGGTAAAAAGCGCCAAAAAAAATTAAAATCACAAAAATATATGATTTTTTTTCGAGAATTTACTAAATTTATTGATACAAAACTACAAAAAAAATGCAATTAAAATTCCTAAAATAATATTAAGGTACCTACAGACGACGCAATATTATGCACAATATTTTTGACGTTTTCCCACAAATGGCATACATAAATACATGCAGATTGTACATAATATTGAATCGTCTGTAGAGGCCTTTAAGATAACAATAAACACAAAATTATAAACAAAAATATTTGTCTGTATAGAAAAATTAATAACATTCAAATAAATCTGTTTCATTGTCGCACTCATCACGCCACAAAATAGTTTTTGTTTAAAAAAATGGCCCTTATGTGAATGATATTTGATAGCTTTAATTTAAATAAATGTGACTGTAAATACTTAAAGGCAGTTTATAAATTAGCCAGCAAATTTCAGAATTGTTTCAAAAAACAACAGTCCAGAAAAACGTACAAAAATTACAGTTTTGTTACAAAAACTATATTAAATATTTGCTGAAACATAAAGATAAAAATAGTCAGCAAAAAGAAATAATAACAAAATCACAAAGTTTTTATAAAAAGCACCTAAAGCGTCACGAAAAAATAAAAAAGCGCCATGACAAAAACTCCGGGTAAAAAGACAAAAAAAGCACCAGAAAATACCCGAAAAGCGTCAAAATGGCAACACTGTGTAAAATCATATATTGAAGTACTCATTGTAGCCAAATAAACAAAACGACCCTATTTTTGTGTAAAGACACTTTCACTTGAAGTTCTAAAAATAGTTTTATTTTTTCATCTTAAAATGGAGGGTCATTTTTATTGACAATAAGTTTTTGATCTTTTTTTTTTGAATTAGTTTGGAGTTAAGGGAATTTTAGGGAATTTTTTTGAAAATCCCATATTTGTTTTTAAATAAAAATTCTGAGATATTTTCCTTCTGAAAAAGGCTTAGATTCTGAGAAAAAAAGTCATAAAGCATAATTACTTGAGCGAATACAGTGCGTAGCAAATCGGACACTTTGAAAAACTTTTTTTTTTAGATTTTCCCAATTTGTTTACAGTTTTTAGTACCCTTCGAAAACTCCTTCGTGGTAAGTTTTCATTTTTTTTTATGACCCGTTCAAAAGATATCGAATTTTTAAAAATTGGTAGTTTGTTCCTTTACTCAAACTTCTTTTACTCATAACTTCTTCAATAATGGTCCAAATTTAAATTTTTTTTTCTTCAAAATTTTTGTTTTTTTACGTAATTAAAAAAAAAATCCCAAAAAATTTTTAAAAGCGCTCTAGTATGCGATTTTTAAGTTTTAAAATTTAAATCTAATTTTTGAAAATGTTTGTACCCTTGGATTTTTTTGAAATTTTTTTGTGTAAAACTTCTATCGATTCTACAAATTGTTTGCCCAGTAGGAGTACGTAAAAAAACAAAAATTTTGAAAAAAAAAAAATGAAATTTGGACTATTATTAAAGAAGTTATGAGTAAAAGAAGTTTGAGTAAAGGAACAAACTACCAAGTTTTAAAAATTCGATATCTTTGGAACGAGTCATCAAAAAAATCTGAAAATTTATCACGAAGGAGTTTTCGAAGGGTACTAAAAACTGTAAACAAATTGGGAAAATCTAAAAAAAAAATTTTCAAAGTGTCCGATTTGACATGGAATGCCCAAATACACTGGTTGTCAACTAAATAGAAACGTTTCTATGGTGTATGCAATTTGTTAAAGGCAAATTAAACAATAATTAAAGTTAATTTTACACTGTGCAACAAATTTGGGGTCTTCGAGTGTATCTTGAACGGGACAAAAACTTTTGAAAAATTAGCTCGAGTTCTTTTTTTATGACCCACTGAAGTTTTTCAATTTTTTCAAAGGCGTTTTGAATAAGTCAAAAAATAAGCATTATATCTAATTCTGAGGTAAATAATGTTAAGACATATCTGCATTAGAATTTGATGGTGGTTTTTTTCTAAGAATATATTAACCCTCTATCTGCCATTTTAAGGGGTCATTTTGATTTTTTTTTCAAATATCCTCATAGAAAACCAATAAAACGTGAGTTTAAAGCAGTGATACGCATTTTTTTAATTCCTATTCCCGCGGGAATAGGCGCTGCTTGTGCGCTGTCAACACACATACACTATAAAATTCTGTTGCTTGAGCAAATTTGTTGACTTTTCGCTTGCTACTACCCACACAAGCATAAATGTTATAGTATGTGTCTGCGTATCGCTGGTTTAAAGGGTTAAAATGTTCTACAAAAAATTTCTGTATCAAATTTCACTACGCGTTGTCGAAGATCAAAAGTTCGTGCGAAAAGTGCAAAATGCTTTAAAAAGTAAAATTGTAAATTATCACATACTATTAAATAGTTTTTCATCAAAGTAGTGTGAAATAAGTAGAACTATTTCACACTACTACGATAATAGATGTCTTCAGTGAAATTTGATGGTGGTTTTTTTCTTGGAACACATTAACCCTCTATCTCCCAGTTTTAGGGGTCATTTTGGATCTTTTTTCAAAACACGACTACGGCGTACGTTTAAAAGGTTCAAATGTTCTACAAACATTTTCTGCATAAAATTTTACTAAGGATTGTCAAAGGTCAAAATGTTAAAAAACGGAAAATTTTAAGTTATCATAATTAGTAAAATAATTGTTCACCAAAATACTTTACATTTGTATATTTAAAGCATTCCGCACTTTTCGCACGAACTTTTTGCCTTTGACAACGCCTAGTGAAATTTGATGAAGAAAAAGTTTGTAAAACATTTTAACCCCTTAAATGCATGTTTTAGGGGTGTTTAATGAGGGTATTTGGAATAAGGACAAAAATGGCCCCTAAAAATGGGAGACAGAGGGTTAATACGTTCTAAGAAAAGCACCGCCAACAAATTTCAATGAAGACATCTGTAACCGTTTTTTAGCTCAGAAGCAGATTTATAACATTTTTTTCGCACGACTTTAATGAAAAACAATTTTACAGTATGTGATAAATTAATAAATACAATTTATAGTTTATTCTACAGCTAGAGGTAAAGTAAATGTATTTTTTTTTTTTTTTAATTTTAATTGCGATTTTTTTGTTAGCTGAAGAAGCAATCGTTAAAGCAGTTTTTACATTATCACACTTTGTATAATGGATTTTGTATATTTTACTTTTTTTGAAATGTATAACGTATCAGAAAATATTTTTGAAATTTTTCAAAAAATAATATTTTGATTTCGACTTTTCAATTTTATTGTGTTTATTTAAAATTAAAACAAAATTAAATAAATTGAGAAAAGTGGTGCTATAACAAGAACTTCAAAAATTGGTACCATAACTATAAAAAAGTTACACCATTTACAGATGTAGTTAAAAAAAAAACAAAATCAAGTTGGGGACCCCTTTCCCCTCGCAGAATATGTTTACCGTTCGTTTTATTCTGCTTTGTGCACAAAAGTATAATAATTTTATTAGCATTTAAAGATTTTTTTATCCACGCCCTCAAAAGTAGGCGGGCAAAACAAAAAACAAAACTGTTTAGCCCCCTGGGTCCAAGCGCAACACTTTAAACTTCGAACATAAAAATGTTAAAATAGTTTGACAAAAATACAAAAAAACGTCTAAAAATTGTCATTTTTCAATGGTTGGTTAAGTTCTTCAAGGGGGAACTTTCCCCCCTGGTCCGATTTCGCCCATATCCGAACTTAACCTGCCTAGAACCATAAGACATATTCGTGCCTAACTTTTATTTTGAATTGTATCGTGTTAACTACAGACGGACTGACGGACATCGCTAGAATGTCTTAGAATCGATCACTGCTCAATAATATATATACTTTATGGGGACCCCGTCCGATATTTCGATGCGTTATACACGGAATGACAAAGTGAGTATGCCCCCATACTGTAGTTGGAGGGTATAAAAATGAGCTAACGATACTGCAATTTCATTTAAGTTTTAGTATGTATGTATTTATTTGATCTCTGTACGTATGAGTAATATTGAATTATAAATAAATTTCTCATACGCCTAGTTGTGCATGTCTTATAATTCTACTAAAGAGTTAAAAACCGATGCATCGCGATGGGTTGACCTCACCCCCTCCAAATTAAATGATATTCAGTACTGAGTTTTACTTTAACAAAAAAGAGACTGTGTCAATATTTGTGCTTCTTGTATTCAAGATATGGGGTCTTCAAAATTAGAAATTTGAAAAAAGTGTTCTGACATAAATGCCGTTATCTCAAAAAGTACTCAAGGAAGAAGAGGTCTCATTTTGGTTTCATATAAAATAGGTAATAAGTACAAGGGTTTTAAAAAATATATTTTTTTTAGGGGAAAATATACCGTTTTCTTTACCTGTCACTGTCTTTCTATTAATATCTAATTCTTTAATGAAGTCTCCATTCTGAAAATTTCTCCAAAATTTTAAAAACAATTACCTTTGACCTTTTTCAAAAACCAAAAAATAAATCATGGTGCATGCCATTTTTAAGGCTGCCTCTTTACATATTACAATATACAACAATTTCAAACCTTTTCATAATTACGGGGTTTAGACGATTGAGTCTGGTAGAGGAGACCAAAAAATATATACGTGTGTCGGCGTTTTGAAATATCACGTCGGAATTTTATTTTAGGAACAGTTAAAGTTTCCCAGCATTAGCCTGTTCCTGCAGCATACCGTTATATAAAAGTATGTTTTCTTTAGATCTTAGGTTTGGGGTGTGTTCAGCAACATTGTAAAAAATATTACGAAAATTATTTTTTGTGGAATATATTAACCCCCTATCTCACGTATATATTTTTTTTGGTTTCCTCTACCAGAATCAATTGTCGGAACCCCGTAATTTTTTTATTGTTGTACTGTGTTATATGAAATCAAAATAAGACCTGTATCTTGAGTACTTTTTGATATAATGTCATTTAACACTTTTGTCAAATATATAGACCCCATATCTCGTAAAAAAAATTACCAGAAGTTCAAAATTTTGACACTTTCATTTTTTTGTAAGGGAAAAACTTTATTCCAAGTTTCTTCCTATTATGCCCCTATGACACTACATTTTTTTTGTATTTTATTTTTTATTAATTGATAGAATGAAACAGCAAAAGAAGAAATGAAAAAGAAACATAAAATAAACAAACAAATAGTGATGATTACTTTTATTTAAATAAAAACCCGCTTAATAAATACCAAAAACCGTAAAAAAAACAAAAAAATCGCTTCATTTAATGAAAACCAGAAAAGTTGGCAACACTTAATATCATTCATGCGTAAATGTCAAAAAAAATGTAAAATTTTTACATTTTTTTTTGACATTCAATCATTTGATAACCAAATTTATCGATAACACAAAAATAAAATTTGACGTTTACTGTTTTTTTTAGTATGCTTTTACTATTCACACTTGTTCAGATTTCCTATGGTGATATATTTGCACTGTTCACATAAATTCCATCAATACAAAAAAAATGTAGTGTCATAGGGGCTTTAGAAAGGGACAAGGTAAAAGCGTTACTTTTTTTCCGTTAATTTGACATGTTTTAACTCATTATTACAATTCGCAAACACTGTACTCTAAAAGTGGAGTACTCTGAATCGAATGATTTGGTGTAAGCAAAGAAACACGCGCTAGTAAGAAATGGGTTAATTATGTTTTTCCCTCAGTGTTTGTACATATAACATTTTTGTATACTGGGAAAAGGATGTTGTACGAATAATTTTAAATGTATGTATTTATCAGTATTCAAGTACTACACATACTTGTGCATATGCAAAGTTACATACACAAGTATTTGTAACACAATTACGTGTATGTATGTAACTACGTAAATATGTATGTAACAAAATTACTTATCGTGTAAATAAACTGCTTTCTCTGCAAAAAAAAAAAAAAATAAAAAAAAACCCCGAAAGGGCACAATTTGAAAACAGCAAAAAATAACAAACAAAATGTCTTAAGATTGTATATGAAAAAAAAAAAAATAAAAATAAAAAAAAACACAAAATGAAACAAATGCCTTATTTAAAAATTTACCCATCGTTTGATACGATTTTGCAATTTGCGTATTTTTAAATAAAAAAAAAACAAAAAAAAAAAAAACATCAACAAAATAGCAAAAAAATATGATGAAAACAAAAACTTTCTTTTACAACAATAACGAAACTCGTAAAAAAGAAAAGTTCTGATTTAAAAATGAGTGGTAAACAACACAAAAATAAGAAGAAAAATGAAAAAAAGAAAAGAAAATCTGAAGGAAACCATCTTTGTAGTAAAATAATATGGAACATTGTATATTATATTGAAGGGAGAAGTAAGAAGCGAAGTAAACAATATGACACAGTGGTAGGCAATTTGTCATTAGATCCCATGAGTCGCATTCTAAACGTCATCGACCATGTTAAGAACGAGTGTAAATATGTATGTATAAATACAGTGTATGTATATAGAGTTGAGTAGGCCTAAGTAAAGTTTGTTTATTGTTGATACCACTTGGTTGTTATTAAATTGCTTTACATACGTACATATAAACAGCAGTGATGTGCTACATCACGAATATTGGTAGGGAGTTAAAATATTTAAATTTCTAAAGTTCTATAGGAAGTTAGCTTGGAAATTGTTAACGGTTCTGAATATCAACTTTAAGATCTTAATATACCCACTAGGTGGTTCAAAAAAAATTTTAAAAAAGCTTTGCCTGATATTTGCAGATTAAAAAAAAAAGAAAATTAGAACTGTTACGAGCCCCATTTTGCATATGAAAACAAAAAAATATTTTTTTTGAAAAAAAATATTTTGCAAATGTATCAACCGAATAAATTTCGGTTGATACATTTGAATATAGGTTATCTCCAGGGAAACCAAAACTATTCTCTTTCTTTTTTTTTTCTATTTATTTACAACTCATTTTTAATAAATTCCACCTAACCGAGAACTGGTAACAATGACCGTCGTCTCGTTGTAGCGAAAAAAACCAAGGGTTCTGGTGGGAATCGAACCCACGACCCCTCTATTCTATTCTCTAAAAAACGTTTTATGAGGAGTTCCGTTTTAGACTTAAATTTTGAGTTAAAAAAGATGTGATTTTTGTTTTGATGGCACATCGATGAAAGTTGGCATAAATATTAGATGCTATTTAAGAATAAGAAATTCGTTCGCGTCAATTAAATCGCGCAAGGGGGTCAAAAGTTATGGCGGTTTTAAGATTTAGCGGTTTTAAAAATCTTAAAAATTTTTTAAAGATTTTATTTTCTACACATTTGTTGCATGCGTTATTAAAACATGCCAGGATATATCATTTCTTCTAAAATATATGATATAAATTTAACCCTTTAATGACCAAACGATTTAAAAAAAAATATCTAAGTACCTAAAATCGCGATTAATTCGCGGTAAAAGAAAAGTTTCACAATTTTTTATAACATATTTAGGCAATACGCGTTGGTATTACTGAAGAAAATCACGGAAAATCGTATCATTGTACCAGTAGTTAAAAAAAAATCGGTGATGCTTTTTTATAACAAGAAAATTTAATATGGTCCAAAAAATCTATAATCATCAAAATTTTTTAACCCGCCTGTGATTTTATGATGACACATCAAGTGGGCTTTCATTTAAAAAAAATTTCATCCGATTTCGTGTAAAGCCTTGGATGTGCCAGATCAAAACAGGTTTAGATAAAATCATCGCGCTTTCTGCTCAGAATGGCTTAAAGTAAAAAGTCAAAAAGCAAATCAGTTCTACTCGTTAAGGCACGTCTTTTGGTGTATTAAAATGAACATGATGCATTAATTGCTACTAAAAAAAATAGGAAACAGATTTGCAAATTTCGCACAATTTTCAAAAATGCCATAAAATTTTTGCAATTTATTTTTTATAAACCCGCCAGTGATTTTTTTATGTAAACTCACAAAAAACTCGGTTTACGCAAGAGTCCACCAAATTTCGAATGAAACCGCGAATGTGCCTCGCGAAAAACTGGTATTTTAAAAAAATTACGTTTTTTCTTGCAAACTTTGATCTGCTGAAACTCCTTAAGTATCCGTGGCACATTAACGGGATTAATTCCAAAATATTAAGAATTACAACAGCTACCAACTCTAATTCAACTTTTTTCATTTTATAGAGGGGGCCGAAATCCCTGATCAAAAAACCTCGAAAATTTAAAAACTCTTAATTTTTGGTTTCAAAACTTAACCGTCTTATAACTTCTTACCAAGCGATGAAGCATCTATCAAACCAACATTAAAATAATCTCTTATATGTACTGACTTTGTGTTATGCCGGAAAAGATTGAAATATAAGGAGAACTTAAAAAAAAAAGCGAAATAATGTAAAAACTATGGATTATTTCAAGCCATTTTTATCGATTTTTCAACTTTAACCCTCTGTAACTTTTACGGATAAAGTGGGGTAATCCTTAAACATTACAGTTTTTCTTAATTCCAAAAACTGACGGTTTTTTATAACATTTATTTCAGTTTCACTGAGTTGAAATTTAAAAAAGATTTCTTGTTATGCGCTTAAAAATGCCCCTAAAATTGGAAAATATGCTCCAAAAACAATCAAAATAATCTCTAAAAAAAATTTGTCTGCTTTTTTGCGGTATTTTTTTACAATTTGTTGAGAATAGAAACAAAAAATACCGTTATGTGGGGTAGTTAGAGGGTTAAAATTTTCTACCAAAATATTTGCCATAATATTCTAATCTAAAGAAAACATAGTTTATATACCGAAATGAAGCAAGAACAGGCCAAAGTAGAATCAATTCTCAGAACCCCGTATTTTTGGAAAAAGTTTGAAGTTGTTGTTCAATGTAATTTTTTTTCTGGCAAAGTTACCAGACATTTTTAAACTGACAAGAAAACAAAACCAAAACAAACTTTTCAATACATTTGCAAAAATTTAATAAAAAAATCGCACAAAAATTAAAAACAATTTAAAGTGTTTGAAAAATGCTATAAAAATTAAAGAAAAAAAATGCTCTGAAAAGTGAAAAGTGCTCTAAAAAGTGAAAAATGCTCTAACAATTGTAAAATATGTTTTAAAAATATGCACTTATGCTAAAATATGCAACAATATGCTCTTAAGGCTAAAATATGCAAAAGTATGCTCTAGCAATTGTAAAATATGTTCTAAAAATATGCTCTTATGGTAAAATATGCTCTTTAACCTAAAATATGAAAAAATATGCTCTTAATAATAAACTATGCAAAAGTATGCTCTAACAAATCGATGCCATAATTCTTAAAATCTTCTGAAACGGATAAATACCTTACCCATTAAGCAATACAATGCTCAGGAAAAACATGATACTGCATATTTTTGGTTTCCCTGGTTATCACAATTGAATATCGGTAGTAACAACTCAATTCAGTTAACTGGCTTTAATTTTTATTTTATTTTACACACATTCGAAGTTGGTGAACTTTTATTATAATTAAGTATAATAATAATTTTTTGAAAGCTGTATAAGGCGTATGCTTAATTTTGTAATTGTCTTTAAATAACAATCATACGCAACGGTGCACTGTTGATAATTTTTATTAATTTGGTTATTCATTAAGTAGGCACGGGACCAGAGATGCCAACTATTTGAGAGCAAAACGCGTACAAAAATTTTATAAACGGGTAAAAATGCGTAAATTTGCTTGAAAAAGGGTAAAAAAGCACTGGACTGTTTTTTAAATAAATAAAAAAATAATATTTTTATTCAAACAAAATTTTTGATAAGTTTGTTGGTTAAACTTTTGAGAAACCGATATAAATCGTTGCACAATTTTACATGGTCTGCATTTTCCGCTTCAAAAGCCAAATTTAGTCTTTGAACTTCACCCAGAACAGAATTCAAATATTAAATCAAAAAAAAAAAAAAAAAACCTACAAAGAACGGTATTTTTACGAGGTTGGTTAAGTTTTTCAATGGAAAACATTTTCCACTTATGTTAGTCCGATTTTGTCCTTTTTTCCAAACTTAATACGACCAATGGTTATTGACCATAATAATAAATTCGGTCCATATTTCAGGCGGGTAGCTCTTAGTTTGAACTGCATATTGCTTTCCACAGATAGACAGACGGACATTCAAAAAATGTCTTTGAATAGATCAAAAATCAGTAAAATATATACTTTGTGAAGTCTCCGACTAATATTTCGATGCGCTACACTCGAAATAACAAACTAACAAGGGAAGTATCTCAACCCTTATGAACCGATTTGCATGAAACGTAAAATATATATAAAAGAGACAATTCTAAGGTTGGGGTGTCTCGGCTTATCGGCCATATCGGGGATTTAGGGGTTCAAAACATGGGTCAAAAAATGGCGAAAAAATCGTTTTTTGGATTTGTCAGCCATTTTTTTTCTAAGAAACTACATGATGTTTACATATGAGAAGAAAGGTTTTTTTAATGACTATCCAACGGTGGTATAACCTTGTAAAAGTTTGGCTTCGTTAAATACTTTTTTCATGAAAATGTGAAAATTTTGGGGGGTATTTATATGAAGACATAGAGCTACGATGTCCATATGAATACGAAATAATCTATATTAAATTTAAGTCGACACGTATTTTTGCTCTAGAGGATATTCCTGTTAGTTCGTGAGTTATCGAAATTTTCCCGGAGGTCCATATGGTTTCATAAGGGGACAACAAAATTTTGAAACACTGATATGGCCGAAAAGCCGAGACACCCCAACCTTAAAATCGTCTCATTTATATATATTTTAAGTTTCAGGCAAATCTGTTCATAAGGGTTGAGATACTTCCCTTGTAAGTATACCGCCATACTTTGTTTGGAGGCTATAAAAATAATTTTAAAAAGCACTAAAAGCACCAACTGAAAATATTAAAAGCACCAAGTTAGTGCGTTTTTCTAATTTGGCACTAGGTCAAAAATTTTCGCGTTTTGACACATCAAAAAGCACTAGATCTAGCGCGAAAAGCACTAAGTTGGCATCCCTGCACGGGACCGATTGCAGTGAAATTCATACCGGTTATAGCTAACGTAATTTCGAGCTTAAGTTTGGACTATAGACCCCACATGTCCAATAAGGGCCCAAAAGTAGGACATGTGCAGTACACAAAAACTTTACATGCTTTAAAATCACCAACTTCAAATGCGTGTAAAAAAAATCTATCGCTGAACTAAAAAAACGCCTGAGGGGTTTGTTATGTAATATCCCAGGAAAAAATTACACATTACATTAAGACTACATTACCAAACATTGCATTACATTTCTGGTTACCAATTTTTAGCACTCGATTAAAAGAATAAATAATCAAAAAGTATTTAATTACATTATCAAATAAAATTGTAAATAAATACAAGTAGAAAAGTTAAACTCGACTTGGTCGAATCTATGAATACCCTCCACAATGCCCTTTTTAAGTTATAGTAAATTTTCTAGAGTGAAAAAATAACATTTTAAATTAAAAATATTTTTTTTTGTGTAAATAAACTTTTTTTTTAACTAATTTTTGAAAAAAAAAAAAAAAAAAAATAATTTACTAAATTTTTTTTGAGTGTAAAATTTATTTTGAGTGTAAAATTTTTTTCGAGTGTATTTTTTTTTCTTTTAGTGTAAAAATATTTTTGAGTGACAAAAATGCGTTGTAAAATATTTTTGTGACTAACCAATGTTTTTTTTTTTTTTTACTTTGAGCCAACACTCAGGGGATGCCCCCTACTAATGCAATGCATTGTGTTGGTATTAGGAAAATAGGTTATGAGGAGGAGGAAAGAGGGAGTAGTGTTTGTGGATATTTGATTTGAACTTTTCTAAATCGTAGCCGACTGGAAAGACTACTGCGGGGAGTTTATTCCACATACGGCTTGTTCGACTGAGAAACGAATTTTCTCTGTAATGCGTTGTGCGATACATTGGACAATCGACCACAAACGGATGTGATCTACTGGATAGACGAGTACTACGAGCATGCACCCGCGTCTCAGGGAAGAGTTCACCTATCTCAGCTGAACACTTACCGTGGTAATATCGATAGAACAATGACACACAACCCACATTCCGACGATGCTCCAATGAGTCAATAGAGCTGGATACCCTACAGTCATTGATAAGCTTCAACGCACTCCTTTGCACCCGGTCCAGAAGCTCCAAGATAGACCTTGAGGCTCCTGCCCAGATATGGGAGTTGTATTCCATTTTCGGTCGGATATAGGAGGTATAAATAGTGAGAAGATCAGACGTAGTGAAGTATTTCTTACACCGTTTAAGAAAACCAAGGCACTTGAATGCTTCTTTCGACACCTGAAAAACATGCTGGTTCCAACGAACATCACATTGGATTTTTATGCCTAGAACATCAAGAGTGTCTGATTCCTCAATAGCTATACCTCCCATGAATACAGATGACGTTGATTCCACAGACCGTCTGTGGGTCAACATACAACATTGGGTCTTACGAGCATTAAAATCCACCCTATTCGCAAGACCCCACTCGGAGATCGTCGAAAGGTCATGATTGAGTGTGTCATTTATGTTCTGTCTCATAGCTTCAACCTCGGTAAGGCTTGGTCTATGATTGAAAGAAAATGAATGACAAATGTTGCTGTCATCTGCGAAAGAATAGATAGGATTGGAAGTTTGTTTTAAAAGGTCATTAAGAAAAATAAGAAAAAGTGTAGGAGAAAGAACTGAACCTTGCGGTACTCCCGAATTAAGATGGAATTCGTCTGATGAAATCCCATCTATAACAACACGTATAGTGCGATTACAGAGAAAGCTCGATATAAATCGAGAGAAATCACTACCGACACCAAACGCAATAAGCTTCGAAACGAGGGCACCGTGTCACACGCGATCAAACGCCTTGGAAATATCCAGGGCAACCACTTTGCTCTCACCAAATTGGTGGATAGAACGACTCCAACGTTCCGAAAGAAACGCCAACAGGTCTCCCGTAGAACGACTTCTACGAAATCCATACTGCCGATCGCACAAGAGTGAGTTAGACTCCAGATAATTTACCAAGTGATAATTAACCATGCTCTCCATCACCTTAGAGAGCGTAGAGCAAATTGCTATTGGGCGGTAGTTATCAGGGTTAGAAGCCTCACCCTTTTTAGGGATTGGCTGAACGTTAGCAACCTTCCAACATGAGGGGAAAACTCCTACTTTGTACGAGTAGCTAAAAAGACTTGCCAATGGACGAGACAGCGTCGAAGCACAATGTTTCAACACTAGTGCCGAAATTCCATCTGGCCCCGGAGACTTATTAACGTTAAGATCTTCAAGAACCCTTTTAACTGCACGTGCTCGAAAAAATATCTTGGACATAGTAAAGGATACTCTCTCGAGTTCGGGCAGTGGTTGATTGCTTTCCGGCAAGAAAGAGTTTCTTGCAAACATTTCAGCAAAAAGGTTAGCTTTGTCAACCGAGTCTGTGAATATTTGATCATTTCTTATAAGGGTTGGAATGGATGAACTAGTATTATTCTTTACCCTTTTAACAAATGACCAAAAGGTCTTGCTGCCCCGCGGAGCAGCAAGGACCTTAGCACGCAAACGCTGTTCGTACAGAAGCTTTTCGCGTCTGAGTACCCTGGCGCATTCGTTTCTCGCCTGTTTGCGTAACGCGTCAGTAACTGGATTTTTGTCATCACGCCAATTTCTGAACGTATCCTCTCTGGATCTGACTGCATTTCTGCAAGTCTGATTAAACCAGCACTTATGTGTTGGTTTAGTCGAAATTTGCTTAGATGGAATAAATAATTTTATTCCCAGCATTATTATATTTACCATCATTTCTGCTGCAGCAGAGTTTCCAGTTGAAATTTTGAAAGAAATTGTTCATCTCTGCCCAACGACCCTTTTCATAGACAAAAATAGAGCGCTTCGGTGCTGGTTGAGAAGCACTGCGAAGGTCCGAAAATGAAAAGGATGTAAAAATGAGGTTGTGATCCGAGTTTCCGAGAGGGGCAAGTAACTCAACATCGTATTTGTCAGGATGCGATGTGAGGAAAAGGTCGAGAGTATTACGAAACTGCCCTTCAACACACGGAATATGTGTTGGTTCATCCACAAGTTGCACAAGGTGATTGTGTGCAGCAAAGAGCTCAACGTATAAGCCCTCGGGAGTCGTTTGGCTAGAATGGCTAAGCCATGAAACATTGTGTACGTTGAAGTCCCCAGCAACGACAATCTCGCCACTCGGACAGTTTCCAAGGATTCCAGTAATGGAGTCGGAAAGCGAGTCAAAACCATTGTAGGAGTTTACCGTACTCATATTAGGGCTCCTATAGACGAACCCGAAGTATAAAATGTGTGTCCTGATTTGGAATTTAACCCAAAGTGAGTTAAATTCCGCATCTTTACTGCACAGATGAGGCAGTAGTTGGTACACAACATTTTCCCTTATATATAACGCAAGGCCCCGATGAGAAATAAAAAGGGATAGGAAGTGATACCCAGGTATTTGAAAATCCTGTGGATCAGCTTCTTCTCCTACCTGGGTTTCACATAAGGCGAAAACATCCGGCCGATGAATGTGAGCATATACATAGATGAAATTTGTTCTCAGTCCACGTATATTGCAGAAATCTAAGCGAAATCTGCCAGTCATTGTGAGGAAAAAAGAAAAAATTCAAATCAATAATCCAGACAGTGATATAAGAGACACAGTACCGATTGTTGCTATAATGAACTAATTAGTGACCAGTGCTATACCTTCGTCACTAAGAAGCATAACAACAATAGAATACTTAGCCGCCTATATAATGTCAAAGTGGATAAAATGTAGGAATAGGGATAACAACAATGACACTGAAAACAGAGGCATAAAAGCCCCTTGCATGGTCATTGTAAAATATAATTCCATAAAAACTTGTAAATCGAGGGATTGATATATTTTTCATATGCAGATTTAAGCGGTGTTTTTTTTATTTATTATTTGCTGTAGTAGATTAATGTTGTTGTTGCACTGAGTTGCACTGAGTTATTGTTGTTTTTATGTTTTTTGGTTTTCTTTTGATGTTTATTTGTTTATTCGAAATTTTGCATTAGTTTTTTTTTTGTAATTAAGGATTTTTTGTATTAAAGAGAATATTTTTTTTTATGCTCTATTGTTGGGTTTTTTATTTGGAGTAATAATGATTTGATTTTTTTTTTTTTATTTTTGGTGGATGCTCTTGTAGTGGGTGTTGTTGTTATGTTTTAATTTTTTTTTTTTTGTAAAGAGTGCATTTATTTAATGAAACCGGTTTGAAGAGGCACAAATATTTGGTTTATTTTGTTGTTTTATTAAGTTTGGATAATTGATCTTTTGATAAGTTTGTCTGATTTAATTTTTAATTTCTTTTGTTTTATTTAATGATTTTTTTAAGAATATTTTTTAACGATAATATTGTTAATATATAGTTTATGGACTATTTGGTTTAAATTAATATAGTTTTTTTTTTTGACGGAACGCGAACACTATTAACAGACAAATACGATAACGAAACAAAATTAACGGACAGAACAACGTGTGTATTATTTGAACGACAAAACACTATTTGAACGACAAAACACTATTTTAACAGGGGATGAGACTCAAAGTAATGCATACGAGTAAAGTATATAATATAGCATACCAGAACGTAATATATAAGGTGTTACGAGTAGTGAAAAAGTAATTTTGTATTAAATTTACTCACGTTATTGGAAGTGAGTGTAAGTAGATAAAATATGCTAGTGAGTGAGTGTGTGTCATTAGAAAATTCCTGTCGTGAGCCCATCTCTAGTTTAAACTTATGCATTTTTTTATAAAATATTTATTTTTTATGTTATTGTAATTCATTATGCATACAATTATAAATAATGCAATATTTTAAACTTTGAAATAATACATAATGTAACCAAATAAAAGTCATATATGATTTAATGTTTAGAAATAATAAATATGAAATACATTTTTTCCAATAATCATTCATTACGTAACAAATTATTAGTAAAGCATTATTTTTTACTTTAAAATAATACGTTGTGGAAGAAATGTTTGGTAAGACATCGTAAAATAATGCTACAAATAAGGTATATACATTACCTGGTAATGTGTTATATAATCACCACCCATTACCGAAGTTTTGCTGGGAAGTACCAAAGTACAATTATTTTACCCTTTTTGCCGCATTAAAATAGGAATTTGCAACAAGTTTGATGACGTCAAATTTGTAGCACAGTGTCAGTTAATATATTCCAGATTAAATAAATTAATATTACTGGCAAACATCTAATATCAACTTTAGATATATAGGTTTTTATTCTCAAATTAACGCTTTTTCGATTCAAATTCAAATTTTTTCAAATCAAACTCAATTTTTTTCAAAGTAATTTCAATTTTATTCAAAACAAATTAAATTATTTTCAACACAAATTAAACTTTTTACAAATCATATTGAATATTTTTCATTTCAAATTAACTTTTTTTCATTTTAAATTAAATTTTTTTAACTTCAAATAAAATTTTTTTTAATTAAACGCAAAACACTTAAAAAATAATTTTTATTTATACAACATCAAATTTAGATTAAGCTTCTGTTACTTGCTATATAAAATTTTCAATGTAACGGTTCTCCAGTTGCAGCTATAAACAAGTCCTTATCAACATAATAATTATTGCAATCTGGAGGTGTTACGGATTCTACTGATCGGTATTTAGTATTAATATAAGTTACAAAATAAGAATTTCTTTAAAATTGTGGTATTAACAACTTTAATTTCAATTGATCTACCAACAACTAATTGACTCACAAGGGAAGTATCTCAACCCTTATGAACCAATTTGCCTGAAACTTAAAATATATATAAAAGAGTCGATTTTAAGGTTGGGGTGTCTCGGCTTATCGGCCATATCAGGCTTATCGGACATATCAGAAATTTCGTTGTCCCCTTATGAAACAATGTGGACCTTCGGGGAAATTTCGATAACTCCCGAACTAACAGGAATATCGTCTAGAGCTAAAAAACGTGTCGACTTAAATTTAGTAATGATTATTTCGTATTCATATGGATATCTTTGGTCTATGTCTTCATATAAATCCTCCCAATATTTAAACATTTTCATAGAAAAAGTATTTAACGAAGCCGAATTTTTTCAATGTCATTATTGGATAGACATTAAAAAAATCTTTCTTCTCATATGTAAACATCATATTGTTTCTTAAAATGAAATAGCTGAAAAATCCAAAAAACTGTTTTTTCGCCATTTTTTTACCCATGTTTTGAACCCCTAAATCCCCGAGATGGCCGATAAGCCGAGACACCCCAACTTAAAATTGTCTCTTTTATATATATTTTAAGTTTTATGCAAATTGGTTCATAAGTGCTCATAAGGGTTGAGATACTTCCCTTGTCAGTAGTCTAACACTTGTTAGCATTTTATGTTTACCGTTACAAAATGTTTTTTAGTTCATTCATTAATCGGGGTTTTTATTATTGTACTTGAAAATATTTTCCAGTATTATAAATAACACAATAATAGAAAAGGAATCACAAATAAAAAAAACAGGTTTTTAAATCTTTCCATATTGAATTCGTGGAAAAATTAATTTGAAGTGAAAAAAATTGAATTTGAAAATAATAAAATTTAATTCAAAAAGAAAAAAATTGAATTTAAAATGAAAAAAAGTGAATATGTGTCGAAAATAATTTAATTTGTTCCGAATAAAATTGAAGTTGCTTTGAAAAAAATTGAGTTTGATTTTTAAAAAATTTAAATTGAACGGAAAATGTGTGAATTTGAGAGTAAAAACCTATATTAAAATTCAATGTAAATGAAATAATGTGCTTATTTAAAATTTGCATAAGAATAACTTAAAAAAAATATATATATATTGAAGGTGCGCAAATTTTATTCGACACTGTATGTATTAACATAGGATAATAGGATGTGCACAATCACTTGGAGTAACTAGAGCATAAATCAAAACAAGTTGATTGTATTTTTAGAGGCAACATCACAAACATCAAAGCAAAAATGACAGACGACGGCGGCAACGAAAAAAACCCCTTTCATAGAAAATTCTAATCATTAAATAAGTTCACTTTTTCCATTCACATTTTCATCTTTGAACGAATACCACCTGTAGTTTTTAATGTAATGATGGATTTTTGTTTTTTTATCTGCAAATTTTACTCTTTGACACCTTTGTGTGGGAAAAATGTATAATTTGATTTGAAATAAAGTGTTTTTTTGCTATTATTTCATTTTGTAATTTCGGCATAATTCAAATATCAAATTTGATATAGGATTTCATTTTTTTCAAGAATTTCAAACCGTGTAAAATGTTAAAAGTGTAACTAGAATATTGTGTATTTATGAATGAGAAACACAAGCACTAAAACGAAATTATTTCCGATGGTAATTTGAATTTTCCATTAGGAATAAAATTCATTTGTTGATTTACAATAGAATATTTGAAAGAATAAAAAAGTTTTTTTTTTTTGAAAAAAGTAATGATATTGAATGAACAATGTAAGCAAAGCTAACTTATTGAAAAGAACGTAAAATATATTAGCTATTTTCTACTAAAATGTTGATAGCAGACAGGTCTGCCAGACTTTGCACATAAAGTAAAATCGTCAAATTTAAACCAACAAACATCAATTGTTAATCAACCAAACATTTAGTAAAAACGGCCGCCTGTTTGTCCATAATACAAAACTTCGATTTTGTTTTCAACAAACTCAGTCAATTAATTTTTTTTAAAAATTCGTTTATACACTCTAAAAAAAATGAGTCCAGTTTCCTACACTCAAAAAAAAAAGTTTGTAATATTACAAGTAAAAGGTCTTGTAATTCTATTTTACTAATATTTTTGTCTTTTTACAAAAATTCTTGTATTTTTAATAAAACGAAAACTACACTTTGCTTTGCAATTTTACTATTACATGTTAGTAAATTTAGTTAACAATTTTTTTAGGTAAATTTACAAAAAAATTATTTATATTACAAATTAAAAAAATTTTACAAGGTGATTAGTTTTTTTACACAAGAAAACTGTAATTGTACAACAAAATTTTATTTGATGGTATTTGGTCTTTCTACCAAAAAAAAGTTTTATTACAAAAATTTCAAGATTTTTTACATCGTTTACAAGGTTTTTAGTTTTTTAACGCTAAAGATATGTACAAAAAGAAAAGTACAAAATTCCAAGGTAATTTTACAAACCTTATTTAATTACGAGAATTTATGTTGTTTTACAAAAAAATTAAATTATGCAGCAATAGGACACCCAAAAATTTTTTAAGTTCAGATTTTTTTTTTGCGTTTTGGAGTAAAAAATATTGTTAAAAATCATTTTTTATAAATAAAAAATTTCATGAAAAAAAAATTTTTGAAAAATTTTTAAGTCCCGGACACATTTTTCAACTAATTGTAAGCGTATCACAAAAATTTTATTTTTACACAATTTTTTGGTATACCAAATTATAATTTGCTTTTAGTAAAATACAACATTTTTTATGTGCTTTTACTATTTTTTTTTTTTTTGTATTTTTACCATTTTTTTGGTAATTTTGTTTTTAAATCTGGCTACTAAAAAGTCTATAAAAAGCTGGTAAATTTTAAAAAATTAAGTTTTTCTTATTTTAACAGGTACTTAAACATCCAATCTACAATATCCAAATTTTTTTTTTCTGATTTTTTAAAAATACTTGTGTAAATAATTAAAAATCCAAAAAAATTTTTTATTTTTTGTCTAATTTTTCCTGAAAATATAAGAAATTTCTTGTGTAGCCTCCTTTGCAATTCTCATATGTTCTACTTAAGAAAAACGAAATGTCGAAAAAAATAAAAAAGTGCAGTGTTATACATTAAAAAGTTTGTTAAAAGTGTTCAAGTAAAAAAAAATTATTTCAGGTTGTTGAAGTGCTACTCCAGCTGCCGAAGAAGGAAAAATAAGATGCACCAATGGAAAAAACCTTTAAATTTACAAATCATATATGTAAATAAACCAAATTTTTTGTAAATTTACAAAACAAATATGAAAATTTAAAAAACAAAATTGTATACTTACGAAAAAAGTTGTAATTTTACACAAAAGAAGTAGAAAATTCAAAAACAATATTGTAAATTTACAAATTTATTGGTTTAACTACTGTTTTTACGGCAAAAAAATAAGAAAAAATTGTATATATACAATAAAATTTGTAAATTTACCACTTTTTATTATAAATATACAAGTTTTTTGCCATAAAAAACAGTAGTTTAACCAAACAATTTGTAAATTTACAATTTTGGTTTTTGATTTTCTACTTTATTTTGTAAATTTACAACTTTTTTTTGTCGGAAATTGGTTTCCGAAAAAAAATCATTAGATGTCAACTAGATACGTCAAAATATGACGATATTTCAGATGCACGCTAAGTAGTTTTGTTGTAAACGTGGAGACGGAGTTTACAGCATTTTTCGATTTTTCATTTATGATTTAGCTTTTCATACAGGGAAATTAATATGCAGGGAGCAAACTTGAAACCAATGATGCAAAATGATACTTTATAGCCTCGCGTTTAATAAATGGGACAATAACCTATTATTTTTCTAAACACAATACGTCAAAAACAACAAAATTGTCAGGTTCCATAATGTCTAAAAAAAGTGTCGAAAAATCGTTACACAATTGAAGCCGTGTTTGTATGGGTAAAAGAGATAGTTATGACTATACAAAAATATTTTTTAAGAACGTCAACATGCCCTCTTTAAAAATGTAGTCAATTATTAAGAGTTTGGGTTATTGGTTTTTAAGATATAACCGGTTAAAGTTTAAAAATTGAAAATGTTACTGGCGACGGAGTTTACATTTGGCCTACAAAAATGAAAATAACTTGTTTAAAATAGCTTACTAGTATCCGGATTGTTGTTAGTTATGTAGAACGCCAATCTATGCGACGTTGTGCATTAAAAAATATGCGAATACTTTAACCCATGTATGAGATATTACACGATTACATGGTTTGGTTGACATTTTTTGATTTCACCCATATATACAATAAAAATTGTAATTTTACCACTTTTTATTGTAAAAAAAAGTTTTTTGCCACAAAAAACAGTAGTTTAACCAAACAATTTGTAAATTTACAATTTTGTTTTTTTGATTTTCTACTTTTATTTTGTAAATTTACAACTTTTTTTGTAAGTTTACAATTTGTTTTTTAAATTTTAAGTTTTTTTTTGCAAATTTACAATTTTTATTGTAAATATACGTTTTTTCAACATTTTTTGCGGTAAAAACAGTAGTTTAACCAAATAATTTGTTAATCTACAATTTATTTTTTTCATTTTCTAATTTTTCTTTGTAAAATAACAACCTTTTTCTGTAAGTTTACAATTTTGTTTTGTAAATTTACCAAATTTTTTGTAAATTTCCAAAAAAAATGTTCACCTCGAAGTTAATATTTTACAAAAAAAAATTGTAAATTTACATTTTCTTTTGTTAAATCAATTTACAAATTATTCCCGTAACATTACGGGGATTCTTGCTAGTAAATATTTTACAAAACCTGCCCCGTAAAATCACGGGGATTTTATGTCATTTTACAAACTTTTTTTTTTAGTGTAGGAAACTGAAATCATTTTAATTGGAGTGTATCTTATAGTGTTGTGTTTGTTAAATTTCTTTGTTGAAAAAAAAGTTTTATTTGTCAGATCAACATATTGTGTTTGTTGAATTTTGAATTTTGAAAATTTTTTAGATTTTTTACTTTTGTCAGATCAACAAATTGTGTTTATGTTTGTTGAATTTCTTTGTTGAAAAAAAAAAAAAAAAAAACAAAATTGTTTTTCAATAATCAAAATTTACAAACGTTTGTTGATATTTCAAATTTCCATATTGGAGCACTTTCAGTGAAAAAAAATATTGTATTCACAAATATGGGGGTCAATATAACAAATCGATTTTTTCTGTGTGGGATTTATATCCAAAATTAGAGATTTCATACGAGCAAAACGGACAAAAAAATTTAATTTGTGAATTGGGGGATTAAAAAAAGGGGTTTTTTTTGGGACATTCAAAATTCTATCTCATTAATACCACAGGCAAAATTTTATGTACGTACTAGGCGCGGATCCAGGAACTTCATTTGAGGGGGGTTATTTTTTCCAAAAAAATGTTGTGCAATTGGTTGCAAGCGGGGGCTGTGTGAATTTTATACAAATATATATGGGGCATTTCATGCCAAATCGAACACTTTCGGACCCGAGCCCCTTCTATCAATTTTTCAAAATTGGAATTTTTAATTAATTTTGACCAGTAAAAAATATCGATATCTTAAAAAAGTTGGACAACATTTTGTTGGTATTTAAATCCACTTTAAAAAAAAAAAAATATTCGTAACTATCACTTATTTTTTAACGTTTAAATAATAAAATCGACTTTTTGAAAAAGTCCGAAAGCTTAATTTTTTTTTTAAAACAACTCCAAAAATTTTACTCTTAATTATGCAAATTTTAAGCCATAATTCGAGATGTTATCACAATTCGTTCTATTTTTATACCCTCCAACCACAGTATGGGGGTATACTCACTTTGTCATTCCGTGTGTAACGCATCGAAATATCGGTCTAGGACCCCATAAAGTATATATTTTATTGATCAGTGATCGATTCTAAGACATTCTAGCGATGTCCGTCCGTCCGTCCGTCCGTCCGTCCGTCCGTCCGTCCGTCTGTCCTTCTGTAGAAGACACGATACAGTCCAAAATAAAAGAGCTAGACTTCCGAAGTTTGGCACGAATATATCTTATATTCCTAGGCAGGTTAAGTTCGGAGTTGGGCAAAATCGGACCAAGGGGGAAAAAGTTCCCCCTTGGAGAACTAAACCAACCTAAGAAAAAACGCATTTTTTGCAGGGTTTTTTGTACTTTTGCTAAGCAAATGCAACTTTCTTATCTCAGAAGAAGTTCAAAATCGCAAGGGGGATGTGCCCCCTAACGTCACCCACAAACCCCCCCCCCCCCAAAAAAAAAGACACCCCTGATTTTTTTTTTTTATTTTTTTTTACATTTTGGAGGGTATAAAAGATTCGGCACAGCCGAATGTAACACTCTCACTTGTTTTTTTTCAAGTTTTGAAAATTGCACCTTTTTATACCCTCCAACCACAGTATGGGGGTATACTCACTTTGTCATTCCGTGTGTAACGCATCGAAATATCGGTCTAGGACCCCATAAAGTATATATTTTATTGATCAGTGATCGATTCTAAGACATTCTAGCGATGTCCGTCCGTCCGTCCGTCCGTCCGTCTGTCCGTCTGTCCGTCTGTCCGTCTGTCCGTCTGTCCGTCTGTCCGTCTGTAGAAGACACGATACAGTCCAAAATAAAAGAGCTAGACTTCCGAAGTTTGCACTATAGGAAATTTTACCCATTTTTTGGCCAAAAGTCAAAATTAAAATTTTTGCAAACATTATTTTTTTTCACATTAATATAAAAAAAACTTAACAAAGTAAACAATTCTTTCTCAATTTTTCGACAGAATTGATGTACTGTCACTTTATCAGTAGTTTTTCTTGCAATTTCTTACTTAGTTATAAAATAACGATTGAGAGCAGCGAATTTTGTGATAGCTTCAAACAAAAGTTTTTATATTAAGAATTTATAGTTCTTAAAAACTAAAAAATGGAAAATAATGTCAAAGGTGAGTACTTTAATGATAAATAGTGAAATGTTGGTGAACTCATCTATTAGATCGATTTTATTGGAAAAATTGAAGTGACCTTAAGATGAATTTATTGAAGTATGTATTGGAATTTTATTTTGACTTTAAAAAAAATGATAGCATATGTTAGCTATAAAACCATAAAAGTTCTCTAGGACAATCAATTACCTTCCGAATTTAAAAAATTTCAAGGTCGGATATGTGCAAACTTTTTTTTTATACCCATTTTTCCAGGTGACTACTGAGTGCCAAATTCAGAGTTATTTAATACATGGCGAGAGAAATAAAGCAGAGGTGGATAAGGAGCCGCTATTTCTGACCATTTCTTTTCATACAGTGCTGAGAGTGAATGTTTCGAAAACTTTAAACAATATATAAAGGAGGAATTAAGAATATTTTGTTCAAATATAAATATGAAAAGGATTAAAAGTTGTAGGAGTTTGAAAATTTTTGAAAGACAGCATGCTGTTTGGCTTAAAGGCAATACTTGGCTAAAAAAAACTTGAAACGCAGCCTGCCTCCACTAAATCGAAACCTGGGCGACCGCAATTAACTTTTTTGTCAAAATCTGCGAGAACAAAAATACGAGTTACAGCAGAAATCTCTAAAGATCTAAATAGGGAAGTTGAGCCCCTAGCTCTTGCATCATCTACGGCTGCCCGTAGTGGCATTTTGAAATGTAGTTGACGACTTGGAACTCAAAAATAAAATTTTTGAATAAAATCCTTATTAAAAAGTAGATTTGTTTGACACTTCTTAACATTGTTAAAATAAATTTCTACTGTTATCTTCGAAAGTTAGTGTACACTCAAAAAAAAAAATATTGTAAAAACAGTTTAGAAAACCATATAATCTATCAAGGATCTAAAAAATCTTAGATGCGGCAACTTATAACCCGGGAACCCTGTTTGGAACTAATTATTAGGTAATTTTTTAGGTAACTTTACTAATTTTTTTTTTTGAGTGTATGAAAACCTTTAAGAGTCACTCCCTCCCTCTAAAGAGTCTTCCAAAAGTCAAATAAAAAAAATCAGTCAAATCGGTCCAGCCGTTTGGCTGTAAATAATTTTGGCCAAAAAAAGGGTAAAATTTCCTATAGTGGTTTGGCACGAATATGTCTTATATTCCTAGGCAGGTTAAGTTCGGAGTTGGGCAAAATCGGACCAAGGGGGAAAAAGTTCCCCCTTGGAGAACTAAACCAACCTAAGAAAAACGCATTTTTTGCATGGTTTTTTGTACTTTTGCTAAGCAAATGCAACTTTCTTATCTCAGAAGAAGTTCAAAATCGCAAGGGGGATGTGCCCCCTAACGTCACCCACCGACCCCCCCCCCAAAAAAAAAAAAAAGACGCCCCTGATTTTTTTTTTTATTTTTTTTTTACATTTTGGAGGGTATAAAAGATTCGGCACAGCCGAATGTAACACTCTCACTTGTTTTGACTCTGATTTATTTTATATGGTGCTCCCAAAAAATTAAATTGGTAGATATTGAACATAACCTACCCTAGTTATATTCATTTGGGTGTAAAAAGACGTCTTACAAAAATTTAGGATGATCAAACATGGGAAGGCGTGCCGCATCGGCTTTAAAAGTTAAAAAATGGATTACAAGGGAAAATATGACTTTTTTCTGTTTTTCCACTTTTTTTGTATTTTAAGTTAAGTTGGAATTCAAGTGGTAACAGAATTGTGATTTAGAGTAAAATGTCTCTTTAATAATACAATAAAAACCAAAATCGGTTTAAGATCAGCGAAGTTATTACAACTTCCCCAGGCATCTAATGTATGGCAGACCAGTTGATTAAAGACTACGAGTCCCATTTTTTAAATTTATTGAAATGTTCTACTGTAATAACATTTTTTATACCCTCCACTCTAGTGAAAGAGGGTATATATAAGTTTGTCATTCCGTTTGTAACACCTCGAAATATTGGTCTAGGACCCCATAAAGTATATATTTATGATCCTCGATGGATTTTAAGTCGATCTAGCTATGTCCGTCCGTCCGTCCTTCCGTCCGTCTGTCTGTCTGTCCGTCCGTAGAAAACACGCTAACTTTTGAAAGACTTTACAGAGGCTACTGAAGTTTGGCATATATGTTTGTTATTTACCTGGTCAGGTTGGTATTGCAATCCAGCCAAATCGGTCTAGTGGTTTAAAAGTTATGAGCAAAAGAGTAAATTTCGGCAAGGGTGTTTCGCTAATTTACGAGATAAAAACCACGATAACTTTCGAAAGACAATAATGAGACTACTGAAGCCTGGCATGTATCTTTGCCGTTCCCCGGGTCTGTTTGGAATTCAATTTCAGCTCAATCGGTCCAGTGCACTATAGGAAATTTTACCCATTTTTTGGCCAAAAGTCAAAATTAAAATTTTTGCAAACATTATTTTTTTTCACATTAATATAAAAAAAACTTAACAAAGTAAACAATTCTTTCTCAATTTTTCGACAAAATTGATGTACTGTCACTTTATCAGTAGTTTTTCTTGCAATTTCTTACTTAGTTATAAAATAACGATTGAGAGCAGCGAATTTTGTGATAGCTTCTAACAAAGTTTTTATATTAAGAATTTATAGTTTTTAAAAACTAAAAAATGGAAAATAATGTCAAAGGTGAGTACTTTAATGATAAATAGTGAAATGTTGGTGAACTCATCTATTAGATCGATTTTATTGGAAAAATTGAAGTGACCTTAAGATGAACTTATTGAAGTATGAATTGGAATTTTATTTTGACTTTAAAAAAAATGATAGCATATGTTAGCTATAAAACCATAAAAGTTCTCTAGGACAATCAATTACCTTCCGAATTTAAAAAATTTCAAGGTCGGATATGTGCAAACTTTTTTTTTATACCCATTTTTCCAGGTGACTACTTAGTGCCAAATTCAGAGTTATTTAATACATGGCGAGAGAAATAAAGCAGAGGTGGATAAGGAGCCGCTATTTGTGACCATTTCATTTCATACATTGCTGAGAGTGAATGTTTCGAAAACTTTAAACAATATATAAAGGAGGAATTAAGAATATTTTGTTCAAATATAAATATGAAAAGGATTAAAAGTTGTAGGAGTTTGAAAATTTTTGAAAGACAGCATGCTGTTTGGCTTAAAGGCAATACTTGGCTAAAAAAAACTTGAAACGCAGCCTGCCTCCACTAAATCGAAACCTGGGCGACCGCAATTAACTTTTTTGTCAAAATCTGCGAGAACAAAAATACGAGTTACAGCAGAAATCTCTAAAGATCTAAATAGGGAAGTTGAGCCCCTAGCTCTTGCATCATCTACGGCTGCCCGTAGTGGCATTTTGAAATGTAGTTGACGACTTGGAACTCAAAAATAAAATTTTTGAATAAAATCCTTATTAAAAAGTAGATTTGTTTGACACTTCTTAACATTGTTAAAATAAATTTCTACTGTTATCTTCGAAAGTTAGTGTACACTCAAAAAAAATAAATATTGTAAAAACAGTTTAGAAAACCATATAATCTATCAAGGATCTAAAAAATCTTAGATGCGGCAACTTATAACCCGGGAACCCTGTTTGGAACTAATTATTAGGTAGTTTTTTAGGTAACTTTACTAATTTTTTTTTTTGAGTGTATGAAATCCTTTAAGAGTCACTCCCTCCCTCTAAAGAGTCTTCCAAAAGTCAAATAAAAAAAATCAGTCAAATCGGTCCAGCCGTTTGGCTGTAAATAATTTTGGCCAAAAAAAGGGTAAAATTTCCTATAGTGCAGTGGTTCAAAAGTTATAAGCAAAACCCTGAATTTCAGATTAGTTTCATCTAAAATGCCACGTGTTTTAACAAGTTTTAAAAGCATTGGTGGTAACTAAACAATGCTTTTCAAACTTGTTTAATTTAAAAGCAATGCTTTTTAAACTTGTTTAGTTTTAAAAGCATTGGTAACTTAAAAATTACACTCAAAAAAAATTTTACACTCAAAAAAAATTGTACACTTAAAAAAAATTTTACACTCAAAAAAAAATTTACACAAAAAAAATTTAGTTTCTTTTTTTTTACAAAAATGACAATATTTTGTGTACATACGTACGTGCATTCACTCAGAAATATTTAGTTTCTTTTTTTTTACAAAAATGACAATATTTTGTGTACATACGTACGTGCATTCACTCAGAAATATTTTTACTGAAAAAAAAACATTACACTCGAAAAAAATTTTACACTCAAAAAAAAAAAAAAATAGTAATTTTTCTTAAAAAAAAAAAAAAATGACAAAAAAGAGTTTTTTACTCAAAATAAAATATTTCTAATCAAAAGTGTTAATTTTTTCACGTTAAAAAATGTACTACCCTTTAAAAAAAATGCATTGTGGAGGGTATTCATAGATTCGGCAAAGTCGAATTTAACTTTTCTACTTGTTTATTCTTCAAGTTCAAATGTAATTAGATGACAAGTATTTTTCATATTGTGTTTTGCTCACGTGTTTTAAATTAATGCTAAAAATGCCTGAATTTTTCAACACTATTTGGAAATCTCCAATTTTAAATTTTTATTTTTTTCCTAAAAAAAAAATTTGGAAAAATCAAAAAAATACTACACTGGAACATGAAGGATAAAAAAATGGTTTTGTAGATAATTTCAATTAATGTAAAAAATGGGACTCGTATTCCTTAATCAAGTGGTATGGTTAGGTTAGGTTAGGTTAGGTTGGCGGTGTACGATTTACACCTCGCATAGATCTTTTGGTCCATAGCGATACCACGCAAGTTGAACACGTTCAAAGTCATTGCGAATCTCGTTAATATTCTAAGATCCATTCGCGTTATATCCTCCAAAGTATTAAAGCTTATCTGACCAGTAATCGATCGGCGACTTCTTGCCACCGCTGGACAGTGACAAAGTATGTGTTCTATTGTTTCATCCACTCCTGAGTCTAATATTCTTAGCATGAATGCCGATGAGACAGTGACCAGTTATTATTCCCGTCAGAGCTCGACATTTCCTTCTCGTAAGTCATAAAATGTATTTAGTTTTCCCTTGGTCATAAGTTGGCCATAAAGTTCTGCTGATTTTGCATGTTGTTAGTTGTCTCCACTTCCTGTTCGCTATTGCTATTCCATTTATGGAATCTCGTGTTTTTTTTAAACTGTTGTAAAACTATTTTAGATTTGATTAATAACCTTGAAACGCCTTTAAAGCGGTCTGGCTATCCACGTAAAAATTTATGGTTGCTCCCCTAGTTTCCTCGATATGTTCCACAGCCTTAGTTATTGAAACTATTTCAGCTTGAAATATGCTCGAGTCCAAACGAAAAGTTCTGGTTTAGCTCCACGTTTGTAAAACCAGCTCCCACTCCATGTGTTTGTTTCGATGCATCGGTAAAGATATTCATGGTGTTTGCAGAGGTGTCCTGCCAGTTAGACCAATATTCTCGAGTCGGAAATTTTACTTCATATTTCCGGTCGAAAAATAGTTTGGGCACTATGTAATCCGAGTGAATACTGTTTATATTGTCCATGTTACTGTGTCCAAAGTTGCGAAACTTGAACCAATTTGATTCTTTGAGTCTGAGGCAGGCCTTATAAGCCTCACCTTTTGCAAAGACGTCAATTAGTATAAAGTGCAATAAGTGCAATCATGT
This sequence comes from Pegoplata infirma, assembly GCA_963921195.1. Lineage (NCBI taxonomy): Eukaryota > Metazoa > Arthropoda > Insecta > Diptera > Anthomyiidae > Pegoplata > Pegoplata infirma. The sequence continues at coordinate 140,861,034 of OY992540.1, read as the reverse complement.
GGTATGACATGACATGCCTGGGGAAGTTGTAATAACTTGGATGATTTTCAACCGATTTAAGTTTTCAGTACCTGATTAGAGAGACATTTTACTCCAAATCACAATTCTGTAGACATTAGAATTCAAAATCAAATCAAAATTTCGAAAAAAATTAAGAAAATTAATAAACAGACATATTTTCCCCCGTGTAATATGTTTTTAAACTTCATGGCCGATGCGGCACCCTTACCTATGTCCGATTATCCTGAAATTTTGTGAGACGCATTGCTACATCCAAATAAATATATCTAAGTGGAGTTGCGGTCAATATCTAACAACTTAATTTTTTTGGAGTACCATATTAAATAAATCATAGTCCAAACAAGTAAGAGTGTTAATATTCTGCTGTGCCGAATCTTTTATACCCTCCAAAATGTAAAAAAAAATTTCTAGGGGTTTTTTTTGGGGGGGAGGGGGTTTGTTGGAGACGTCGGGGGGACACCTCTTTCTTTATTTTTTTTATCCGCTGGGTACGCATGCAGGATTTTAACTTACTATTACATAAAAATGTTGCACTTGTCTAACAAAAGTACAAAAAATATTGCGTTTTTTTTGGGGTTGGTTCAGTTCTCCAAGGGAAACTTTTTTCCCCTTTTTTCGATTTTGCCCGTTTCCGAACTTAACCTGCCTAAGACCATTAGACGTATTCGTGCCGAACTTAGGAAGTCTAGCTCTTTTATTTTGGACTGTATCGTGTCCTCTACAGACGGACAGACGGACGGACATCGGTTGCATGTCTTAGAATCGATCACTGATCAATAATATATATACTTTATGGGGTCCTTTTTTTTTTTTTTTTTTTTAATAATATGAGGTGGAAGATTTTTAAACGGGCTAGGGTATTTAGTTTTTGGCCTCATCTTATTTACTTTTCTCTTCTCTTCTAAGAATGAGTAACATCTCGGACTCAATCACCCTGAACGGCAGCATCGAATTAGGTGACATTGATGATTCATGCTCCCTTACATCATCTGTTGCGTCTGGTACATCTATTAAAAATGCCCGTAGAAATATAAGAGTCCTTAGCCGTAAGAGCAACCTTACAAGTAGTGAGAAGAGCCGGCTAGCGCGTGCTCTTACGATCGTTGAGGATAGTGAGAGATTTAATTCTACATTGAGGGCTAGCGATGATAGGTCCCTTGCGAGTGCCATGAATAAAATCCTTGTGAACGGTGAGGGTTTGAATAAAGCCGATTCAGGCTTTCGTACGGCTAAGCAAGCCCATCTATCTGTTGAAAGACAGAAAATGAAAATCGGAAAAGAAGATGATATTAAAAAGGCAAAATTGATCATAGAAGACTGGAACAGAAAAAATGTCGAACATAAAGAAGCGCAATATAGCAAGAATAAGGTAGTGGTTTCATCAGTCCAATCCGACCGTAATACTGCTACCTCGCCGACTAATTTCTCACATCGCGATAGTTCTAATCCAGTCCAACTTGGTTGCATGAGCCAACCCGTTCTGAGGTCAATGTCTGGACTGGCTGGAACCGTTGCGGGCACTATGGATATAGAGCATGCTGACACGATTGGCCAACCCGCCTTGAACTCAGCAAGCAATATACCCAATAAGTGCAGTGAGGAAACGATGAGCTTTTCAGTGAAGACAAGGCTAGGTGAAAGCATCAACAAGCTTCCTTCTCAAGAACCAGACCTGGAACCTCTTGGTGCTATCACTTCTGGAGATATGGAAATTGAGCGCTCTGACACGATTGGCCAACCCGCCTTGAAATCAGAAAACACAATTTTCATAAAGCCAAGCATGCCATTCACAGAGGAAAGTAATTTGTTGCACCCGGAGCGTATCGGCATCATCAAAGGCCCCCTGGCTAGTCAGATAGGCCAAACCGCCGTCAAGCTAGCAAAGAGACCAACTGATGATGCAGTAGGTACACCAGTTGAAGGAGATGTTGGCACGATTTGCCAATCCGCCTTGAACCCAACGCAATCTTCATCTGGTGAACCATGCAAAGGGACAATAAATTATAATTCGCATGAAAAACGAAATCGTACCTTGGATACGCAATCACCTGAGGTTAATATCCGAAAGAAAGTTAAAAACGGCATTGATAATAAAGACTGTATTCAAGTGGTTATAATGGATAAAGGTCAACCTGATGGTCGCATTGATCAAGAAAAATGGACGATATTAGAAAATCGTTAACAGCTATGTATCACAGAATGCATCAGGGAGGGAAATGCTTTACCCCCCTTCTTCGGACATATCCAAACTCGGGATGGATATAAACTGCTAAATTGCAAAAACGAGGAAACTCAAAACTGGCTCAATGAGACTTTAAAAAAGTTAGCGGGCATTTGGGAATCTGCTGATCTATATACTAGACCAGCGGAAGATTTAAAAAAGAGGCCAAGGATACGGATTTTCGTGACAGGTCCTATCATACCGAGATCGAGATTAGTGGAGATGCTAAGGGCGCAAAATAGCCACCACTATCCTTCAGGAGACTGGGATATCGTTTTTATGGACAAGCCCACTCAGCACGGCCAGGCGGTGACTATTATGATAAATGAGAGCACCGAAAGATTACTAGAGAAGAACTCATACGCTATAAGTGTTGGGCTTAGTTGTGTCGTAGCTAGACCTGTTACTAGGAGGGTTGAAGACAGACCTCGGGTAAGTCATGGAACTTAAAATAGTTCAAATTAATCTCCATCACTGCATTGAGGCCTCGGCTAAATTAATCCTCCATTTAAACAGGTACAACATCGACGTGGCACTCATTCAGGAGCCGTGGATCACGAGGACCGGAATCAGCGGACTCGAACATAATGAATATAAAATGTTTTGTAATAAGAATAATAAAGATAAATTAAGAACTTGTGTTCTGATTAAGAAAAATTTAAAGTGTATTCAATTAAATCAATTTACTAATGGCGACCAGACTGTTATAAGACTTGACTTTGCGGGGCGCTCTACTATCATATCATCAGTATATTTTCCAAGTGATGATGAGAAAGATCCTCCGCCTGATATTGCTAGAACTTTGGTACAGTACACCTCACTACAGAACACCGAAATTCTGATAGGATGCGATGCCAATGCACATCATGTCCTATGGGGAAGCACTAACACGAACAAAAGGGGAATAGGTGTCTTGGAATTTATTCTTGAGAATAACTTGACTTTAGGTAATGTAGGCTCGGATCCAACTTTTGAAACAAGAAATAGGAAGGGAGTTTTGGATCTGACACTTGCTAGCCAGAATGGTAATTTAGAGATAAGAAATTGGAGAGTATCTAACGAAACATCTTTCTCGGATCACAAATATTTGGAATTCAGCGTGAATATTAGAAATACTCAACAGGTATCTACTTTTCAAAACCCTAGGAGGATAAACTGGCACACTTTCGAAGGAAGTATACGCGAATCAAGTATATGGAACAGGAAAGAAATGAATAATATTAATGACATAGACAACACTGTAAAAGAATTCGAGAGCACACTCAAAAAAGCGTTTGGCAAATCCTGCCCGACGAGCAAAAATAGGGGTAAAACACAACAGCCTTGGTGGAGTAACGAACTTAAAACATTGATGAAGAGTACAAGGAAGGCATTAAATGATGCAAGGAAACACGACACTGATGAACTATGGACAGAATATAAGACAATCAGAAAGGAATTCAAGAAACAAATAAGGAAATCCAAGAGGGAAGGTTTTACCAATATGCTAAATGACATTGAGACTATAAATGATACTTCAAGACTCCGATCTACTCTAGTGAGATCATTATTTACATTGATAGTCAGGCGGCTTTAAAGGCACTATATAACCGGAATATTCGATCAAAGGTTGTCAGCCGTTGTCGCCAAGAGCTTATGGCTCTCATCGAACAACACTCTTTAAGACTGTGCTGGGTTCTAGGTCATCAGAATATTCCAGGAAACGAGAAAGCTGACGAGTTAGCTCGTATGGGAGCAGTTTTACCATTAAGTTCAATAACGACCGACATGCATCCGGGCCTGGATGCGATTTATTTCGAAATACGGAGAACATTTGAACGACAGGAAGATTTGAAATGGGAAAGCAGCCAGGACTGTATCCAAACGAAGGCCTTGTGTACTCGCGGTGGAAAAAGTATCCAGAAAACACTACTTTATATGAAAAAATCAGACCTCAGGAAGTATGTAGGTTTAATTACAGGCCATACTGGCTTGAAAGCTTATTTGAAAAAGTTAAAATTGATAAGAGATGACTTGTGCAGATGGTGTGGGGACGAAGAGATAGTGGAAGATTCATTCCATTATCTTTGTCAGTGCCCTGCACTATCTCGCACTCGATTTAATTGTTTTGGCTTTTATTTCTTTCAGGAACTGGAGGAACTTAGAGATGTCAACCCATGGAAGATGCTTAAATATATTAGGCTAAGTAAACTCGATGAGACATATATGGAGACATAAATCATCATTTACCAGGAAGGCAGTAGTGAATTATGATTAATATGTAAAGCAGCCAACAACAAAAACCAACCCCCCCCCCCCCCCTTTTCGAGGTATCACTTTGGATCAGGAACTGGTCTTGTGGACATTACGTCAACCTCTTAACCTAACCTATGGGGTCCTAGACCGATATTTTGATGCGTTACAGGCAGAATGACAAAGAGAGCATACCCCCATACTGTGGTTGGAGGGTATAAAATGGTACAATTTTCAAAATTTTAATAAAAAAATAGAACGAATTTTGATCACATCTCTAATTATGGCTTATAAGTTGCGTAATTTAGAGTAGAGTTTTTGAAGTTTAAAAAAAAATCAAAGGTTTCGAACTTTTTCAAAAAGTCGATTTTAATTTTTAAACGTTAAAAAATAAGTGATAATTACTTCAAATAATTAGATTTTTCTTATTTTTTTTCAAAACTACATTTAAATAACAACAAAATGTTTTCCAACATTTTTCAAGATATCAAAATTAATTGAATATTAGTCATTTTGAAAAATTGATTACTCAACACCATCTTAGAATAAAAGGCTGAACATTGCATTTAATACGTACTAAAACATATCCAAAAATTAAATAAATCAAAGGGGGTCGGTTTCGAAAGTCTTCGATTTTGCATGGTATGCCCCATATATAAATATCTAGTCTTGTCAGACTTCATACATGGAGTCACATAACCTATATTTATACATTTAATCTTGTATGAGGTCACACATGAAGTCATATAAAATATTATATGCAATATCTAATTTAACAAAGCTTTTTATATTGTATGTGGAGTAACACATATTTAGTTCCATATCCTTTTATATAGAACTATGGCCGCTGTTCCAAAAAAAGTAATTCACATAAAAAATGTGAAAATGAAAATTTCCGAATTTTTTTGGTGTTCTAGATTTCACATCCGAATTTCTTTTTCGTTTTGTTTCACATAAATAAAATTTGGTGAATGTAAAACGAATGAACTTTTTTCCTTATAATTTTTTAAATTTTAATTAATCGATTTCAACTTCAAATGAAAACTTCTTCTTCTTCTTCTTTGTCTTCACCCTTTTGCCTTTTAAAGCGTAGGGGGGCCTGCAATAAACTTCCTCCAATCTGTTCGATTTTTCGCTATTCTCTTCATTTCATTTAGAGATTTTCCTCTTTTTGTTCCAGCTTCTTTTATGCAATCTTCATATGATACTCTCGGTCTTCCTATGGGTCTTCTTCCTTCTGGCTTAGCTTCCAGGAATTGCTTTGGTATCCTTCGTTCTGGCATACGTACAACGTGTCCGAACCATTTGAGTTGTTTGGATTCTATTTTGTCAAGTATTGATACATGGTTTAATTCTTCTCGTATGCGTTCATTTCGTACTCTGTCTCTACGTGTTTTGCCAACAATTCTTCGTAAGCATTTCATTTCCACTGCATTTATACGACTGAGGTCCGAAGTACGTGCTGGCCAACTCTCGCATCCATAAGTGAGAATAGGTTCTACCACTGTTTTATATAGCTGTAGTTTCGTTTTACGAGCTACTTCCCGTTTGCCAAATAAAGTTTGACTAAGTTGATAGTATGCGTTTGTGGCTTTACTCACACGATTATTAACTTCTTGTTGAATTTTCCCACACTGGTGTATTACAGTACCTAGATATTCGAAACATTGAACTTGCTCTAAAGGGGTCCCATCGCATGTAATATTAATTTGTGAGATTTGTTCTTCTGTTCTTGCAACCTGCATCACTTTAGTTTTTGATGTGTTTACCGACATACCTTTTGACTTAAAAGTTTGTGTCCATACCGTAATAGCTTGTTGTAGTTTTTCTGGTGTGTCTGCTATTAAAATGATGTCGTCGGCATACACCAATGATTGGCAGTATGTACTTTGCATATTGTAGTTTCCTATCTTAGATTTTGATGTTAGATTTTTTGCCATTTTTGTAATTTCATCCATAAATACAACGAACAGTAGGGGACTTAACGAGTCTCCCTGTTTAACCCCTTTCTGAATTGAGAATCTGCTTGAAATTTCTCCTTCTAACCGCACAACTCCTTCTACGTTCTGATACATTGATTTTATGACATTTATCAATTTCTTGTTAACTTGTCTTTGATGTAAGATTTTCCATATTTCTTCTCTTGGCACTTCGTCAAAAGCGGATTTTAGGTCTATAAAGGCCAGGTTAACAGTTTTACCTCTTGATATAAACTTGTCACATGCTGCTCTGATCGAAAAAATCCAATCTTGAGTCTGCCTTTGTGGTCTAAACGCTGCCTGTTCTTCTTCCAGCGTCAGTTCTATATGGTTTCTTAGTTTTGATTCTAGGATACTTGAATATAGTTTATTAACAATGGATGACAAACATACTGCCCGATAGTTTTCACATCTCGACGAATCTCCTTTCTTATATAATGGAACAATTATATTCTTTTCCCAGTCGGAAGGAATACATTCCATTTGCCAAGCTGTTTGGAATAGATCGGTTAAAATCGTCACCATCGTAGTTCCCCCTTCTTTTATATATTCTGGTGTTATTTGGTCCCAACCTGCTGCCTTGCCATATTTTAGCTTTTTAATTGCATCTTTCACTTCATTTTCGTCTATTTGTAATATTTCTTCATTAGCTGAGTATTCATTGTTTTGATTTTCTTGATATTCTACTCTATCGAATTTTTTGGAATAGTGCTCTCTCCACACTTCTAAAACATCTTTTTTTGTTAGTTTCTAATTTACCATTACTATTTCTAATACTTTTTATATGTTTTCCGAACTTTCCCCTTACAGTTTTGATGGTGTTCCAAAATGCTTTTTGGTTATTTTTAAAGTTTTCTTCTATTTGATTTCCAAAATCTTGCCATGACTGCTTCTTTGCTTCTCTTACCATTCTCTTTACTTCATTACGCTGGACAACATATTCAGCTCGTGATTCTGTTGTTTTGTTTTTCAAAAAGTTTTTCCACTTCTCCTTCTTTTCTTTGACTGCAGCTTTTACTGTATCGTCCCACCATCTCGTTCTTTTCCAGTTTTGGTTATTTTCGTTTTACCGCATACAGTTTCAGCTACATTTAAAATAGTTTCTTTCACAAGTTTCCATTTTTCCTCTAAGTTTGCTTGTAGTGGTTCGTAATTACTTACAAACTGGTTTTGGATTTCATTCTTGTATCTTTCTTTGATTTCAGGTTCTCGAAGCTTTTCTACTTTAATTCTATCAAACAGTTTCTTTTTCTGCATTTTCTTTTTCACAAATCTCGTTTCAGCAATCAGCAAGCGGTGGTCGGTGCTCAGTTCCGCACCTGTTATTACCTTTATGTCTCTGAAGCTTCTTCTTAGTTCCTTCGGGAATATAAAGTAGTCGATGGCGCTTTTTACATCTCGACCTTCTCCAACAAAAGTTAATTTGTGGATTTCTTTGTGTTTAAATAGAGTATTTCCCAGCAGAAGTCTATTTTGTATACAGAAATCATTTGTTGTTACAGAACCCATTGTTGTTAAGTACGTTTTCTGCTGCATATCGAATGAAAACGTGATCAAAAAAACACAAATCTTGATTTCAAGTGATTCGGAAATTTTCATGTGAATTGAAAAGTTGTGAACGATAGAACAGAGGCCTATATTAAATTTTATGTGTAAAACTTTACGAATAATGATTTTTTTGGAATTTCGTCGATCGTTGGGCAAATTGTGGTGTGTTTTAGTCTAAAAACTCTATGGTAAAATTTTTAGCCAAATCAGACAAAATTAACATAAGTTTTTAGGGGGTTAAAGTATTTTTTTCCCATACAAACCAACTTTTTATATCCTCCAACTACAGTATGGGGGTATACTCACTTTGTCATTTCGTGTGTAACGCATATAATGTCGGTCTAGGACCCCATAAAGTATATTAATTTATGCACAGAGAAAACGGTTTAGTTGTGCCAGCTGAATTTAGAGCCAACTGCATGGTTTAATAACAACAACCGAAATTTTCGTTTGCGATAACCGAAATTGGTTTATAACTTAATTTCTGTTCGTTCAAATAAATTTCGGTAATCGCAACCGAAAATTTCGGTTGTTGTAATTAAACCATGCAGTTGACTCTAAATTCGGCTGGCACAATTAAACTGTTTTCTTTGTGTGATCAGTGATCGATTCTAAGACATTCCAGCGATGTCCGTCCGTCTGTCCGACTGTAGTTAACATGATGCAGTCCAAAATAAAAGAGCTAGACTTCCGACATTTGGCACGAATATGTCATATGTTCCTAGGCAGGTTAAGTTCGTAAATGAGCAAAATCGGACCAGAGGGAAAAGTTCCCCCTTGAAGAACTAAGCCAACCTCTGAAATTTACCATTTTTTTACATGTTATTTTGTGCTTTTGTCCGTCTGCCTATTTGTCCGTACGTCTGTGGAGGATACGATACAGTCCAAAATAACAGAGCTAGACTCCTGAAAATATGTCTAACGGTCGTAGGCTGGTTAAGTTCGGAGATGGGCAAAATCGGACCACGGGGGAAAAACTTCTCCCTTTAATAGCTAAACCAACCTCTAAAAAAGCGCAATTTTTTATAGATTTTTTGCACTTCTTCTTAGCAAACGAAACATTTCTTATGTCAGAAGAAGTTAAAAGTCCTGCAGTTGAATTCCGGAAGTTTGTCTCCCACCGCCGAAACCCCCCCCCCCAAAAAAAAAGGCGCCCCTGTTTTTTTTTTTTTTAACGTGTTGGAGGGTATAACAGATTTGGCACGGCCGAATTTAGCACTCTCACTTGTTTTTAATTACTATTTTACTTAATTAGCTTATTAACGACTAAAAATTTCATTTAGGTGGGATAAACTTTCGCTTCAAAATTTACTTCGAAAAATAAAATTGAGGGCCGTTGGGGTCCTACTCTAAAAATTTTTAAATTTTTTATTTTTTTATTTTTGACTTGTGTGTTGAAGGGCAGTCGGAAAACACTCTCGACCTCTTCCTCACTTCTCACCCTGAAAAGTACGAAGTGAAAATACTTGCACCTCTCGGAAACTCGGATCACAGTACTATTTCTGCATCTTTTTCATATTCTACTCTTCGTAGCGTTTCTAACATGGCGCCGAAACTCTCTATTTTCCTCTATGAAAAAGCTCGTTGGGCCGAGCTCAACGATTTCTTCCGGCATTTTAATTGGAAACTTTGTTTTCTCGATGGGGACGTCAATGCCGCTGCGGAAATGGTAGTAAATATTATTATGCTAGGAATGAAATTTTTTATTCCCACGAAGCATATTTCGGCTAAATCAAAGCACAAGTGTTGGTTTAACCAGATGTGCAAAAATGCAGGCAGATCCAGAGAGGAAGCGTTCAGTAATTGGCGTTCGAACAAGAATGTCGTTACTGATCTGCATCGCAAAAAGGCGAGAACCGAGTGTGCCAAAGTACTTAGACGTGAAAAAGTTCTATACGAATGGCGTCTACGTGCCAAAGTTCTTTCTGCTCCTCGGGGCAGTAAGACTTTTTGGTCGTTCGTTAAAAGAGTAAAGGATAATGCTAGTTCTTCTATTCCAACTCTTTTAAAGGACGACCAATCATTCACTGACCTGGTTGATAAGGCCAACCTCTTCGCTGAACTTTTTGCAAGAAATTCTTTCTTGCCGGAAAGCGATCAACCACTGCCCGTTCTCGAAAGGGTATCCTATACTATGCCTTCGATTTACTTTCGAGCCCGAGCAGTCAAAAGGGTTCTTGCGAACCTCAACGTAAACAAGTCACCGGGGCCGGATGGCATATCAGCATTGGTGCTGAAACTGTGCTCTTCTACGTTAGCACGTCCATTGGCTAACCTTTTCAGCTCTTCTTACCGTGCGGGAGTCTTCCCCTCATGTTGGAAGGTGGCCAATGTCCAGCCAATCCCTAAAAAGGGTGCGGCTAACAACCCTGAAAATTACCGCCCAATCGAAATTTGCTCTGCGCTCTCCAAAGTGATGGAGAGCATGGTTAACTACCATCTTGTGAAGTATTTAGAGACCAATTCACTTTTAAATGATCGACAGTATGGCTTCCGTAGTGGTCGATCTACGGGAGACCTGTTGGCGTTTCTATCGGAACGTTGGAGTCGGTCCCTTCACCATTTTGGTGAGAGCAAAGTGGTTGCTCTAGATATTTCTAAGGCGTTTGACCGTGTGTGGCACGGGGCACTCGTGTCTAAGCTAGTTGCTTTTGGTGTCGGTAATGACTTCTCTCGATTTATAACGAGTTTTCTCAGAGACCGCACTATACGTGTTGTTTTAGATGGGGTCTCATCAAACGAGTTTCAGCTAAATTCAGGGGTACCGCAAGATTCTGTTCTTTCTCCTACTCTATTCCTTATTTTTATTAATGACCTTCTTGGTCAGACCTTCAATCCTATCTACTCTTTTGCAGATGACAGCAACATTTGCCATTCATTTTCATTCGGTCACAGGCCAAGCTCTCTGGAGATTGAGGGCATGCGGCAGAACATGAATGACACACTCAATCACGACCTTTCTACAATCTCCGAGTGGGGTCGAGTGAATAAGGTCGATTTTAATGCGCGCAAGACCCAATGTTGTATGTTAACCCACAGACGCGCTGTGGAATTAACATTGTCATCTGTAGCTATGGATGGTATAGGTATTGAGGAATCGGATACTCTTGATGTTCTGGGCATGAGAATACAGTGTGATGTCCGTTGGAATAAACACGTGTTTCAAGTGTCGAAAGAGGCATTCAAGTGTCTTGGTTTTCTGAAACGGTGCAAGACTTACTTCACTCCATCCGATCTCCTTACTATTTATACCAGCTATATCCGGCCGAAAATGGAATACAACTCTCATATATGGGCAGGGGCTTCAGTGTCTATTCTGAAGCTTCTGGACCGTGTTCAGGGGAGGGCGGTGAAGCTTATCAATGACAGTAGTGTATCCAACTCTATTGATTCGTTGGAGCATCGTCGGAATGTAGGTTGTGTGGCACTTTTCTATCGATATTACCATGGGAGATGCTCATCTGAGATAAGTGAACTTATTCCTCGGGACCGAGTATTTATTCGTAATACTCGCTTATCTAGTAGAGCACATCCGTTTGTAGTTGATTGTCCTGTGTTTCGCACAACGCATTACAGAGAAAATTCGTTTTTTAGTCGAACAATTCGTATGTGGAATAAACTTCCCGCAGAAGTCTTCTCTGTTACTTATAATTTAGAAAAGTTTAAATCAAATATCCATAAACACTACTCCCTCTTTCCTCCTTCCCATACCCTATTTTCCTGATCAGTACAATGCATAGCATGTGTAGGGGGCATCCCCTGAGTATTGGGTAAAATAAAAAAAAAAAAATATTTGGACTTGTGATCCGCTTTCCGAAAAACACTGCAGTAGGGTATTTTATATTCGGTTTTAACTGACTACAAATTTCTTACTTATTTTAATTTTAATTTTGCCACGGTCATTAAATAAACACTTTAAATTTAAGCATATTGTTCTCTGACAAGGGAAGTATCTAAACCCTTATGAACCGATTTGCATGAAACGTAAAATATATATAAAAGAGACAATTCTAAGGTTGGGGTGTCTCGGCTTATCGGCCATATCGGGGATTTAGGGGTTCAAAACATGGGTCAAAAAATGGCGAAAAAATCGTTTTTTGGATTTTTCAGCCATTTCTTTCTAAGAAACTATATGATGTTTACATATGAGAAGAAAGGTTTTTTTAATGCCTATCCAACGGTGGCATAACCTTGTAAAAGTTTGGCATCGTTAAATACTTTTTTCATAAAAATGTGAAAATTTTGCGGGGTATTTATATGAAGACATAGAGCTACGATGTCCATATGAATACGAAATAATCTTTATTAAATTTAAGTCGACACGTATTTTTGCTCTAGAGGATATTCCTGTTAGTTCGTGAGTTATCGAAATTTTCCCGGAGGTCCATATGGTTTCATAAGGGGACAACGAAATTTTGAAACATTGATATGGCCGAAAAGCCGAGACACCCCAACCTTAAAATCGTCTCATTTATATATATTTTAAGTTTCAGTCAAATCGGTTCATAAGGGTTGAGATACTTCCCTTGTGAGTGTAAATGATATATTTGCTTGCAGCTATAAATAACGAACATAACATTAGATTGGTCATTCCAGATATGACACATTCTATTGTGGTACTTAACTAATGTCGTTGTAGTCGCTGTCAACTTTTTTTACACACAAAAAAAAAAAAAAAAAAACTAACGTATTTTTTGTTCTCCTGTAGACTTTGTCATCTATTATGTTAAAATATAAAATATAAGGAACAGGAGGCTGACAATGAGTGTACTACATCCATATTTTATAAAACTGAAAAAAAAAAATGCAAAACATTTTTTTCTTGTCCAACTTCCTACTTTTTTTTTTTAAAACTGACTTTTCTTTTTTTTTTTGTACGAGAATGTTTAAGTAGAACAATGATAATAACACACAAAAAAAAAACCGACAAAAATCCAAATGTTAACAGGGGAGATTTATAAAGATTTTTTTTTTTCATTTTTTTTTTTCATTTTTAATACCCGAGTAAAAATAAACATATATAACAATATATAACTTGATACAAACCTAACGGATCATTTATGAACATATATTCCGTGAGCTATTTTCTAAATTTTTTAAATGCAGTCATATGTAGTTATATATAATTTAATCATGATTCGGATTAAAATGCGTACGGTTGATATAATTATATTTAATTATATGAGGGTCAATACAAAATTTGTTTTTCTGTATAATTTAATATAAAATTATATATTTTTCATTCTGTTCCATATAAACCTATATATGTTTACAATTAACCAAAAATTTTCTAAGTTTTTTAGGCAAAGTATAAGAAACTTTTTAAAATGTTCCTAAACATTTCTTGTTAGGGTTATGTATATCACCTATCTGGTTCGAAGCGTACCCGAACATTATTTTGTTTTAGAAAATTAAATGTTTGGTGAATGTATCGTTGACCTGTGGTGTATCTCAACCCACACCAAAAAACACCAGGATTTTATATGTTTTTATGCAATTAGATCTAATTAGATCCACCAATATATGGCAATGTCTGGTCAAAACTCAGATGAAATCAGATCATATTTTATACAAGTTGATCTTTTTAAATGCAAAAATATCCACCATTATTCGGATCAAATTGAGTATAAATATATATTGTGTTACATATCATTATATATTGCATCATATACAAATTTTTACTCGGGTAGAAGTAAAAGAAACAATGTATAAGAAGGAATAATATGTTGTGTAAAGGATACACCTTAATTAGAGAAACAATTTTAAACGACTTTCCATTTCATACTGTGCTCTGTGCGAGTTTTACATTTAGTATTGTAGGTTGTAAAAGGACTCGTTTTTAGGAGTAAGAGAAATACATTAAATACAATTTAAATATGTTTTTTAAGACTAATTTAAAAAAAAATTACATAAATACATAAAACGGTAGGAACAAACGAACAATGGGTGTAAGGATTTTGTATTTGTGAAAAAATTAATTTGAAGATTATAATTTTTTTTTAAATAATACTACTTTACATGGGTTTTTGCACAGACTTTTGGAATACATTTTCTAAACGAATGTGTTATTAGTAGGGTTCGGACTTTTATGCAAATGCATATTTGTTGTCGTCAGTCTGAGAGCAACAAAAACTAAATATCTTTTCGAATTATGAAATTTGCAGTAAAATGGCATTGATTTGTTAGTGCATATTTTTGCACATTTTGCTTTTAATGCATATTTTTGCATATATTGCTGATATTACATATTTTTGTCGCATATTTTGAAAAAAAGTGTTTTTTTTTTTTATTTTATGATATTTTTACACTGCTGTATATTAGAGCACCCACGAAATACACTGGAATGTCAAAAGTATTAATTTTTCCGCTCCCCGCGCAATTTCCGGTAGTTTGGGCGTTAAAAATAATATCCGTGCCAAAACTGGACCTATCGGATAAAAACAGGCCAGTCACTTTCGACTTTTAGGCATAAAAATGGACTAAAATTAGTACAAACATTTTTAACGCTATAACTTTTAATCTAAGGGCTTTACGAAAAAAATGCACATAATCATTTTGATGCAGAAGCAGATGACAAACATTTTTGTCATCACCATTTCCAGATATCTATGGTCCATAATGGTGTTTTAAGCGATCAAAATCAAAAATTGTGATATAATAATTTTTCAGACGGCCCTCGTTTATTTATTAATGACTGTATTTCGGTTTGGTCATCGCAGGATCGTAGGTTGTTATTAGTAGTTTAACCTCGGAATACAGTTCCAAGCAATCTCATGTCTGATAGTCAAAATATTAAAGTCGAAGTTCACAATTTTTTTTAAATTAAGTTTTTTTTGAAAATATTTGTCTTAAAACACGCCGGTCGCACTCAATGAATGTTTTCACACAACTTTCAGAGCAGAAAATTTCCGAAAAATATTGGCATAACTTTTTTTCTGATTGGCTGTTTTTGAGAAATAGATAGAGTTTTTCACGGGAATTCCCGGGACGGGATTTCCCGGAAATTCCCGAAAATTTTCGATCCCGAAATCCCGGGAAATAGAGCGGGAATTCCCGGGAATTTTCGTTTCTTTGAAATTGTTGATTTTTCGACTACTATTGATTATTTTGTGTGTGAGTTTTAAGAGATTTTATTAAAATTCTTGATAATTGATGGCAGAAACGTACGTAGGGACCAGAAGGGCCCAAAAAGTATTCCCAGAGAGAGACCTTTTAACTAAAAAATTTCATAAAATTTGAGACTTACGAAATGAAAAAAGTCTCACAATCGACAGAATATAAATTTCAAAACCTGATACTTTTTTTCAGAAGCTGAGAAATTTTCTTTCTGAGACCTGCATTGCAAAAATTTCCAGTATGATTATTTGTTTCTATAGAAAATATTTATGTCTCTGGACATGATTCTTTTTAAATCGGTAAATTGGTATAAAATCTGTGAAAAGAATGACTCTGAAATTAATCAATTTTTTTAAATAATTTTTTGGGGCAAATTCTCTTATAATTCCATTTCTCTGAAACAGTTACATTCAGTTTCAGAGACATAATTGAGAAATACTTCTTAATCAGTTTTATATTGTTTTCGAAGCAAAGCGTTGAGAACTAATTGTAAAAATGAACTGAGATGAATTAGAATAAATGATGAATTTTTATTATTAAAACAGATAAAGTGATGTGAAAAATCATACTCCCTTAAAAATACTTTTAAAAGACCGACATATTTCGGCCGTTTTTTTTTTTAAAAACTGGGTAACAAAATTTTTTCTTTTTTTCTCGAAACTTATTTTTTCTTTATTTTAAAGGTATTAAATAAAAATTTTATGGTGTTAATAAAAACATTATAAATAGTGTAAGCGCATTCATAAGGTTTTTATATATTTTTTTGACAAAAAATTTGGGTTTTTAGTTTTTGCGGGAATTCCCGGGATCCCGGGAAATTTAAAAATGAATCCCGCTTTCCCGGGAAATGAAAAAGTCCGGGAAAAGAAAAACTCTAGAAATAGAGCAAAATGTCGAAGTTTTACAAAAACTTTATATTAGAGTGGCACTTAAAACAAAACTTTAGATTTTTAATGTATTGGGGTCGGAACGTTGTGTAACTAGGTTTAATAATGATATAGTAAAAATTTCAGGAAAATCGAAAAACTATATCCCGTGTTAATTTGAGGTCAAATTTTCGAGTATTAGACCATAATTCAAAACAAAAATATTTTTTTAGCGAAATTAATTAAATCATATTTTTTATTTAGCATTTACTCCAAATAACCTTTGACTAAAACTAACTTTCTATGACATCATTAAGCCGTGCAACATTTTATGCCACAAATTACCATGGATTTTGGGGGTACTTTAAATGCGAATTTTTGATATTTGAAAAATTTTAGTACACAAAATTTCGAAAATTAAGATTTCTATACACATAACTAATTAAATAAGTCCTTAAGATTCAAATTCATTAAAATTAAAAGTGGCTTATTTGAGGTTTATTTAACAAATTTTATATAAAAATTTCATTAATGAATTTGGACACATAAGAATTTTACAAATATTTGTGAGTATGGATTTTCAAATCATATGTGATAAGTTGAAATATTAGTTTTCAAAATTTGGTTTAATTAAATTTTTAATAATTCGAAAATACTCATTTGAAGTACCCTTAGAATCCATGGTAATTCGTTGCATAAAATTTTGAGTTAATAGCCGTGTTTTTGCAGACCGGATTAAGATAAGGATTAAATCTATTTAGTTAAAAAATGGGTCAAGTAAAGTCCAGAAATTTTTTTTATATTTTTTTTTCTGAATTTACATCCAATTAAAAAAATTAAAAAAAATTTAAGCGTTGTCCAAAATGTAAAATGGTATAAATAAATTTGAGTTAATCCAAGTATTTAAGTAAATTTAGGTTTCATTCTTTGCATTTTGAACAACGTTTAATTTGTTTTTCTGTTTATATTTACTAATTGTATGTAATTTCAGAAAACAAATTATAAAAAAAAATTCTGGACTGGATTTGACCCATTTTTTAACTAAATAAAGTTAATCCAAATCTTAATCCGGTCTGCAAAAAAATGGGCTAATGATGTCATAGCATGTTAATTTTTTTATCCAAGTATTTTTGAGTAAATGATAAATAAATAAAAAATTCTATTAAAATTTTTTCATAAAAAGATATATTTTTATTAATTATAGTATCTTTGCCCAAAATTCAAAAAGTGGAAAGGGTTAGAGTTCTTTGATTTTCCGTAAATTTTAATCATATCATTTTTGGACCTAGTTTCACAATATTTCGACCCGAAAACACTGAAAATCTAATGTTTAATTTTAAGTAGCACTCCAATACATAGATTTGGTAAAATTTCGATAATTTTCTCTCTATCTCAAAAGGAGTCAATCAGACAAAAAAATGCATATACCAATATTTGTAGGAAATTTTCCTTTCTACACGTTTCGTGAAAACTTTTATTGTCTGCGACGTATTTTAAGCCAAATATGTGCACAAAAACTAAATATAAAGGAAGTCGTGAACTTTGGCCCTTATATTCTGACTAACAGACATGAGATTTCTTGGAACTGTTTTCCCAGTTTAAGCTACTTAAACTATCCTACGATCTTGCGATGACCAAACCGAAATACAGTCATCCATAAAATAACGTGGGCCGTTTGAAAAATTATTATATCACAATTTTTGATTTTGATCGCCTAAATCACCATGACGGACCATAGATATCTGGAAATGGTGTATAACAAAAATGTTTGCCATCTGGTTCTGCATCCAAATCATTATATGCATTTTTTTCGTAAAGCCCTTAGATTAAAAGTTATGGCGTTAAAAATGTTTATACTAATTTTAGTCCATTTTTAGGGCTAAAAGTCGAAAGTGACTGGCCTGTTTTCATCCGATAGGTCCAGTTTTGGCACGGATATTATTTTTAACACCCAATCTACCGGAAATTGCGCGGGGAGTGGAAAAATTAAGACATTTGCATTTATGGGTGCTCTACTGTATATATATTTTTTTTTATTTTATAATGTATGCCTTAAAGTACATAGACGAAAATATAGGGAAAAAAATTTTGAGTAATCACTTGTTTAAAATTAAAAAAAAAAAAAAATTGCGTAATTTAAAAAAAAAAAAATTGAGTAAATAATTTAATAAAAAATTAATATTTTTTTTTAATTTTATTTTTTTCTCTTTGTTTTTTTGAATTCTCATTTAGTTTATAGTTTTTTGTTTATGTAAATGAAAGTTGAAATCATCTCTATGAAATTTTTCTATGTCTTGAAGACATAAATATTTTTGGTAAAAGATAAAAAAAGCTATTTTTTTTTGTAAACAAAATGTGAAACTTTCTTAATCTTTTTAAAAAAAATAAATTGATAGATCCCAGCAGAAATTTTGCTGAACGTTCAGCAGCTTTTGGAAGGGGAACTTGAGTAAAGGAGCGCATCCAATTGCGCTGAATTCATGCATGATTCCCTAAGGCGATGTCCCACTTTAGAGCGCTAGTTGGATACACAGAAACAGCGCTCTTTAGATGCACTGAAATCACGTGTCTTTAGAGCGCTGATTTAAGCAGAATAAAGATGCTGTAAATTCATGTATCTTTTTAGCGCTGATTTAAGCAGATTAAAGATGCAGTGAATTCATGTATCTTTGTAGAGCTGATTTAAGCAGAATAAAGATGCTGTAAATTCAAAGTTGAAATCAAATAACTAAAATTTAAAAAAATATAACAAAAAAATTCATTCGTTTTACTTTACAAAACTTTATTTATGTGAAACAAAATGAAAAAAAAAAAATCGGAAGTGAACATCAAAAAAATATCGGACATTTTCATTTTCACATTTTTTATGGGATTTTTTTTGGGAACAGCGGTCAAAGATGTTATGATTGAAGCGCTCTTTGCAGCGCTGATTAATGCGCAATAATGATGCAGTCAAATCATGTGTCTTTGTCTAAAACTCATGTTTTTTTATTCAAAAAGTGTTAAAAATATTAAAAAGGAAAGCAAGTGTGAAATTTTATCAAAAAATAATTACACATTATAAGTTTTATATAAAAAATCTTAAAAAAAAAATAAAATTTTTTCCCCTTCCTTTTACTGCATCCCTAACAGCGCTCTTTGGATGCGCTACGGTATGCTATAAACAGATGCTGTGTCGCCAAAATCTCGATTTATTTCTGCTGGGATGTTAAGCACACAAATAAAAACTTAATTAAAAAAAAAAAAAATTTTTGAGTAAAGTTTTATTTGTGTCAATTAAAAATTTACTCAAAATTTTTGGTATACATTTAATAAATTTTTATTAAATGTTTACTCAATGCTTTTAAATCGTGTACTGGTGCAAAATTAAGTAATTCTTTACTCAATAGTATTACAAATTTACTCAAAAATTTTAACATGATAACGTTTTTAGGCTGGTGTCTAATTTAAAAAAAGTTGCAGGACGCCACCTCAGTTTGACACTTAACGAAAAAGAAAACAAGAATTACTATTTACAAAAATTTAATCATTAATTTTTTTTTTCATCAATTTTTTTTTGCCATCAAATTTTTTTTTCCATCAAATTGTTTTTTTCATCATTTTTTTTTTTTTTATCAAATTGTTTTTTTTCATCAATTTTTTTTTTCATATTTTTTCCAAATTGGAAATATAAAAAGTACCAAACGTGAATTTTTTATACCCCTTAAGAAACAGCATTTCCACACTCAAAATAAAAACTCTGTTAAATTACAGAAAAACTCTGCTAATTTAACAGAGTACACCATACTTTTCCAGCTAGCAACATTTCTTGGTAATTTTACTATAAGACTCTGTAATTTTTTTTTTCATGTTTTATTTATTTATTGAACTCTGTAAAAAATATGTTAATTTACAGAGTTTGTAGTAAAATATTGGTTAAATATGAGCGCCTTTTGTAAAGAAAACTATGTAATTTTCCGGTGACATGACATAATCCCCACGTACATAACCCCCATTCCGTTATGGGGACTATGACCCACTACCGTTATGGGGACTATGACCGAAAAAAGTTTGGACATAATCCCAATAAAAAATGGGCATAATTCCCAGTTTTATGAGGACAATGACCACGTAAAAAGTGGACATAATCCCCATTACAAGGATTATGTCTACTATACTAATAGGTCATAATCCCAATAATTATGTGAACTTTTTTTTTGTCTTAAAAGTTTTTCTGCGTAGCCGGCCTTCGGCCGGGCTTATTAATTACAAACTCCATGCATTAAACCCACCCTCTCCGAAAAATAAAGGGAATATGACCGCAATTGTTTTGGACTTAGTCCCCATAATATGAATGGGGGTTATGACCGAAAAAATTTCGGTCGTAATCCCAACAGGGAAGTGATATAATCCCCATTGGGATTATGACCGTTTTTGAAACGGTCATAGTCCCCACAACTAATATGGGGATTTTGTCCGTAATGCATTGGGTCATAATCCCCATTTCCGTTATGGGGATAATGTCCGTGGGGATTATGTCCTGTCACCTAATTTTCATTTAAAATTTTGTAAAATGATTCTGATCAAAAAAACGTTTAATTTAAAAAGTTTCTAGTAAAATATTGGTTACATAAACCACCAAGCAAAGAAAAACTCTGTAAATTTATTTGATGAAACCAAAGTTTTACAGAAAATACTCTGTAAATTTACAGATGTTATTTTGTAAAATTTTTAAAAGATTTCTGAAAAGATTTTTTTTTGTATTTTTTTTATGACTTTTTTTGTATTTTTCAACTTTTTCTAAAAAAAATACAGATAAAATGTTGCACCTAGAAAAGTTTTACAGTAACTATTTACGGTTATTCAAAAAGTTTTTAGTTAAAGTGGTTTTAAACGTTTTATCGTTTGTTTTTCAATGAAAATAAAATATTAAACGATTTATACAGTTGTTAAAATAATAAACTACAAAAGTTACGGAAAAATATTTTTATCAGTTAAATTATTTGTGACTGATTATACCGTATAATTTTACAGAAGTACGGTTTTTGTAGTTTGTTATTCAAAAAATTTTATTTTTACTTCACAAAATAAAAAATTGTAAACAGTTAAAATAACTGAAATATCGTTTGTTTTTACGGAATGTCTAGTCATTTATTAACGTTTAAAAATAACTGAAAAAGTATGTTGTTTCAACTGAAATATAAGTAGTCCGTTTTTTAAAAGGAAAAACGATTGTTTTAAACGTTTTTTCAGTTGAATTTACTTACAAAATATTTTGAGTGTGGTGTTTGGTAACAAAACAAAATTTACTCAAAGTAGTGCTTTTACAGAAAACTCGGTTTTAACTATGAAATTAAGATAACATAGTAATATGTCAATATTAAGATTAAACTTACCCCCTAATTTTGTAAAACGCAACACGCCGCGTTGTCTAAATTTCTGTGTAATTTGTAAATTGTATTGAAATTTTGACAACGCGGCGCGTTGCGTTTTACAAAATTTGGCCATTAGTTTTTTGGTTACAAAAAAATACAAAGTAAAATATAAAGTATTTTAGCAGAAAATTATGTCAATTATCTGTAAAATTAAGATTACAAAATTCAAAGTATTTTCTTTAAATCTGTATTTTGACAGAAAACTCTGTCAAATATCTGTTGAATTGAGATTACAGTCATTTTACAGAGTTATTATTTTAAGTGCAAAGAGTACTTTTTCCAAAATAATATTTTTTACCGAAAGACCCTAGATTCCAAATTTTAATTTTCTAGCATCATTATTTCCTGAAATATAGAAAGTACCAAAAGTACACTTTTTACCCCTTTCCCAAATTTCCAAAATGTTCTTTTTCTAGAATGTTTTGTTCACCAAAGAATCCTAAATTTCAAATTTTAAGTTGTTAGGATCATTATTTTAGAAAATATGAAAAGTACCAAAAATACACTTTTCACTTCTTTAACCCCTCTAAAAAACGGAATTTCCAAATCGTACTTTTCCAAAAGGGTTTTCACCGAAGATTGAGATTCAGGTCAGATTCATAATAATTTGTCGGGATCTGAGAATCTGTTTTTTCTGTTTCAGAATCTGATTTTAAAAAATATTTTCCCCATAGTGCATTACCGTCAACAAAAACAGCAACTCCTGTACAACAACTGAAATTAAAATGTATGTACTACTATTGCCAAAGAAAAAAAAGGGTTCCTTTGGCTTTGTCTAATGTCTATTGTCGTTTCCTTGACTTTTCTTAAGTTTATTTAACTTAAATATTTTATTTAACTTTACAACAACAATTTCTTTCTAATTGTTATGAGTGGGTTTTAGGTTAATAAATGATGATGATGATGTTGCTGTTGTTGTTGATGATGAACAAGATAATGACTATGACGATGGTTGGATTGTGTTGAGTTTGTTGCTCCGTTTTTATGCTTAATTTTTGTTGTTTATTTTTTTGGTCAAAAGTTATACCAACAAAATGTTCTAGTAAACAGAGATTACTTGGGGAATTTTGATTGTTTTTTATTTCTTTATTTTGTTTTTAATTTTTGGCCAAAGATTTTCAAATCAGATTGTGAATAAAGGGGTTGAATTGTAAAACATTTTATTGCTAAAAGGCCAAAGATAATGAAAAACCCAAAATAACAACTAGAGTGTAAAAAGTTTTCTCATGCTTAGACATTTGCTAAAGTTTATTTCTTTATTTTATTTTCTCTTTGTAATGAAAAAGTCATTAATTTTTTATTTTTTTGGTTTGGTTTCATTTCATTTAATTTTCTGTAAAACAAAACTCTGTGTGTACAATGACTTTCAATTAAAATTAACTAATTTTTTAGTAAAATTTTCTGTTGAACAGAATAGTGTCATGCTGAAATTCAAGCTAAAATTTTAAAATGATAACTACTTGGTAGTGCGAAATTATTAATTCTCATTTTCGCTCTAATATAAATAACTATTTAAATGGAATATAGATTCACCTACCGGATAAAGGACTCGCTAAGACTGGGTTTAATTCTGAAATTAGGGGCGTATTAAGAGGTTGTAAAAGTGCACATTTGATACTTTTAATATTTTTTTAAAATAATGGTCCTAGAAACTTGAAATTTTAATTGTTGGATTCTACGTCTTAGGCCGGTAAACAGGCCTAAGACATAGGGGACTCCTCGGCCCTAGCGTTATATGTTAACAAGTTAATTTTTTTCTGCTTTGTGCACTAAAGCATTTAGTTTTAATGTTATTTAAATTATTTTTCTATCCACGCCCTGAAAGGTGGCGCACAGTGGGGAAAAATGGACTTTTTTTTGTCCAATTTTGCCTACAGGTCGCAATTTTGGTTTTTCTTTTTTTATATTTTAGCTAATAAAATTCCGCATCGATCTGTCATGGTGGATTTTTGAAAAAAATTTCGGATTACTTTTTATATTTTCCTAAAGTTCAGAAAATTTTAATTTTTTCAGAATTTTTGGAATAAAAAATGTATTAGGCATGGGACGAATATGCTTTATGGACTAAATTAAAGGTATTGGAACCCCTTATCAACGACGTGATTGGTATTTGAAAATATATTATTATTTTGGTTTTTATAACCAGACAAAAATTCAAGAATTTTCACTTTTAAAAGCCTATATCTTAAAAATAATGTACCAATTTCAATGAAATCTTTTTTTAGATTAAAGCTTATGTTTTGCTTAGTCATAATTGGTACACAAAATTTTTTTAAAAAAATATTTAATTTTTTGCTTAAATTTTACCTTATGATTTTTGGAATTTTAAAATTATTTTTTAGTCTGTTTTTAAAAAAAAAAAAGTTGTTACATTGGAAATTCGAAAAAAGAGTTAAACAATTTTGCAAAAATACTTTACACTCAAAATAATCACTCTGTTAAATTACAAAGATACTCTGCTGAGCCAGCAGAAAATACCATAGATTTCCAACCAGCAAGATTTTTTGTTATCTTACGAAGAAAACTCTGTAAAATGAATTTGATAAAAAAAAAAACTGTAAGTTTATAGAATTATCTGTAAAATATTGATAAAACCAAAAAGAATTTTACGGAAATAACTCTGTAAATTTACAAAGTTTTAGTTAAATGCATTTTATGAGTTCAAAATTTTACAAAAAAAAAACTCTGTAAATTTACAAAGTTTTAGTTAAATCCATTTTATGAGTAAAACTTCTGAACATCAAAAACATTAATTAAAAATAAAAAAAAAATAATTAATTAAAATTTAAATTTTGTTAAATTGTAACTTTACATTTTTTTTTTTGTGAATATTACGAGTTTTTAACAAGTAACTCCAATTTTACACGTCGTCCTTGTAAAATTTACTTGTTTTTATGGTAATTTAAGACACTTTTTAAAGAGGGGTTTATCAGTCATATTTGGAAGTTTATTTAAGTGATTTTTATATTTACAGAGCAATAAGTAAAATTACAAATGAAATTTAGTATTTTGGTTACGAGAAAAAAACAAAGTATTTTTCTTAAATCCGTATTTTAACAAAAAAAAACTGTTTATTATCTGTAAAATAGAGATTACAAAGTAAAAAGTAAAATTACAGATAAAATTTTGTTTTTCGGTAACAAAAAAATACAAAGTATTTTCTTAAAGTCAGTATTTCGACAGATAACTTTGTCAAATATCTGTCGAATTGAGATTACAGTAATTTTACAGAGTATTTAACAGAGTAATTATTTTGAGTGCAAGTAGTGTTGACAATTGGAAAATGCCATCGAGTAAATTTGCCCGCTTTAATGGTTCCAAATTGGAAATTTACTTTTTTTATATTTGTGAAAGTTTTTTTACGAGTACCTCCAATTTTACACGACATCCTCGTAAAATATATCAGGTTTTATTATTACAGAGCAATAAGTAAAATTACAGTTAAAATTTTGTATTTTGGTTACGAGAAAAAAACACAAGTATTTTTATAAAATCTGTATTTTAACAAAAAACTCTGTTTATTATCTGTAAAATAGAGATCACAAAGTAAAAAGTAAAATTACAGATAAAATTTTGTTTTTCGGTTACAAGAAAATACAAAGTATATTCTTAAAATCTGTATTTCGACAGATAACTTTGTCAAATATCTGTCGAATTGAGATTACAGTCATTTTACAGAGTTTTTAACAGAGTAATTATTTTGAGTGTATTTACCTGTAATGGTTAAGAAAATGATAAGCTTTAATCTAAAAAAAATTTCATTGAAATTGGTACATTATTTAAAATAATATTGGTACTTAAAAGTGAACATTTTTAAGTTTTCATATGTTTATAAAATCCAAAACAACAATCAATTAACAAATGCTATTAATGTCATTTATAAGGGGTTCAAATACCTTTAATTTGGTCCATACAGCTTATTCGTCCCCTGCCTATTGCATTTTTTAGAGCGAAAATTCTAAAAAAAGTAATATTTTCTGAACTTTAAAAAAATATTCAAATAAAACAAAAACGATCTTTAGAAATCCACCATGACAGACCGATGAGGAATTTTATTAGCTAAATTCCAAAAAAATAAAAAATAAAATCGGTTAAGAATTGCGACCTGTAGGTAAAAATCCAAAACAACAATCAAAATCCAAAACAACAATCAATTAACAAATGCTATTAATGTCATTTATAAGGGGTTCAAATACCTTTAATTTGGTCCATACAGCTTATTCGTCCCCTGCCTATTGCATTTTTTAGAGCGAAAATTCTAAAAAAAGTAATATTTTCTGAACTTTAAAAAAATATTCAAATAAAACAAAAACGATCTTTAGAAATCCACCATGACAGACCGATGAGGAATTTTATTAGCTAAATTCCAAAAAAATAAAAAATAAAATCGGTTAAGAATTGCGACCTGTAGGTAAAATCGGACAAAAAAAGTCCATTTTTCCCCACTGTGTGGCGGGCCAAAAACGCGGCATTTTCTAATCCACTGGGCCCAACCGCAGGACTTTAAACTTCTGCGCACGTAAAAGTGCCAAACTTGAGGGGTTTATCTCTTTTATTTTGGACTGCATCGTGTTAACTACAGACGGACGGACATACGGTCGGACATCGCTAGAATGTCTTAGAATTGATTACTGATCAATAGGGCAAGTACTTTCATGAAAATGCATATTTTTACTCAGCACTGTAATTATAACATAAATTGAATATCTATCCGAATCAACGAATTTGCAATAAAATGGCATTGATTTGTAGGTGCATATTTTTGCATATTTTGGTATAGATGCATATTTTTGCATATTTTCATATAAATTTGCCTTTTTTTTAATTTCATCAATATTTTTTCAAAACTTCCTTAGAAAAATTCAAATTTCTATATAAGATTTCTATAGAAATCATATTCTGATGCATTTTTTATAGAAAATTGATTCTGGAAGTATAAATTTTAGATTCTGAGAAATGTTTCCTATTTAAAATGCTCCTATTCTGAAATATTTTACTGATCGTAAAGAAAACAAGTTTTTTTTTTTTTTTTTTTTTTTAAATTCTTTATTATTCTGAT
Organism: Pegoplata infirma; assembly: GCA_963921195.1. Taxonomy (NCBI): domain Eukaryota; kingdom Metazoa; phylum Arthropoda; class Insecta; order Diptera; family Anthomyiidae; genus Pegoplata; species Pegoplata infirma. The sequence goes on along the minus strand of OY992540.1, from coordinate 140,834,578 downwards.
TATTGAATCTGCCCATTCTTGGCCTAACAATAAGTGTGTAAATCTTAAAAAACTAACTTAAATACTAGTTACTCCCAAGGAGCCATTTTGAAGAACGGGCCTCTAAATTAAATGGGCGGTAAGTCTGCACGTTGCAGTCTGGTGTGCGTTTGGGTTCGGGTAAGGGCTCTCGCCAATGGGTTTGGGTGGTTGCTAAGCTTTTCCAAGTATTTCGTTCTGATGCCTATAAACTCTTCTCTTACTAACGGAATATTTAAGTCCTCGTGAATGTTGATATTCCTGACATACCACGGGGCTCCCGTAATGATCCTTAGAATTTTCGATTGTGCCCTCTGTATAAGCTCAATATTAGACATACTGGCTGTACCCCATAGTTGGATACCATAAGTCCATATTGGTTTTATAATACAATTATACAGGATGACCTTAGAGTCAAGGCTAAGTTTTGAATGCTTATTAATTAACCAATGTAACTGGCAGGCTTTCAGCTTCATATGAAGCCTCTTGGCTTCTAAATGTTTTCGCCATGTAAGACGTCTGTCTAAGTGAATACCAAGGTATGTAACACTCTCAGACTGTGGGATATTAACACCATTTAACGAGACAGGGGCACAAGACCCCATTCTAAGTGTAAACGTAACGTGCTTGCTCTTAAGTTCGTTAACTTTAATTCGCCAGTTTTTGAACCACGTCTCCACAGCTCTAAGGTGGTTGTTAAGTCTCAAGGAGGCAACATTAGGGTCTGAGTGAGTGCTTATCAAAGCTGTATCATCCGCAAATGTTGATGTAGTTATATGTTCAGATATCGGCAAGTCCGACGTAAATATCAGATAAAGAACGGGGCCGAGAACACTTCCTTGAGGAACACCTGCATTCATTTTATAATCAGAAGTTGTAGTTTCCTTATATTTTACCCTGAAGTAGCGATTAAGAAGGTAAGATTCTAGAAGTTTGTGTGTAACAATTGGTAGGTGATATTTTATTTTATATAAAAGACCCTCGTGCCATACTTTATCAAATGCCTGAGCGACATCCAGAAAAACGGCAGAGCAGTATTTTTTTTCTTCAAAGGCTTTCCTTATCTCGCAAGTTATGCGGTTCACTTGCTCTATTGTTCCATGCCTTTCACGAAAGCCGAACTGATGAGCTGGAATACTATTTGTGTTTTCCATAATAGGAAGAATCTTTTGAAGAAAAACCTTTTCAAATAGTTTTGATAGGCACGGAAGTAAACTTATAGGCCTGTATGACGAAGTTAGAGTTAAATCTTTTCCAGGCTTGGGAATCATCTTGATTTGAGAAATTTTCCACATGTCCGGGAAGTAACCTTTTTGCAAGATCGCATTAAATATTTTAGTCAGAACTTCAACCGCTATAAATGGTAGGTTTTTTATCATGTTTGGTGTGACCAAGTCATACCCAGGCGCTTTTTTTGGACTTAGCTGCGTTCGAATAATTTCATCAACGTCTTGGGCGTTAAATAGTATATTACCTGAGTTGTGATCCATATGCACAGGCAGATCCGGAAGTGTAAAATTATTCTCTGCCAAGTTTGGCTCAAAGACAGTCCTCAAATGTTCCGCAAATGAGTATGCTTTCTCCTCTTCACTGCGTGCCCAATTGCCACATTGCTTTCTCAGCGGTGGTTCGCCCTCTACCGGTGGTTTAATTTTAGTAGCTTTCCAAAGTGAATAGTTTGCTGAACTTTTATGCGATAAACTTTCCACATACACGCTATTAATGCGATCCTCTTCCAAATGAAGGGCTTTTCCAAGGTTTCTCGTAGCTTCAGACAGCCTCTGCTTCGCAGCAGGGGATCGACTGTTTTGCCATTCTCTTCTTAGCCTTCTTTTAATGGTTAGAAGTTGCTCGATTTCAGAGTTTGAAACATAAAAACTGCGATCTGAGGAAGCAACGGTTATGGGAGCCGAAGAGTGCTCTGCTGCTGATCTCAGAATGGACGTAAAGTCCTGGACACATTCACTTATATCCCCCTCACATTCCAAAGATGGACTAATGTGGATGTGGCTACTAATGTACTTTTTATATTTTAACCAATTCGTCTTTGACGAAGTGAGTCCACAGGGTGTCTTAACCGAAATTGGTTCATCGTAATATGTTAAAATTACTGGAGAATGGTCTGAATTGAGATCAAATGATGTTTCAGCAGATAACTTACTTCTGTCGATATGTTTCATTATTCCAAAATCGATAAGATCGGGAATTTTCCTTGGATCTGAAGGCCAATAAGTCGGCTGTCCAGACGATATAACGTCTAAATTATTCCTTCGATCAATAAGAGCACAGTAAAGCTGTCTTCCCCTAGGGTTCGCTAGACGTGAACCCCAATAGGTGTGTTTCGCATTGTAGTCTCCACAAGCTAGGAAGCGATTACCAAGAGTTTTGAAAAAATTTTCGAATTGTATCTTAGATACTGAAAACCGCGGAGGACAGTAAACTGATGTCAGAGTAAGTCCTCCTCCTACACAATCAAGATGTATTGAGGTAGCTTGAAGGTAGATTGTAGAATAAATTTCCATAGCATGGTGCTTAATTCTACTTCTTATCAAAATACCTGTTCCCCCGTGAGCCTTACCGTCAGGGTGATTTGTTTTGTGAAATGTATAACCTGGAATCTGAAAATTATATCTGTTCGTGAGGTGGGTTTCCGATAACAATAACACATCAATGTTATTGTTGTGCAAAAAATTAGATATCTCAGCCTTATGCTGGTTTACGCCGTTTGCATTCCAAAAACATATTTTAAACAAACGCATTATTTTTTTGATATGAGAGCCTGCAAAGTTTTATTTTGCGCTTTTAGCTCCTCTATTGTACCTTGCATGGATGTCATAAAAGCATTCATTGTGCTCTGCATTGTAGACATGAAATTAGTCATTGACTGCATTAGGGTGAAAAACATTGATTCCACTCCTCCCATATTAGGGGGATTGCAGGGTTGCTGAGAGCCCGTTATTAACGCATTAGCGTAAGTGTTACCAGGACTACCTAAAGAAGTATGTGCCTCAGATGAAACTGGAGAATGAGCCGCGGGTGGTACTGAGCTCTGATTTATCAAACTTAAAGGTGGCGCACTAGGTACGGCCAGTGGATTTACCGTATTTTGCGATGCATTCCTTGGTTCAAACGATAATATTTGGCCCCTTGACTGTTGTTGTTTTTGCCTAAGTTTTAATCTAAGTTCCTTATAAATTGGGCAGCCCCGATATTTTGCAGAGTGGTTATTTCCGCAGTTGCTACATTTCTTTACACCTTGACCATTTTTAATTACGGTACACTCTGATGAAGAGTGTAAATCACCACATACAGGACAAACTGTGCTTAAGGTACAATAGGATCTTGTGTGTCCATACTCTTGACAGTTTGAGCATTGAATTGGACCACTTCTTTTAAGCGGTTCTTCTACTGAAACTCTACGATGAAGAAGGTATCGTTCCGAGTAGATGGGATGAATTTCATTCCTTTTTAGCCTTTTGGCTTCAGGCTCCAGCTCAACTCGAAACATTGGTTGAGGAACTTTTGCCCTGTTAAAAATATTAACTACAACTTTAACTTTATAGCCCTTTGCTTCAAGGGCCTCCTTAATATCATTAGGTTCTACACTGGATTCTATACCCTTAAACACCACAATTAACCCTTTGCTACTTTTCAACTGGTATGTATAATAGCTTCTGTTACTATTGTGCAAGAACTTGGTTATTTCCCTATAGTTCTTCTCAGTGTAGACCTGTACTTTCGTCTCGTGTATGTTACCCTTTCTAATTGGAACAATATGGAATGTGTTATTTCCAATTAGTTTTGTAAAATCAGACACCAATTGGTTGGAGCTACGCTCACGAAGGAATATTGGTGGAGGTTTAGCCTCTTTACGGGTACTACTCGGATTTTGTAAATCAGTATCTGGTTCATCCAGAACTGCAAAACGATTGTTATTTAAGGGATTAGTGTTATCATTATTATTGTTGCTATTATGAACTTTTTGTTTTTTTGTCTCACTATTATTATTTTTTTGTGGGCTACGGACTCTTTTGAATTTAAAGTAGCGGTCTATACCAGTCTGTATTGCCGCTTGTTTACTCGTTCCTGGCTTTTCAATTGTATTTGATGTACTTACATGTGTTTGTAACATACTTACAGTACTCTCATTAGACAATATAAGAGAAGGAGAGTTTAAAATACCACCTATGTTGTTGTTGGGAGTATTATTCATTGCTGCATTATCGTTGAATATGCTTTTAGGTGTGGGTGATTGAATTTGACTCAAAGTTTTTAGTGTTGTATTGTTTTCAATAGTGTTTATTCCTGTTTCAGAATTTGGCGGGTTAGTTTTTTGTCACTTAAGAGTAAGGCTGGTGAGCATGATCGAGCTCTTTCTATTGGTTTTGCTGTTAAAAAATTTTTATTATATTGCGGATTATAAATGTTTTTATTTTGTGCACTGCTCTCTTCATAAAATGAGATGTAGGAATTTCTTCCATTTAAACTGAGCCTTGACTCATTTATTTTCGTGTTAGAATCACTCATGCACTTTTTGCGAAAATTTAAAACAAAACAAAGAACAAGCCTTTGTAGTGTTGGATATTTTTTTTCCTTTTTTTAATTTATAATTTTAAAATATTTTTTGCCACTGTATTTAAATAAGAAAAGTATTTCTTTTAACACTGTTTAAGTTAATAATTAAAAGCGTCTATTCGCTGGTATTTTTTAAAATTTATTTAATGCACTTTCACTGAAATTTATTAAATTCACGGAGCGAGTTAAAAATTAATGCGTCTGTCTCTCACGACGGTTGAAAAATCCTCAAGAAAACAAGTAAAAAAGTTAAATTCGGCCTTGCCGAATGTAATGATACCATCCACAATTTCATAAAGATTATTCCAAAAAACTTTTTTTAAAAGGATATTACTTTTGAAAAAAAAAATAATTTTTGAAAACAAAAATTCCGCGAAAAAAAATTTCGGTAAAAAAAAATCCGCGATTTTTTTCTTTTTTTGTCAAAAAATATGTTCGTACTTGTTTAAATACCATTTGGTGTTCAATTATGTTCACATATGCCAACCAGCAGCCGAATTAAAGCATTTTGTATTTTTAGGTTATGTTGAATGTACTAAAATTTTCGAGGTGTCCTTACATTTTCGTTCATAACTTTTGAACCGCTTAACCGATATCGCTCAAATGCAATACCAAACTTCTCGGGAGAACTTCCAATAAATATGTTAAGTTTCAGTCATATCCGTGTAGTATTTTGGTCGTGATCACCATTTCCACAGACAGACGGACATCGCTGGAATGTCTTAAAATCGATCGGGGATCATGAATATATATACTTTATAGGGTCCCAGACCGATATTTCGATGAGTTACAAACGGAATGACAAATTTATATATACCCTCTATCACTAAGTGGAGGGTATAAAAATGTTTTAGAATTAAAGATTTTATTACAGGAAAATTGCGTTTTTATTTTGCTTAGAGTTAGGGTAAGTTCTTTTGCCTTTGAGTTAATTTTTTAACTTGCAAATCGGAAAATTCCGAAAGAAGAAAAAAACATATTTTAAAAATAAATATTTTTTATTTTGAAAAAAGAACAAAAAAAATTGTTCTAGAAATAGATTGTATATACATATTTTTTTTTTTCTTTTATAAAATTTTTAACTTCAGAAATATTTAGTGACTCAAAGAAAAAACTTCTCAAGTAAAAAAATATTTTACTAATTAAAAATTGTTTTCACTCAAAAAACATTTTTAAGAATTGTCGAGGGCATTAAAGTATTGGACAAAGCCTTATTTATGTTGACAAATTTTTTTTTTTTTGTGAAAACAATAATTTTTAGGTGCATATTTTTTAAGTTTTTAGTGCATATTTTGGATTTTTAGAAGCATATTATAGGCACATATTTTCGTTTTTTAGATGCATGAAAGTACTTGCCCTACTGATCAATAATGCATATGGGGCATTCCATGTCAAATCGGACACTTTGAATAATTTTTTTTTTAGATTTTCCCAATTTGTTAACAGTTTTTAGTACCCTTCGAAAACTCCTTCGTGGTAAATTTTCAGATTTTTTTTTAATGACCCGTTCAGAAGATATCGAATTTTAAATATTGGTAGTTTGTTCCCTTACTCAAACTTCTTTTACTCATAACTTCTTCAATAATGGTCTAAATTGCAATTTTTTTTTTCAAAATTTTTGTTTTTTACATACTTTAAAAAAAAAATCCAAAAAAATCTTAAAAGTGCTTCAGTATGCGATTTTTAAGTTTTAAAATTTAAATCTCATTTTTGAAAATGTATGTACTCTTTGATTTTTTTGAAATTTTTTTTTGAAACTTCTATCAACTCTACAAATTTTTTGCCCAGTAGGATCGTGGGATAACGATTATTACTATTTTTTAAAATTTGTTGAAAAAATTTTATTGAAATTTTCCAATCTTAAAATCATTTCTACTGCTCCAATGGTGCGTCATAGAGGGGTGATTTCCAAGACCGACCCCTTTTAATTTTTAATTCTTAACATTTCTTCAGAACAAAATAATACCCTATCTCCAATTACTAAGGGGCTCCCACACAAAATGACATTTTTTAAAATTTGCTCAAAAATGAGATTTAAATTTTAAAACTTAAAAATCGCATACTAAAGCACTTCTAAGAATTGTTTTAGATTTTTTTTAAAAAGTACATAAAAACAAGTAGAAAAGTTAAATTCGACTTTGCCGAATCTATGAATACCCTCCACAATGCCTTTTTTTAATGGATAGTTCATTTTATGAAAAAAATTAAAATTTTTTTTTGTCATTTTGTCATTTAAAAAAAAAGAAAAATTACTAATTTTTTTTTTTTGAGTGTAAAACTTTTTTCGAGTGTAATGTTTTTTTACTGTAAAAATATTTCTGAGTGAATGCACGTACGTATGTACACAAAATATTGTCATTTTTGTAAAAAAGAAAAACTATCTTTTTTTTTTGAGTGTAAAATTTTTTTTGAGTGTAAAATTTTTTCGAGTGTGATTTTTAAGTTACCAATGCTCTTAAAACTAAACCAGTTTAAAAAGCATTGCTTTAAAACTCAACAAGTTTGATAAGCATTGTTAAGTTACCACCAATGCTTTATAAACTTGTTTAACACGTGGCATTTAAGATGAAACAAATCCGAAATTCAGGGTTTTGCTTATAACTTTTGAAATTGATTACCAAGCATACTTGGGGAACGGCAAAGATACATGCCAAGCTTCTCACTTTTGCCTTTCGAAAGTTATCGTGTTTTTTATCACATAAATTCGCGAAAAACCCTTGCCGAAATTTACTCTTTTGCTCATAACTTTTGAACCACTGGACCGATTTGGCTGGATTGCAATACCAACCTGACCCGGTAAATGACCAACATATATGTCACACTTCAGCAGCCTCTGTAAAGTCTTTCAAAAGTTAGCGTGTTTTCAACGGACAGACAGACAGACAGACAGACGGACGGACGGACGGACGGACGGACGGACGGACATCGCTAGATCGACTTAAAATCGATCGAGGATCATGAATATATATACTTTATGGGGTCCTAGACCGTGTTACAAACGGAATGACAAACTTATATATACCCTCTATCACTAGAGTGGAGGGTATAAAAAAATTAAAAAAAAAATGCATTTTGGACCATTATTGAAGAAGTTATGAGTAAGGGAACAAACTACCAATTTTGAAAAATTCGATATCTTCTGAACGGGTCAACAAAAAAATCTGAAAATTTACCACGAAGGAGTTTTCGAAGGGTACTAAAAACTGTCAATAAATTGGGAAAATCTAAAAAAAAATTATTCAAAGTGTCCGATTTGACATGGAATGGCCCATATACTTTATGGGGTCCCCGGCCGATATTTCAATGCGTTACACACGGAATGACAAAGAAAGTATACCCCCATGCTGTAGCTGGAGGGTATAAAATGTTGTAAAAATATCAATAATTGAAGATAGACGGTAAAAATGTTCTGATAAAATTTTGGGATTAAAAAACTATTGGGGATCGGTCATACATTTGACTCTTACAGATCCACTCTTAAGCAAGTTTGAGGTAGGAGCAATTTTATCGTTGTAATCCTTGTACGGAAGCCCCCTTAGGGAGTGTAGATAGGGCTTAAGTATATTTGAAAAAAATTTTAGGGAGGGAAAATAAATGGTGATCGGTCTCACATTTTACCTCTTTTTAGGCAACTCCGGGAAAGTTGTGGGGCTTTTTGTGTAAAAATTCACTAAAAGCCTAAAAACTGCCCGGAATCGCCAAAAACGAGGTAAAATGTGAGATTTTTCACCCTAAAATTTTTTTCCAAACATACCTAAGCCGTATCTTCACTCCCAAAGGGGGCTTCCATAAGAAAACAACATTTTTATAAAAACCTGCTTCTACGGCTATAACTTTCCCAAGAGTGCTTCTATAGGAGTCAAATGTATGACCGACCCCCTCTACATGTTTTCAGAACATTCGAGCTGTTTGAAATTTACAAAAAAAAAAATCCCAAAGGGGGCTTCCATAAGAAAACAAAATTTTTATAAAAACCTGCTCCGACGGCTACAACTTTCCCAAGAGTGCTTCTATAGGAGTCAAATGTATGACCGACCCCCCAATAGTTTTTCAACCTCTACATGTTTCAGAACATACACTGAAAAAAAATTTTACCATTTTTAAAGCATGTTGAACTTAATTTAAAAAAAGAAGGGTATGCGAGGGCTCCAAAGATATTAATTGTTCTTCCAAGTATATTTTTTCCTAAAACATAGTAATGCATTTACTTAAATATATCTTAAAAGTAAGTAAAATTGTACTTATTATAAGTTTAATTGTTTTTATCCAGAGGAAAGATATTTTTTTAAAATAAGTAAAAATTTCCTTAAACTTACGGATTCTGTGGACCCTATGGAGTCCCAATGTGAGGATCCTACGGGCCCCCAATATATGGGGTCCGCCCATGAGTATGTGCGTACACTATTATAGGGTCACTATTGATTTTGATCCAAAATTTTGGTCAGAATCGCTCTATCTGGCTTAGTTTTCGAGATCTGGGAATGGGGTCTTGAGAAATTTGATAATGAAATAACTCGAAAACTATAACTCGGAGAGCTTTCGGGTCTTCGGCGGTCATATTCTACAAGTTAAGGACTACAAAAATGCCTTTAGAATCTTTTTCGTATCTGCAGTATTTGCAGAGTTATAGGCATTTGAAAATTCCGCGAAAATCGAAATTTGGATTTAAAGTTAGGGTCTCATGGGGTCTTTAGATGGGGCCCCCAGATGGGGTCCCCAAAATACCTCAAGTATTTTTTTCTTAAGTTAAGTCAATTCTTTCTTAAACTGATGAAGATATGGATTCAAATAAAGTCAATGAAATCAATAAAATAAAGGCTACTTTTTTCTTAACTTAAAACAAAAATTGATTAAATTAAAGAAAATGCTTTTTGGAATTAAAGATTAGTACTTATTTGATTCAATGTCTTGAAAATGTCTATACTATTTTTAAGTAAGTTACGTACTTATTTATTTTTTTTGCACACAATTTAAATTTTTTTCTTTTAAGTAAAACAAAATTTTTTAATAAACCCTTTTTTTCTTAAATGCAATCAATTCGCCATTAATGTAAAGAATATTTAACTTAATTTAAAAAAACAAATTAAGGAAAACTTTTGTGCTTTTTTAAGTATTTGCATGTACTATCTTCAAGTTTATTTTCTTTGTTTTAAGTAAAACCACCTTATATTAAGTTAAGTTGAAGTAAATTATAAAAAAAATTGTGTACTTAAATTAATAACAGTGTTTATTTAATTTCAGTATAGTTATTTTTTTCAGTGTACGAGCTGTTTGAAATTTACAAAAAAATGGCGGTTTTTTAGAGATTGGTATAATCTGTAATTTACACGTAATTTAAGCCAAATCCGATCATTTTAGTCCTTGGCACCCTTCGATAATAATTTTGGATTTTTGGAAAATTTCTACAAAAAATTTGGATTTTTGAAAAATTAAAGAAAAAATATTGTCTGGCTATACATTATTTTTTTATTAATTTTGGCATGCTAAATACGAATATCAAAAAAAAATCTAAAATCGGTTTAACGGTATTCGAGATATTGCCATTTGAAATTTTCCAAAAATGGCGGTTTTTTTCCTACACAGAAAATAAAATCGTCAAATTTAAATCAACAAACTCCAATTGTAAATCAACGAAACATGATATCAAACAAACATTTAGTAAAAACGGCCGCCTGTTAGTCCATAATAAAAAACTTCGATTTTGTTTTCAACAAACTCAGTCAAGTAATTTTATTTCAAAATTATTTTATCATATCAATAAATAGTGTTTGTGTTTGTTAAATTTCTTTGTTAAAAAAAAATTATTTATCAGTACAACAAATTGTGTTTGTTGAATTTCTTTGTTGAAAAAAAACTTAAGATTTTTTTACTTTTGTCAGATCAACAAATTGTGCTTGTGTTTGTTGAATTTCTTTGTTGAAAACAAAAAAAATCTTTTTTCAACAATCAAAATTTACAAACTTTTGTTGATATTACAAATTTCCATATAGGAGCACTTTCAGTGAAAAAATTAATTGTTTTCACAAATATGGGGGTCAATATAACAATTCGTTTTTTTCTGTGTATATTCAAGATATTTAAAAAAAAAAATTGGATTTACTTTTTCATAAAGCTTGAGTAAAGCTTCATTCAAAATCAACTTAAGCAACGTCATAGTATTTTTTCCCCAAGGCGCATTTTGATCAAAGTTCAGAGTTTTTAGTGAAAATCTAAAATGATCGCATTTGACCCAAATTAATTTTAAATGAAAGATTGTCAAGCTCTAGGAAAGAGTCAAGGGGAAAAATTGTTAAGATTTTATTTGTAACAAAAAATAACAATGTAAAAAAAATTTTTTAAATTTTTCTTGAACGTAGAAAACACCCTCGTAGTGGTCAAATTTCAAGTAGCGATATTACGAAAACCGTTCGACCGATTTTATTATTTTTTGATATTCGCGTTCAGCGCATAAATTTTCATATGATGTATCGCAGACATATTTTTTTTTTATTTTCAGAAATCCCAAACTTTGATCGCCGGTTGCACGTGTTAGTTTCATCTGATTGGCCTGAAATATGTACCACAAATTTTTAGGACTAGTAGGCGGACACTCTAGGCGGACATTCTAGTAATTGCCGAATTCATTAACATTTGGTTTGCTTCTATATTCTACACTAATTAAAGATCTTTCCAAATTCAAATCCAATCGGTTTATATTTTTTACTGGTGTGGAGTATTTCATGGTCGTCTTAACCGACAATTTTTTATTTGTTTAACTTTTTTTTTTACATTTTCCCACCCTTTAAATCTGTAATTTTTAAACCAACTGCAAATGGTCCATCATCACAAAAAAAACTTAAAAGAATTTTTTCTATATTCAAGAAATTAAAAAAAAATCAATTGACTTTTACATAAAGCTTGAGTAAATCTTCATTCAAACTCGACTTAAGCAAAATCATAGCATTTTAACCTAAGGCGCCGTTCGATCAAAGTATACACTCAAAATAATTATTCTGTTAAATACTCTGTAAAATGACTGTAATCTCAATTCGACAGATATTTGACAAAGTTATCTGTCGAAATACAGATTTAAAAAAAATACTTTGTATTTTCTTGTGACCGAAAAACAATATTTTGTAAAATTGGAGTTACTCGTTAAAAACTCGTAATTTTCACAAAAATATAAAGTTTTATTCATAAAATGGATTTAACTAAAACTTCGTAAATTTACAGAGTTTTTTTTTTGTAAAATGTTGAACTTATAAAATGCATTTAACTAAAACTTTGTAAATTTACAGATTTTTTTTTTGGTAAATTTCTTTTCGGTTTTATCAATATTTTACAGATAATTCTGTAAATTTACAGATTTTTTTATCAAAATCATTTTACAGAGTTTCCTTCGTAAAATAACAAAAAATCTTGCTGGTTGGAAATCTATGGTATTTTCTGCTGGCTCAGCAGAGTATCTCTGTAATTTAACAGAGTGATTATTTTGAGTGTAGAGTTTTTAGTGAAAATCTAAAAACAAAAACTTTGATCGACGGATGAGTTAAAATCATCGGATTTGACCCAAATTAGTTTTAAATGAAAGATTGTCAAGCTCTATGAAAGAGTCAAGGGAAAAGATTTTTGAGATTTTTTTTGTAAAAAAAATAATGTAAAAAAAAATTAAATTTTTAAAAATAAATTTCTTGAACGTAGAAAACCCTCGTATTTTGCAAATTTCAAACAGCAATATTACGAAAACCGTTCGACCGATTTAAGCATTTTTTGATGTTTAGCGCATAAAAATTCTTTAATATGATATATCGCACAAATATTATTTGGTTTTTAGTTTTTTTTTTTTTAATATTCAGAAATCCCAAACTTTGATCGCCGCACTGTGGCGCCTTTTCCCTAAAAGCGTTGCAAAAATCCAAAAATTGGCAGAAGAATTTGATAAAATCAATGAGTACATCTGATTGAAAACTCCTCACTGATTAAGAATCCAAAAACATTTTTGAAATCGGATGAAAATTATGAATTATAGAGCCACCCAAAGTTGGCAATTTTTCAGTCTGCCGAAAAAAGTCAAAACTTTAAAAAAATATATCATCTTTTAAATTGAATTTCAGGCAAACTATGCAACCGATCATTATTTTTTTGGTGTCGTTTGAAAGGTATATTAATTCAAATGAAACGATATAAAAAACGGGTAATTTGGTTGAATACTTTGTTTTTAGGCGCGGTTTTGCAAACACACCATATTTCGGTCTTTTTTTATATTTGATAGAATAGAACTAAAAAAGTGACGGTTTGTGACGGGAACTATTAAACAGGGGATGTTTAGTATTTAATACTCTAACTTATTCAATAAAAATTGGGTGCCCGTACTTGCCCGTGTACATGAAAAAATAAAGAAACTGTAACAACTTTTACTACGAAAAGGAGATATTTTTAAAATATCCTAACTGATTTTGGGCAATTTTGAGATCCACTGGAATTTGCTTATAACCACTTTGACAAGCTGTTACTCCTGAGCGAATTAAGATATTTTAAAAGTTAAAATTTTGTATTTTTAATAAAACAAAGTCAAATATAAAAATGGCGAAAAACTTATGTTTCATCTCGGAATTTTTAAGAATTTTTTAAATAGACAAAGGTTTATGTACAAAGAAAGAAACAAACGTTATCTAACAAGATTTTTAATAAGTTTTTAAAAAAGTCTTAAATTTTTTTAACCCTAGTGAATGATCTGTTAAAATAGAACCTACAGCTAATTACAAAAAAAAAAATAGTGTTTTGAATTCTCATTGAGTTAATAGTTCTTTTTTTATATATTTGAAAGTTTCCAATCATATTTTTAAAATTTGCCTATGTCTTTAAGACATAAATATACTTGGTTAGTTTAAAAGGTGAAACTTTTTTTAAATATATAAGCTTTAAGTAAACTTTTACTTGACACAATTAAAAAATTACTTAAAAAAAAAAAAAAAAAAAAAATCAAGTAAAATTTTAATTTTATAAATTGAAAATTTACTCAAATTTGTTGGTAAACATTTCTTAAATTATAAATATCAAATGGTTTTCTGGTGCAAAATTGAGTAATATTTTACTCAATACCGTTAAAAATTCCCTAATTTTTTTATTATTTTTTCTCTGTTATATAAGGGTGGTCTTTTTTTCGAGACTTTTAATATGTATTCACGAGAATATCAGCGTGCGGACTGACCTAATTTGACGCAACAAAATAGGTCAAAAGGTGTCACTGGTCACAGTGCGAAGCGGGCCTATTACAATGTGGATGCGCTTTTCTTGAAGCTAAAGGAGATAAAATTCAATTGCGTTTTAAACATTAAAAATGCCTTGAAAACTTCAAAACTTGTGATTTTTGCAACGAAAAAAAGTCAAAATGAGGCACGGTGCTGCAGGGGGCCAATGGCCATGTGGGCTTTTTATTTTTAAGCTGAAGGGGTTTCTTTCAAATGCTTTAAAAATCTTGATAATATCTTTATTACTTTAAAATTTATAATGCTTACAACGAAAAAGTCAAAATACGACACTGTGCACAGTGCCGCGGCAGACCTATTACCTTGCGGCTCATATATTTTGAAGCTAGGGGAGTCTTCTTTCGAATGCTCTTTAAAATTTTAAAATATCTTCATTAGTTCAAAAGTTATGATTTTTGCAACGAAAAAAGTCAAAAGGCGCCACTGTGCGCCGGTCGCTACGTGTTAGTTTGATTTGATTGGCCTCAAATTTGTACCACATAATTTTTAGGTCTATTAGAATAAAAATTTTCCCAGACACTTGAGAAAATAAAAAGTTGAAGATAAGATACCATTCTAGGCGGACATTCTAGTTATTGCCAAATTCACTCGAATGTGGTTTGCTTGTATATTTTACACTAATTAAAGATCTTTCCAAATTCAAATCCAATCAGCTTGTTTAGCAGTAGTGTGGAGTAGAGATGGGCACATGAGCAGATTAGAACGTGATTCACGTGATTCACGCGTGATCACGCGTGAGTGTGACTGAATTAAATTTGACTCACGTGATTGTGAGTGAGTGTGAGTAGAGAAAAAAATTGCGTGAGTGAGTGTGCGTGAGTAAGATTTTTGCGTGAGTGAGTGTGCGTGAATCTATTTTTTTGCATGAGTCTGCGTGATTTATATACTCTACATATTTCCTTTTGTACCAAAAAAAAAAGCAACAAAAAATTGTAAAATTTGGCTTAACTTAAGATTTTGTCCTAAAAAGAGCAAAAAAAAAGTAAAATTTTGCTGAACTTTAAATTTTGTTGAAAATTTTGAAAGATTTTTGAAATTTTAGTTTTTGAAAATTTTTTTTTGTATGAATAAGAGTTTCGTGAGTGTGAGTCAACGTGAGTGTGAGTGAAGCTTGCTTAAGTGCACGTGAGTGTGAGTCGAAAAAATATGCTCGTGGGTGAGTGTGCGTGATTCAAAAATTCCTGTCGTGAGCGTGAGTAACCGTGAGTCAAAAATCACTCACGCGTCCATCTCTAATTTAAGCTTACTGGGCCTAACTTTGTTTTTTTTTTCATTCATTTATTTTATTGAATCTTCTTCAAAATTATGTCAACTAATAACACTGTACAACAAATTTTGGGTCATCGAATTGAGCCTCAATGCCTTCAACGCCATATGAAAGTAGGCCATCAAGTGGACAAAATCACCAAAGGGTTTTGCAAAGTCAGTTCGGATTTCTTTTTTATAGCCCACTGAAGTTTTCATTTTTTTGTCAAAGGCGTTTGGAAAACGCCAAAAATACTACAATAAAAACACATCTGAGTTTCAAAATATCATTTGATGTCTTCAGTGAAATTTTATGGCGGTTCTTTTCTTAGAACATTTTAACCCTCTAACTGCCATTTTAATGGGTCATTTTGGTCCTTTTTCAAAACCTAAACACAGAAGTCTAATAAAACGTCCATTTAGAGGGTTAAAATGTTCTACAAATATTTTCCTCATAAAACTTCACTAGGGGTTGTCAAATGTTCAAAGTAGAGTTGTCAAAACCGGTTTCCGAATTATTCGAAAAACCGGGTTTTTCGCCTTTTCCCGGTTTTTCCAAGACGGTTTTTTTAAAACCGGTTGTTTTCTAGTTATTCGAAAAACCGGTTTTTTTGTGTCGAATTATTCGACATTTTCGAATATATAATACTTCATTTTTTTTGTCATTTGTTACAAATTTTGTAAAATACAACTCTGTATTTTAAATTTTGTTTCTTAATTCAGTAATAAATAAGAAGGCTAAAAGCAGAGTTATAGAGTAGGGTAACAAATGGCGTTTGAAAAAGTAGTAAACAAAAACCATATGGTATTGTTTAAGAAATTTTATCACAAATCTAAATCTGAGCGAAATGGAAGATACCAGTTATACAGTAAGAGAGCAGATTGTTTTTTGTAGAGTCCGACCGAAACCAGTTTTTCGAGGCCGAACCAAACCGAACCGAATATTCGGCCAAAAAGAGATATTCGGCCGAAACCGAACCAAAACCGAAACTTAAAAAAATTACCACCTGGCATAAATAAAATCATTAAAAAAAAATTTAAAGATAAATATACAGGAATTATTAAAAAAAATATATTTTTTAAAAAACTTACAAAAAAAGTTGTAAATTTCATATGTAGATTGAGAGAAAAAAAATATTTGAACAGTAACCGTATTACATTTATTGGACAACCTTGATGCTTTTTGTTCAAGTGAGCTAAAACAAGTAAATTGGAACATGAAATTAACAAAATTACTGACTTTTTTATATATTTTTTACAATACCAAAAAGTTTCGGTTTCGGCTAATATTCGGCCAAAATTTTGCCGAATACCGAATAGAGGCCGAAACCCCATTATTCGGCCGAAACCCCATTATTCGGCCGAAACCGAGACCGAAACCGAATATTCGGTCGGACTCTAGTTTTTCGTCTCTCTTTGTTTAACGTTTAAACTTTAGTGTGGTATTACCAGATTTTTCCAATTATTTTTTGGTGATGCCAGATCTGCAAAACTGTCGATTCCTATAAATCTGTTTAAAAGACGCGGTTGTGAAGAAACACTTACAAGAAAAATGTTGTGTTTTAAATGATTTAAAGTACTGATTTAAAGTACATAGTTCCATTTTATAGTGACTGACCCTATAATTTCTATTACTGTAAATTAAAATTTTTTTATTAACTTACATAAAAAAATATGTATATATTGTTGTTTTAAGCTTTGAATTTGATTTATTTAATAAGAATAATTGTGTACAATTAAAATTTTTTTTGTTAAAAACAAATAAAAACCTATTTATTTAATGTTTTTAACAATTTTTATTAAAAAAACCGGTTATTCGAACCGGTTTTCAAATAAAAAAAACGAAAACCGGTTTTTAAAAAACGGCGGTTTTTTTAACTATTCGAAAACCGGTTTTTGAAACATGCCGAATAGTTGACAACTCTAGTTCAAAGTTTGTGCGACGTGCGCAAAGTGCTTAAAAAGGTTCAAGTAGAAATAATCAATGTTTGTTATATTTTTTTTACCAAAGCAGTGTTTAAAAATATCGACAAAAAACAGTGCAAATAAACTTTTGAGCTAAAAATGATGTTTTGATGTGTGAGTCAACGTGAGTGTGAGTGAAGCTTACGTGAGTGCACGTGATTGTGAGTTGTATCAAATTTACTCACGTGATTGTGAGTGAGTGAGTGTGAGTAGAAAAAATTTGCTCGTGAGTGACTGTGCGTGATTCAAAAATTCCTGTCGTGAGCGTGAGTGAGTGTGAGTCAAAAATCACTCAAGCGCCCATCTCTAGTGTGGAGTATTTCATGGTCTTCTTAACCGACAATTTTTTACTTGCTTAACATTTTTTTTTTACATTTTCCCACCCTTTAAATTTGTAATTTTTAAACAAACCACAAATGGTCCATCATCACAAAAAAAACTTAAAAGGATTTTCAAAGCCACAAAATTAGTTGTTTGTTTTTTTTTGGCTTGTTCTTAAGGAAACATTGTAATATTTTGTGTGTTTTTTAAAGTTAAAGTAAAACAAAGAAGTAGTTAAAGGCCAAGAGAATGAGAAGCATGTTTTACAATTAATCAAAAACTGCTGTAGAAATGTTCACGTTGAAATATTTCAATCATTACTGCCAGTTAAAGTTTTCACTACTTTCGTCAATGTTTGTAATACTATTAGTTTTGGGTTCTTTTTTTAATTTTTAATGCACAGCATAAATTTAGAGTTTCAAATTAGGAATTCAGCAATCATTTGAAGTTTTGCTATAGAAGCAATTTAGAACGAATAATTTTTTTTTGAACGACAACTTCTTACATGGGAAGTATCCCAACTGTTATACACCGACATCACTAAAAATCGTTTTTATCGTAATAGGGAATTTTTTGGTCAATAAATTTTTTTTCCAGAAAAAAATATTTCTGATTAGTTTTTGCTGAAAATATAACGTTATATTACACTCAAAATAAATTCTCTGTTAAATCAGCAGAAAAATCTGCCGAAAATACAACCATTATGAGAAATCTGCTGATTTTAGCAAACACGATTCGATGAAAATCTTTCATGATTATCTAGGTAAAATCAGCAGAGAAATTTTTCAAAACAGCAGAGAAATCTACAAAGACATTTTCTAGAAATTTTTTTTTTTTTACAAAATTTGTTTTCATGTTTCTGCAAATAATTATCAATATAATCTAGTGACTTTTTTTAGTTTTGTAAATTAATAATATCAATCGTTTTAGTTATATAAAAAACAAAACCAAAAAAAAATAACACTTTGAAAAACATCTTAAGAAAGTTTTCTTGAAAAAAGGAAGACAGCAAACTATTTCTGTAAAATTACAAAATAATCTGTTAAAAACATGTTTAAAAATATGTTTGAAAATGTCGTTTGATTGCATAAAAAAAACCAACAAAATTAACACTTTGAAAAAAAAACTTAGAAAATTTTCTTGGAATGAATTGAAAGCAAACTATTTCTGTATAATTAAAAAATAATTGTTAAAATTACACAGAAAATAGTATCGTATATTTATTTTAATTAAAATTTTAATTGGTTTTTAATTAAATATCAATTAAATTTTTAATTAATATAATAAATTCTCTAATTATTTTTTTTACTTTTTTAATAAACATTTTAATTGTTTTTAAATTTAATATTAATTAAGTATTTAATAAATATAATTAATTGTTTAATTAAAGTTTTAGCTTTACCAAATTTTTATTTTTTTTTTGTTTTGTTTTCCGTGTGTGTGCTAGTATGTGGTTTTCTCTTGCATCCCAGTAAACAAAAGGTTCCGACTATTTGGAAGTCAGACATTTCGTAACGAATTCGTTAAGAAATTCTGGTAGTTTTTCGGAATTCAGACTTGTCGTAACGAATTCGTTAAGATATTTCGGTAGTTTGTCTAAAGTCAGACAATCTACCGAAATGTCTTAACGAATTCGTCACAACATTACGGTAGTTTGTCTAAAGTCAGACAAACTACTGAAAAGTCTGAAAACGAATTCGTAACGACTTTTCGGTTGTCTGTCTGAACACGTGTTTTTTGGTCAGTTCATGTTTTTTAATGCGAGTTGTGAAAATTAAAGTTCCCTGCAAGCATTAGGAAGAAATATCGCCTTGGGGATATTGCGGCAATATCTTCTTTTTAGCGTAATAAAAAATAATCAAAGTAGTATTTTCCTAAAATCTTCCTTTTATCATTCCGACGATATTTGAGCAATATTTCAAAAAAACATATATTTTTTTTTATTTTTAAAGTAGATAAAATTGCCTTTGTATCAAAAATTTATCGTCTAGGTGATTTTTCACTTAGGCAATTCATATCTGATATCTTCCATTTATTATAAGGATGAAAAAAAAAAACGAAATCAGTTTTATTTCAAACTATTTTATTTTTTGTCAAAAACATTTTTCCCAATTATAATCGCGTTTTTTCGATTTTTTTTGCAACAAATGTGAAATAGAATATATAAATAATAAAATAAATTGTTTTAAAGTGGTTTTAAAAGAAAATAATGAATTCGAAAGCAATAAGAGCATTGAGTAAAAGAGAAGCTGCAAAATTTATGAAGAGCATTTTTGTAACTCCGTTTGGTCCACCAAATTTACATCAAGTTAATGAAGAAGTTCTTCAAGATAATTTTAATGAAAATAATCGCTTACAAGACAAATAATGGGGAAATCATCATTGAAGACAATTTCGATATAGGAAATTATATAGAAGAACTAGCAAATAACCCACAAGATAACAATTCAGATAACTTCGATGTAAGTAGTCATGCCCAAGAGGAATTTGAAACAATTTGTAGTTTTTTTTATGATTCAGATATTATGGATGATGGAGATGATGATCCGTCAACCGATAAATTTCAAATTTTTAGACTGTAATGTATTTATTACACATCTCTAATCATTTATTATCATGTATTACACATCTCTAATCAGCTGTATAATTTATATTTTGAATCAGCTGTTTTTAGAATCAGCTGTGTTATTTATATTTTTTTTATTAGTAAATAAACAATATTTTTATGTATGTATGTGTAAGCATATAATTGCATGTAAATAGATAGATTAAGGATTAGATTTAAGTACCGTTATTTTAGTTTATAAGGAGACAAATTTTGTAATAAAGGATCATTCAAAATTCTAACTCGAAACTTAGCCGAGCAATTGGCTCTTTGTTTTCTTTTTTATTTAAACCACCAGCACTCCAAGTAGTGCTTTGCCTTGGCGCTTGTTAGTGCCGGCATTAACATTAGTGCCAGTGGCGTTTCAAACGCCGGCCAAATTAAATTACCCAACAGAAATAGGGTACTCTTTTTATAAATGACCACCAGTCATTACATGGCGATCCTGCCTAATTTGGAAAAAACTTCTGTGCCGGTCACTGGTAATAATTACACGACAGCACCAACCAATACAGGAAAGACTCCAGCTAAACAACAACCACAACCAATAACCATTACGGAATATTTACAGCGGCAGCAGCGCAGAAAAGAAGAAGAGTTGACTGCAATCCCGCCAACACAAAAACCAAAAAGAAGGAGAGCAGGCAGAATAGTGAAGCTGCGAAGGAAATTGGCTTCGTTGAAAAACATTGTTTCGTCCGAAACTCCACCATCTTGGGAACGGGCCACTGAAATTTGGGAGCAAATCGATGCGATCACGCATGAGTTAAAAGCTCACAAAAACAAATGATTTTTTTATTATAAAAAAAAAAAAACATAAAAAAATAAAACACGAAAACACGCCATTATGAGGCATTAAAAATATTTTTATTTTATTTTGCTAAAGAAAAATACAAATTGTACAATATTATTTTATTTGAAAAAAAACACAACTCTTGATTTTAAAGTTTGAGGAAAAATTTAATTGAATTTAAAAACTTTAAATTAGAAACTTTAAAAATTTATTAAATTAACACTTGTTAAAAAGAAAAAGCACATTAAAAGGAATACGAAAAAGTCATCTACCGATCAGCTGACAATTAAACGTCAACCATCGTAGAGTTGTATTTTATAGATCAGCTTATCACTGAACATCAACCATTACAGGGTTGTATTTACCCATGCACTTAGAGTTGTATTTTGTATTTGAGTAATCGGTACCCATACACTTAGAAAAATTATTGAAGTAAAGATAAAAATTTCTTTTAACTAAATTTGTTTTATTTAAAACTAATATTAAAATGAAGTACTCAAATATTTTGTATATTAATACACTTGGAGAAATTATAGTATTAAATTAACAAAAATTTTATATTAAATATATTTTTGTTTATTTTCATTTTATAAATGAATTTTATAAATGAATGTATTGAAGAATTAGAAAAGCTCAAATTGAATATAAAGAAGAGCAAGAACAGAATTTATGAAGAAAAATATAAAGAAAATAAATTAGAAAGATTAGCGTTTTTAAAAAATAGCGTTGAAGAGTTTACTATAGATAGTGAAGATAAAAATAGTGAAACACTTAAAATAAAATTTGAAAGTTTGCACAAGGAATTAATTGAGATAATTGAAAACATAAATATAAAGAAGAGAGATACTGAACAGGATAGGCAAGAAGGTAATTTACCAAAAATGGCTAATTTTGATATTGGTATGGTTAGTAAAAACCTACAAGTTTTTAAAGGTTCTTACGAATACTTAGAGGATTTTATAACTCAATCGGAATTGTTACACGATTTGATAAATTAAGAAGATAGAGAAATATTCGTTAAGTACATCTACAATTTTAAATTATCGGTAAATGTGCGAAGTATTTTAGGTCGTTCAAACCGACCAGTAACTTTTGATGATTTGAAAAAAGCATTGGAAAGCGCTTTTCCTAATCCGAAAACGCTTCAACAAGTTCTGACAGAGTTAGGTACTACAAAGCAAGATAAGAGTAACATGTCTGATTTTAGGAAGAAAATTGCCGAACTTTCAGACCATATGAGTAATTTTGAAATTAAAAATTTACCAAACCCTACACAAGAAGCTAAAGATGCTATCTACAAAGTGACTGATAGTGTTGCGCTCAATGTATTTATGAAAGGAGTGAATGTTGAATATCAACCACTTTTATTGGCAAATATGCCAAAATCATTAAATGAGGCAGTTGAAAGATGCATGACGGCAGAAAGAAATTTAGGAGTAGATAATATGAACCTGTTTCGCATAGATAGCCGTTCAAGTAACAATTTTCGAAAAAACAATGGTTTTAACAACAATTTTAGAAACAATAATGGTTTTCACAACAATTATAGAAACAACAATAGTTCAAACAACAATTATAGAAAAAACAATAATTATAACAACAATTACAGGAATAGCAATGGTTCAAACAACAGTTACAGAAACACCAATGGTGCGAACAACAGTTTTAGAAAAAATAATGGCGATTTTGGAAACAACAATTATAGCAATAAAAATAATGGCAACAACAACTTCAAAAATAGTAATTATAATCAAAATAAAAACCCCACTAGAAGCAACGGTTTCAATGAAAATAGTGATAACAGCAAGAAAGCACAAAGTAGTAAAAATAACGCATACAAGTCTTTACACTATAATGCTGATGAGGGAAACTAAGGGGGCCGGGTAACAGAAAAAGTTGCCCAATGAGGCCAAAGTTAACAATATATAGAATATCGAGCAACATAAATGTATACATAACTTTAGAATGTTGTAATATTAATAGGAGTCTAAAATTTTTAGTTGATACGGGGGCGGATATTTCAATATGTAAAAATAAAAATTTCTGTAATATAAATACAACAGAAATTGTCAGATTAACCGGTATAACAAAAGAAGCCGTAGATTGTATAGGCACAAAGAATTTAAATCTAAAAATTGGAGAAGAAACTTTTCAACACAGTTTTCACATTGTGGAAAATGATTTTCCAATCCGAACCGATGGAATAGTCGGACGGGACATTTTGGAAAAACACTTATGTAAGATAGATTTTGAAACATACACAATCACTTTTAATATAAATGAGAAGGAGGTTGTCATACCAATGAATTCAAAAACAATTCAACCGATAAACATGGTTGTACCAGCAAGAACAGAGGCAATCATTCCTTTTGATGTAGAGGTAAATGAAGACAGCATTGTGCTGAGTGAGGAGTTAGCCGACGGTGTATTTTTAGGAAATACTTTAATACCCGCAAAAGGTATAGCACATGTTAAGGTACTAAATACTACTGATAACAGTGTAATTTTTAAGAGTGAAAGTTGCAAAATAAAACCACTTAAAAACTACAATGTATATTCGACGAGAAAATCGAGTCAGCATGACAGTGACAGATTAAGTACACTTTTGAATATTTTAGATATTGGGGGAAGTGACCCACATGCAGAAAAATCTCTAAGAGAAATTTTTAAAGAATTTCAAGATGTTTTCCATCTTCCAGGGGAAGAACTAAGTGTTAATAATTTTTATACACAACAAATACAAACAACAGATTCAACACCGGTATATATTAAAAACTACAGACTTCCACAGACACAAGTAGAGGAGATAAATAATCAGGTTGACCAATTATTAGGCGACAACATCATTGAGAATTCGGTTAGCCCATACAATTCACCACTACTTGTGGTACCAAAAAAGTCAACAGATGATACAAAAAAATGGCGTCTAGTAGTAGATTTCCGTAAACTAAACGAGAAGATAGTCAACGACAAATTTCCGCTGACAAGAATAGAAGATGTGCTCGACAAACTTGGTAGAGCCAAATATTTTTCAACGTTGGACATGACAAGTTCATTCCATCAAATAAAGTTACATAAAAATTCACGCCCTTTGACAGCATTTTCCACAGGAAATGGTCATTATCAATTTAAGCGATTACCTTACGGTTTGAAAATATCTTCAAACAGTTTTCAGAGAATGTTAACAATTGCGCTTAGTGGCTTAGATGCTGAAGCTTTTTTATATGTGGATGACATTATTGTATTTGGATGCAGTTTAAAGCACCACAACGACAATTTAAAAAAGGTTTTTCAAAGATTAATGAAATACAACCTCAAATTAAATGCAAGCAAGTGCAGTTTTTTGAAACCAGAGGTAGTGTATCTTGGGCACCTCATAACAAATAAAGGAATTACAACAGATCCAGCTAAGGATGACGTGATAAAAAACTATCCAGTTCCAACAAGTGCAGATGAAGTAAGAAGATTTGTGGCTTTTTGCAATTACTATCGCCGATTTATACCAAAATTTGCAGACATAGCTAAAAATTTAAATGCACTATTAAAGAAAAACAAACCTTTTCTATGGAACAAGGAATGTCAAGACTCGTTCGAAACACTAAAAGAAAAGCTTATGAAACCACCAATACTTCGATACCCAGATTTTACCAAACCATTCATTTTAACCACAGATGCGTCAAATTATGCTCTTGGTGCAGTTTTATCGCAAGGTGAAGTTGGAACAGATTTACCAATTTCATACGCGAGCAAATCATTATCAAAACATGACCTAAACAAACCTACAATAGAAAAGGAGTTGTTAGCTATTCATTGGGGAATAAATTTTTTTAGACCTTACCTATATGGTAGAGATTTTATCGTAGTCACTGACCACAGACCGTTAATTTCTCTATTTTCACACAAAAACCCGTCGTCAAAAATGACACGAATTAGAATGGATTTATCTGATTACAATTTCGAAATACAATACAAGAAAGGAAAAATGAATACGAATGCGGATGCATTATCAAGAATAGTTTTGAATAGCGACACATTGAGAGCAATGATCCCAGAAGTGGATGAATCAGCTAAGAAGGTGTTAGCAATAACCAGAAACAAGAAAAAACAATTGGAAAATGAAAATAACCCTGACATTACAAACAATGCAAAATGTACGTCCGAGCAAAGGCCTGATCAACTTTTTGTCTGGGACTGCACATCGATATCAGATTTACGTAAAACAAGAAAACTTAAGTTTCAAATACATAAAGATTTTAAAAATAATTTAATAGAAGTATCGGATAATGAAATCATAGCAAGATGCAGCGATAATTCATCGAGCACAACGTTGACGTTGAAGAAACTGTTATCAAAAATGCGTGATTTAAGAATAACCGAGCTAGCGTTGAGTAAAAACGATGTAATATTTAAAACCATGGCCATGGACAAATTTAAAAATTTATACAACAAATTACAATTGAAAACAAAAACAAATTTAAAAATATTAATATATGAAGAACCAAAACGAATACTTTGTAAAGAAACACAGATGAAACTTATAAATGAATACCACAATTCAACTCATGGAGGACATTTAGGCATCAGAAAGACGGTTTTAAAGCTGAAGCAGCGCTACATATGGAAGAATATGAGCAAAA
Source organism: Pegoplata infirma (assembly GCA_963921195.1). Classification (NCBI taxonomy): domain Eukaryota; kingdom Metazoa; phylum Arthropoda; class Insecta; order Diptera; family Anthomyiidae; genus Pegoplata; species Pegoplata infirma. The sequence goes on along the minus strand of OY992540.1, from coordinate 140,809,171 downwards.
TGGTGAAACAACATATTTTGAATTGCAAACAATGCAAAATAAATAAACAAACTAAACATACAAAAGAAAAAATGATGTTAACAGACACACCAGGAACTAGCTTTGAGGTGGTGTCAATCGATACGGTTGGACCTTTGCGTTTGTCAAATTACAACCGATACATACTTACAATTCAATGCGAACTTACAAAATACGTGGTAGCATTTCCTATGGAGACTAAAGAGGCGAAAACAGTGGCAAAAACACTGGTAGAACAATTTATTTTGAAATACGGTAATTTTAAAATCTTAAAATCAGATAAGGGTACTGAATTCACAAACGAATTAATGTCAGAAATATGCAAATTGTTAGATATAAAACAAATTTTTAGCGCACCTTACCATCATGAGACTTTGGGCTCATTAGAACGAAATCATAGAGTACTCAACGAATTTTTATTAAACTTCTGTAAAGATAGTGAATGGGATAATTGGGTTCAATATTTTACATTCGCGTACAATACAACGCCACACATAGATACAAATTACACGCCATATGAATTGGTCTTTGGGAAGTTACCTTACCTGCCAAATGATGAGATTAGAAGTAATGAAAAAATTTACAACATAGAAAATTATGCAAAAGAGTTAAAGCAAAGATTAAAATTTTCTTTAGAGAAAACAAAAGAATATTTAGAAATAGCTAAAGTCAGTAGAGTGAATAAATTTCAAAACACGAAATCTCTTAATTTAGAAGTAGGAGAGCTAGTGCTACTAAGAACAGTAAACAGGAAGAAAAATCAGGCACCATATCATGGGCCATACAGGATAATAGAAAAACAAGGAGTTAATTCTATTTTAGATATAGGAGGAAAAATGAGAAAATATCATAATAATATGTTAAAAAAATATAATTAAATGAATTGCATTATATAAAAAAAAAAAAAAAAAAATTATATTTAATTTTTTTTTTTTTTTTTCAATAAAGGGTGAGGGTGTAATGTATTTATTACACATCTCTAATCATTTATTATCATGTATTACACATCTCTAATCAGCTGTATAATTTATATTTTGAATCAGCTGTTTTTAGAATCAGCTGTGTTATTTATATTTTTTTTATTAGTAAATAAACAATATTTTTATGTATGTATGTGTAAGCATATAATTGCATGTAAATAGATATGTTTTTCCGCGAGATTTTTCGGGAAAGCGTTTGCCGGATTAAATTGTTCGGTATGGCAAACTAATTAATTATTTTATTTATTTTTTTCGGGACTATTTCTTCGCACAGTAAATTAAAATGCTTGTGTACTTTTCGGGTTATAGAACAAGAGTGATTTTATTTACAAACTAAAAGAGCTTAAAAACTAGCGGTTAACAAAATTTCCCCAGCGCTTATTATTTGACAATTACTTTGACAATTAAAAAATTAAACAAAAACTAATTGGCAATTCATAAAATTTACGTTAATTTTAAAAATAAATTAAAGTTTTGAAGAAAATAAGGTGGGAAAATAAATTTCAATATTTTAATTTAATTTTATAATTTATTGAAATTGAAACGACTGCAATGGCTAAACATGCCGGCCCCATTGAATGGCCAACGGTCTTCAATAAATGTGTGGTGTAGCCATTGAACGTTAGACCAGTATTCACTTTGAGAGATGGCGTTTCAGTTTCATCCTTCCTTCTACTACGGTTTGACATTGGCAACTTCAGTTTCTGTTTGACTAATCCACAAGTCGGTATACATCCTATCCCGGTACGGAAACCTTGAAAAGACAAAAAGAAAACTTTTTTGGATAAGCCTGAAATGCTTGAATGGATTGCCTTGGAAGTGAAACAAAATATAATGCAATGTCTTTTAATGGGTGGTAGAAAAAGATGTTCAGAATTACAGTTGATTTTTCTGTAAATATCTACCCCATGCAGGAGGATATATCTCACCCAATAAGCGGGGAACCGTAAAGCGTAATATTTACGTTTTGAATGTGGAATTATTTCGACACATGAGTTCGGTTTATTATTTAAGTACCCGCCTACCCTAAAAAGTGAAATTGTGCGAATTTGTTCATTGAATTTATTATTCAAGTTCTGGGGGAAAAATTTCCATAACTTAGTTATGAAGTGGGCTACATGTGACAGAGGAGCGACTTGTGAATTCAGTATTCGGTGAGTTAAGTCAGAAGCTCCACCCTGGATATATGTGCATCCGCCATGCTTATATGAACAAAATCTCAGAGATTTTTTTAAAGAATTATCTGTATTAAAATTTTCCCCATTTGAGAACAAATCGCTATTATATAGCAGGTATCTTTTAGCCGTTCGATTGCCATAAGTTCTTGAAAATTGTTTACAATTTTTCAGTTCACGGTACATTTTAATAATGTCAGCCGAAATATCGTAACCGTGCGTTAAAAAACTACTGAATTTAGTAAAGAGCTCGATCTTAATTGAGAGCTGATTTACTATTTTATAAGAGGCATTGGCACCTACAGGAAAAGTAGAATGAGTTTCGTTTGCATTAAACGAATGTTGTAGACACGATTCCCTAGACGGAAATTGTAAAATTGTCGAAAGATTATTTTCCTGGTATGGCTGTGATTCTATTTGAAGAAGATCAACCTCTCTGGGACTTTCATTTAACTCCCGTAGTTGCTGAATATTTGAATCCAGAGTCAATTCATTTTTAGCACGTGAACTTAAATGGCAAGAATTCATAGTAGAACTATGCGGCTTTGTGTATTTGCCAGAAACAATCCAACCAAGCGAAGTCTTTTGAAGTGTTGGAATGTTCGGCTTATGTTTTACTTGACCAACTTGTAATATTTCAAAGAAAATCTCAGCGCCGATCAACATATCTATTTTATGAGGTTTGAAAAAATATGGATCGGCTAATTCAATATTACCAGGTATATCCCAGCCAGTAGTATCGATGATTTGGCTTGGTTGATATTTGGAAATCGACCGAAGAATCCAGAAGTCAGAAGATATTTCATGGGACTCGATTCGAGATTTCACCGTGGCTTTTACTATAGAATTGGCAGAGGAATTAGTTTTTCCAATGCTTAAAATATTGAGATTTCTTTCATCTGCATTTAATTGTAGTCGCTGCGCTAGTTCCTCAGTTACACAATTAATTTGTGAACCGGAATCTAATAAGGCCCTTGCCGTTATATACTGCCCAGATTTGTCCTTGATTTTAACCAATGCTGTGGCTAAAATTACACTATCTTCGTTTGAAGACAGAAGATTAACGGACGCATCTGAATCTGAATTAGAACTAGAAATGTTAGCAGTTTGAGAATTAGGTGCATCGTATTGATGCAATAATGTGTTGTGCGAGCAACTACAAATTCGACACTTCGATGAAGTGCATTTAGAGACTGTGTGTCCCTTTCGCAAACAGTTTATGCAGGCAGGTACACTTTTAATAAAGTCAAATCTTTCCTGAACTGGAATTGCAGAGAATGACGAGCACGCAGATACGAAATGTTCACTCGATTCGCAAAAAAAGCATTTTGATTTTTGTGGCGATTTGGTTTGGCATGAGCACGATGTTGCTCTCTTCGAAAAATTATTATTATTTTTCGGTATGCAGGCATTATTAGGCTTTGGTCTTGAACTAGAAGCTTCTTCAGCTGAAATATGTTGATATCTTTTGTTCAAGGCCACCTCGCAATCACTCCATAGGGGCAACTTTTGGTAGTCTAGTTGCTCTTCCCATTTCGATCGAGTGACTGGATCAACTTTTGTCATGACAAACTGTATAATTACTGCATTAGCAATGTCCTTGTCATTACCGATTGACAAAAGCGAGCCGTAAATTGCCGAAACCGTATCGATCATGCTTCTCAAGGCTGAAGAAGAGGGACTGGATATTTCCGGTAGATCAAACAACTTATTAATATTGTCATAAAAGATCAAGCACGGATTGTCATAAACTCTTCTCAAACTATCTAAAGCCTTGGAATAATTCTGTTCAGTGACTTGATACGCTTTGACTGTGCCAAGCGCTTCATCAGAAAGACATGAAATTAAGTGGTTAAATTTTTCAATGTCTGTAAGAGACGTATCAGTATGTACCAAACTCATAAATAAACCTATGAAATTCTTATAGTCGGAGTATTTACCGCTGAATTTCGGCAACTCCAAATGTGGAAGTCTGCTACGATGACTTTGAAAGCCAAAGGCAGTCTCAGTTAGGCTTTGGTCTCTCGGAGCCAAATATCCCATGAGTAGACTTTTCGTATCAATGCATAAGTCTTCCACTTCCGACCGATCACCATTTGTGGGATCTAGAATCTCAATTTCGGACTGAATATACATTGCCTCCTCTATGTAAGAGTCCAGAATTTCGAGGCGACATTTCAATTGGTTCTGGGAAAATGAAATAGTCTTCTCTTCAATAGAGGTTTTCATTCTCGTTATGTTGGTCAAAATTGTGTTTTTCTGTGTGTATAAACCTTCGAGACTCTTTGACGAAACCTTTTGCTTATTGCCAGGTGCCATTTTAAGTCGAGATTTTAATAAAGTTGTAGAAAAAACACAGAAAATATATGAAATCAAGTTTAATTTCGTAAGGATCTCAAGGAAATTTAATATTTCCTGTCAAGATAACAGATTTCCGAAATCTACTCACGATGCAAGTGAAAAGTTTCACGAAAATTAGAAAAATTAAACGATTTCGAATATATTTTAATAAATATTCTGAATTAGTTTATCAGAAAATTAATAATCTTACACTTTCAAATTGAGAAATCTCCAAAAGCAAACGAAAATTATAAATTTTCAATAAATTTAATGTTAATTTTCACAAAAGTTCCCAATTGAACTGAAATTGTTTGCTGGGATATACTCAAAATTTTAATAATTTCACTAAAATTTATTGCAAACACCACAAATCTCCAGCAATAATTATAAACATCAATTTGAATTACTGATCAAGAAATTTCAATAATTTCTTAACAAAATTGCTTACTTTACAATTTCACCAAATTGTTTGCTGGGAAAGAATTAAATTTTTTCAAAAAACTTTAAAATTTTCATAAAAATTTTCACCAAAAAATTCTTCTAATTTGTATTTCAAATTTTCACAAAAATGTTTGCTGGGTTGCACACCTTGACAAAGAGTAAGAATATGCAACAAAAGAAAACAACAAACAATAAATATATTGCAAATAAATTAATGTATTTTTAATAAATACAATTACGGTAATAATTTTTAATAAATTATTAAATAAAAGAAATTTATTTTACACTTTACCACTACCTCGATATTAATTACTTTTTATATTCGCACTATCACTACAAATGTCCGTCCGAATTATTACGTATAATTTCTTTACCTCGATCTTCTTTATTTAGTGTTAAATACACCAGCACAAATTATTCTATAATTTTTCTATTTATTTCCACAAATTTATTTAGTATTATTTACTATTTCACAAACTCTTTAAGTTAAAACTAATAAAATTCACAAAATATTTTATCAATTTCTCCTTTTGCACTTATCTTCTGTTTTGTTTCTTATTGTTTACTTTTGTCCGTCTGTTTCACATATGATCAGCAGTGATGCCACTCGTATGATCAGTACACTTAACGAAACAGCAGTGTTGGAAAACGGTTGTGTAAATTATTACGATAATTATCAACACAGTTAAATAAAGAAAATTAAACAAAACGAAAAATACAATAATTTAACTACCGTGTAATTATGTATTGCAAAGAAAGTGATGAAAAAGGGATAATTTATAAGGAAAAAAAATAGAATCAACAAAAATTACTTTAATTATTGTAATTTTAATAAAAAAAAATAAAAAAGGAATGACAATGAAGAGAGCACGGAACGGAAAGTGATGATGAAAGTTGAAGCAAAAGGACAACTAAAGGCAAAATAATAAAGAAGTGATAGAGAATTTTAAGTAGTGTGTTAATTATCAAGTGTATTAAGTTAATGAAGTTTTATATATTCTTGTAACTTAATAATTAAGTTTGATATACTTCAATAAAGCACTTTTATTATATTTCTTTTTGATTGTTTCACTTTTAGGGCGATAAATTAATGAAATTATGATCATTAAAAATAAATAAATTACTGTGTGGCAAATTAACTTTGGAAAAATAAAATTTTAGATTAATTTTATTTAGTTTTACACAAAGTCTCACACGAATATTATTTATTCTTTTTAATACAATGTACTTCCCTGGTTTTAGCAGCTTCGGTAGTTGAAAATTCCTGGGATGATTTTTGCCGTCGGTAGTTGAAACTCCTGGGGATGATTTTTGCCGTCGGCTTTTTGATGAAAGTGATGATTAGGTTAAATTTGATAATTTAATCGCGGCACGAATAAAACGTTTATTGCTACGTTTCTCTCCAGTAAATTTGGAGGATTATTTAATTTAATAATTATTGTATTAGGTTAACAACAATTAATTAAATTATCTTCTATTAGATTAAGAAGTTTTTTAACAAAAATTGCACACGCGATTAATATTGTGTTTATTGTTCTATTAGGTTTAGAATCTTTATTAATTGATTTTACTTCTGTGAGTTTAAGAAGCTTTGTAATTTGTTTGTATTAGGTTAACAAACACGACACTTGTCACCGAAAATTTAACACAAACTTATTAAAAAAGCGAATTTTTATTTTAAAAATTTTAATTTAATTAATAAAATAAGTCCCTGCTCGGGCGCCAAAATGTTTTTCCGCGAGATTTTTCGGGAAAGCGTTTGCCGGATTAAATTGTTCGGTATGGCAAACTAATTAATTATTTTATTTATTTTTTTCGGGACTATTTCTTCGCACAGTAAATTAAAATGCTTGTGTACTTTTCGGGTTATAGAACAAGAGTGATTTTATTTACAAACTAAAAGAGCTTAAAAACTAGCGGTTAACAAAATTTCCCCAGCGCTTATTATTTGACAATTACTTTGACAATTAAAAAATTAAACAAAAACTAATTGGCAATTCATAAAATTTACGTTAATTTTAAAAATAAATTAAAGTTTTGAAGAAAATAAGGTGGGAAAATAAATTTCAATATTTTAATTTAATTTTATAATTTATTGAAATTGAAACGACTGCAATGGCTAAACAAGATAGATTAAGGATTAGATTTAAGTACCGTTATTTTAGTTTATAAGGAGACAAATTTTGTAATAAAGGATCATTCAAAATTCTAACTCGAAACTTAGCCGAGCAATTGGCTCTTTGTTTTCTTTTTTATTTAAACCACCAGCACTCCAAGTAGTGCTTTGCCTTGGCGCTTGTTAGTGCCGGCATTAACATTAGTGCCAGTGGCGTTTCAAACGCCGGCCAAATTAAATTACCCAACAGAAATAGGGAACTCTTTTTATAAATGACCACCAGTCATTACAAGACAAAATTTAAGTAAATGGAGCATAGACAACTCAATAAGCAATAAAGCTATGAATGAGTTGCTTGACAATCTTAGAACCATTGTTAATCATACACAACTTTTTTAGTTATGACAGTCTTGTGGTAAAATTGCGATATATGAAGTTATTTATTTGAAACTGTTTTTTTTCAGATGTTTGCCATAATTTGTTTAGCGGTACATCCGACAAAGGAATAGACGTGGTTCTTCAAAGACACTTCCTTCACGCGAACGACAGAATTGAGAAGAGAAACAAGTCAAAAAATTCAAATGCGTAATCACTGTTGTTGGTTACACTAGTTTAATCTTTTGTTTTTATGATATAAGCTCCTTTTGAGCACTATTATACCAAAGATTTTTACTTCTTGTACTTTTTCCATAATTTAATATTTTATTAGTTATAATTTTCCTTTGATAATCTATCGTATTTGTAAATTAATATATATTGAATTTAAATAACAATCAATAAAAATCATTATTTTATCTCCTAGGAGAAAAAATGGCGACTTCTTCTTTTAATCTTCCAATTACAGTATTGGGGATATCGTTTAGGCGATTATATGGCAATATTTTCTAGGTAAAATTTTAGTGATATCTTCAAGTTATCTTCCAAATGATTATCTGGCAATATTGCGCATTTATCCTCCAGAAGAATTGCTTTCGTATCGCCTGGGCGTATTGCTTTAGGGACACGATTTCTACCAACGGGTGTTTCTTCCGCAATACGAAGAAGATATCTCCCGCAATACAATTTATCTTCCAGGCGATACGCTAGGGAATCTTCTTCGTATCGAAATGCTTGCAGGGTTTCTAAAAAATACATAAACTTTGATTTTTAGGAAGGCAAAAACCAGTGAAAAGTTTAAAGCAATGCAAAAAATAAAAATAATTTCAATAAATGGATGGTTTTACACGCAAACATAAATCCAAAAGAATTAACAGTTTGTTTAAAGTTTTTTATTTCTCATGCAGTTTTTTTCAATTCTCGTTTTGTTTATAGTTTTATGTATATAAAAGGTTTGTTATAAACTTTATAAAATTGTCTCACTGACCATGTCTTGACGGCATAAATATATTTGGTAAAGTTTGAAGAAATATTTTTTATCTATTTTATTTAAAAAAAAAAAAATTTAAATTATTTATTTTTAAAAAAATTTATTATTTTTTAATTTAAACAATTAAAAATTTTAATTGGTTTCAAATTTTTTAATTTATAGTATTAAGTTTTTAATTAAATAAATATCCATTTATTTTTAATTAATAACATACAAATATTTTTAATTTATATGCGCATTTTAGTGATTGTTCGGACCAATTAATTAATTATTTTTTTAATTAAATCTACGAATTTTTTAATAATTTTTTTTTTTAATTTTTTTCTGTGTATGTTGAAAAATATTTTGAAATTCAGCCAACAGAATCAGTAAAAACGCAGTAAAATTTAAGTTATTTTGTAAAACTAAATGACAGAGATTTTAGTAAAAATATCCATTTTAGCAGAAAAATCTGCTGAAAATTTGCTAAACAAAATTGAAAGTCGTTTTACAGACTTTTTTATATGAAACTAAGAAAACTGGTTTTTCAATTTTTCAAAACCTGTGCCGAAGAAGCGTGGTTAAATATTGAAAAATATCGAGTTGCCTTGATTTAAAAAATTAAAACGTAATGCACCGCAATGCTTAAAATTTACATTTTTGTGTATTTTTTTATAAGGTATTATTTTTTTTTTTTGAAAAATTTTCAGAACCCGTTCTGAAATTTTTAATTTTGTAAAAAAGTCAATTTATTAAAAATTTAACAAATTAAAACTAAAAATTTTTCATTTTTGTGTATTTTTTTATGGGGTATTATTTTTTTTTTTAATTTTCAGAACCCGTTCTGAAATTTTTAATTTTGTAAAAAAGTCAATTTATCAAAAATCTGACCACTTTTTTAATTTGTCTGAAAAGTTAAGATGTTTGTCTATCCACAAAAAAAAAAAAAAAATCAGAAGTGCGGTTTTCCTTTTTTTCGCGAAAATCGCATTTGAATATTGAATTTCATAACAATGTTGTAATTTGCTTATATATTGTTGATTCAACATAGCGCATAAGTAACAAATATTTGCAAAAATGTTACACATACATAACCTGACCAACTGTTTTGACTGAAAAACAGGATGAAAAGGTTGAAAAAGCGTGATTTTGGTCTTGAAGAGGGATTTTTATTAAATGAGTTAAATAAGTAAAATTTGGATTTATCAAAAATATCTTATTTAAAATATTGTACTCGATTCTGGAATCACGAGTTCATAATTATTAAAAATTTTATATGCTTTAAAATTTTAAGATTTCTAAATTTGTTCTTGAAATTATTAAAGATATTAACAAGATCTTTAATTGTTACAAGAAAAAAAAATTAAAATTAGAAAGAATATCAAAGATATAAAAATTAGGTGAATTGTGAAATCGTATTCGAGAATAAAAAAAAAAAACAATAAATTGTACTTTTCTATTCCAAAAGCGAAAAAGCGGGATGGGAATTCAAGGCGAGATGAGACATCAAAAAGCGGGATAATCCCGATAAAAGCGGAATGGTCGGTCAGGTTACACTTACGCTTTAGTGCAACAAGAAAATACAAGAAAATTACAAAATTGTTATAAAATTCAATATTCAAATGCGATTTTCTCGAAAAAAAAACAAAATAAATGGAGTCTGATTTTTTTTTCCGAATTTAGGAAATTTCAGAAGGTTCTGAAAATTTTTTAAAGTAAAATTTTTTAATCGATAGTCCATCAAAAAATATACAAGAACGCAAAGTTTTGCGATTATGGTGCATTCCAGGGGTGCATCGCCCTGGTTAGATATTTACCATTTCCGAACTTACTCCCAGTTTCTCTATGGTAAACGAACGACGAACGTCAAAAATTTGCATGTATTGTGTTATTGTAACAAAAATAAAGTACATGCAATTTTGTGACGTTCGTCATACAGAAACTGGGGGTTAGTCTACATAGGACCACAAGACACATTCGTGCCAAACATCGTCATCGTGTTAACTACAGATGAACGGACATCGCTAAAATGTCTTAGAATCTATTATAAGGCAAAACTATAAATACTTTATGGGGTCCCCGACCGATATTTCGATACTCAAGGAATGACAAACTGAGTATACCTCCATACTGTAGTTGGAGGGTATAAAAAATATGAAACCTCTGGGGCAATGTCTTTGGGTTTCTTTTTTGAGATGAAAATCGGGAAGCTCCAAAAAAAGAAAACATATTATTTTTTTTTTTAAATATTATTTGATATTAGAACTTTATGAAAAAATTGTTTTTATGTTAATCGGATTATTATTTGAAAAAAATTCTCAAATATTGCAAATGTGCCCTAATTGAATATCGCAGAAAAATATAGTTTTGCGTATTCCACAAAAACTAGTGTATCCTTATTGAATTGCGTGTATTTATGATTTATTAAAATTTCAGATCTTGAGACATGTAAATAATAATTTAGTTAGTATTTATTTTTGCTTAACTACAGAAAAAAAGTCATTGACATTTTTAATGAAAACTTTGCTGGGCTTACATACATGGATAAGTCAGTTGTCATTGTGTCTGTGCGTGTGCATTTGTAAAATTTATGGCATATTCAACAACCAATACCTTGCAAAAGAAAAACATTGATACAATGTTTACTTTTGTATACATATGCATACACCATAGTACTTAGAAGAAGTATGCAAACAGGGATGCGTACGAAATATTTTACAATATGGCCGCAAATACTTATGGTTCTTTTTGATTTTCACTTGTACGAACTTTTTTTGAAGATAAAAAAATAAAAAAAAAAAATCATATAAACAAAAAATAAAAAATTGTTAAAAAATCTTTTTAATTAATTCTAAAGAAAATTTTAAGTGGAAAATTTAAAAAAATGGAAAATGTTCAATGAATATGTTTAACGTTTTCTATTGATAATATGCACGATTGATATTTAAAGTCTCTTTTTACGTTACACTCTGTATACTTGTACACTAGGGTGGGTCGATGAAACGCATATTTGCGAATCTCCTTAACTACTTAATAGCAAAAAAGTCGGTGCGCATTTTCGAGCTGATAACGGGAAAAATTATAAAAAAATTTTAGGAGGGTACTTTTAGTCCTCTACACGCGGTTTTAGTTCGCGGTTTTTGGAAAAAAAATATATTTTAAAATTTTTTAAAATAAAGCGTATTAAAAAAAATTGCAAAAAAGTTTTAGCTGATCAATTTTGGTCCATGGAAGCATTTCAAAAACCAGAAAAGTTAGATTTTTTTATATATAAAAAAATATATGTTATTTTAAAATGGCACTCAAATGGTGCATAAGGCCGATTTAAGTACAGGAAAAATAAACAAGTAGAAATGTTAAATTCGACTTTACTGAATCTATATACAGCTGCGGTCAAAAAAATAGCACCAGGATACAACAGAATATTCTTCGTTGGTTTCTTTTTAACAATTTCAACGTATGTCTCTGATAACGTGTCATAAGATACTTACAAGAGTGTGAATCAATATTACATAAGAAAGGCTAATTTGAATTTTTATTTTATTAAAAATTTTCAGAGTTTTTAAAAAAACTTTAAAAAAGACTCAGTCAAAAAAATAGCACCACAGTACTTTTTGAATTAAAATTAAATTCTTAAATTTGAAAAACGAATGGATTATGAATCAGCATTATTGTAATATCTTTAAATATTAAAAAAAAAATTGTCGAGTGCTCATTGTTGACAATTACCTCTGTACAACGTTTTTGTACCGAATTCGCGAGATTTTTGGATCTTTAATTCGAAATTTCATTTCCAGAGTTGCTGAACAGCCACCCAAAGTGCTTCATTACAAGTTGGTTGTATTCGAGACACTCCCTTCTCTATATATGTCCATCAACTATCGATTTGGTCTAGATCTGGGGACTGACCAGGCCATTCCATCACGTTTACTTTATTGTCCAGACCCAATTTTTTGCCAATTTCCCGTCATGCTTTGGGTAATTGACGTGCTAAAAGAACTAAATTAGTGGCATTTTCTTAGAAACTTATTGCAACATTACTTTCTGGAGGATATAAACGGTAAGTGTTTATCCACGGTTGTCCTAGTCCAATATGTGAGCCATGGTCCAATATATGAACCCCACTCCACAGTAGGAAAATATCCCCCACACCATAAGCACCATTTAAAGTTATTTTTATTTTGAATTCCGAGTTTTAGGGTCTTCTTACATAGGTATGTGATCCCATGTCTCCAAATAAAACAACATTGGATTCATTTGCCCATAGATCATTGATCCACTTTTAAGCTGGTCATTCTGAGTTACTGTAAGCAAACTTCAAAGGACTTGCAGCATGCTTAAGTGAGAGTAGGCGCACTTTTCCGAATCTACAAACGTTATTGTTGTTGTTTTGTAATCTTTGACGAACATTTTCGCCATTTGCTGTCTATTTTTAGCTCTGGAGCTGCCGTAAATGGGTCTTTCTTCCATTGTCTTTACAAACACCTAACCACTAATGGTGACAAACGTCGCTTGTGACTAAGTTTTTCAAGCTCAAAAGTAATTTTGCTGAATTTCCAATCATTTTATAAGCGCATCCAACCAATTTTCCTTTTTCAGAATATGGTTTATGTTCAGAAATCATATTTTTTACAAAAGAACGTTTTTGAGGAGTGTAATTCTTTCCACGTCATATTTTTATGAAAATAAATATGAAATTTTGTAATTAATTAAATTTTTTTATAAATAAAAACTAGCTTCCTTTAGTATTTAACACTTTTATATTAATAATTAAAATATAATTATTTTTTTTAAAGAAATTTTCTAATTCGGTGCTATTTTATTGACTGCACTGATTCGGAGTTATTTTAAAATATCGATCATTAAAAAAGAACCGTCCACAATTTTTGGAAAAAGTAAAAACATTTAAGGGGTTCAGACTTAGTTTAAGAGTATTGCATATTTACTTTAAACGAATACGCACATAATATTTTGTTTTAATTGAATGAATAGAGATTTTGTCATTGGTGCTATTTTTTTGACCGGCACTGTATACCCTCCACAATGCTTTTTCTAAAGGATAGTACATTTTTTAACGGGAAAAAATTAACAATTTTGATTAGAAATATTTTATTTTGAGTAAAAAAATCTTTTTTTTTGTAATTAAAAAAAAAAAAAAAAAATTACTAATTTTTTTTTTTTGAGTGTAAAATTTTTGTTTTTTTTACTGTAAAAATATTTCTGAGTGAATGCACGTCATTTTTGTAAAAAATAAAAAAAATTTTTTTTTGAGTGTAAAATTTATTTTGAGTGTAAAATTTTTTTTTTTAGTGTAAACTTTTTTTCGAGTGTAACTTTTAAGTTACCAATGCTTTTAAAACTAAACAAGTTTAAAAAGCATTGATTTAAAACTAAACAAGTTTGAAAAGCATTGTTAAGTTACCACCAATGCTTTTAAAACTTGTAAAACACGTGGCATTTAAGATGAGACTAATCTGAAATTTAGGGTTTTGCTTATAACTTTTGAAGCACTGGACCGATTGAGCTGAAATTTAATACCAAACAGACCTGGGGAACGTTAAAGATACATGTCAAGCTTCAGCAGTCTTATTATTGTCTTTCAAAAGTTATCGTGTTTTTTATCTCGTAAATTAGCGAAAAACCCTTGCCGAAAATTACTCTTTTGCTCATAACTTTTGAACCACTGCACTATAGGAAATTTTACCCTTTTTTTGGCCAAAATTATTTACAGCCAAACGGCTGGACCGATTTGAATGATTTTTTGGATTTGACTTTTGGAAGACTCTTTAGAGGGAGGGAGTGACTCTTAAAGTTTTTCATACACTCAAAAAAAAAAAATAGTAAAGTTGCCTAAAAAATTAACTAATAATTAGTTCCAAACAGGGTTCCCGGGTTATAAGTTTCCGCATCTAAGATTTTTTAGATCCTTGATAGATTATCTGGTTTTCTATACTGTTTTTACTATTTTTTTATTTTTTTTTTTTTGAGTGTACACTAACTTTCGAAGATAACAGTAGAAATTTATTTTAACAATTTTAAGAAGTGTCAAACAAAGCTACTTTTTAATAAGGATTTTATTCAAAAATTTGATTTTTGAGTTCCAAGTCGTCAACTACATTTCAAAATGCCACTACGGGCAGCCGTAGATGAAGCAAGAGCTAGGGGCTCAACTTCCCTTTTTAGATCTATAGAGATTTCTGCTGTAACTCGTATTTTTGTTCTCGCAGATTTTGACAAAAAAGTTAATTGCGGTCGCCCAGGTTTCGATTTAGTGGAGGCAGGCTGCGTTTCAAGTTTTCTTAGCCAAGTATTGTCTTTAAGCCAAACAGCATGCTGTCTTTCAAAAACTTTCAAACTCCTACAACTTTTAATCCTTTTCATATTTATATTTGAACAAAATATTCTTAATTCCTCCTCTACATATTGTTTAAAGTTTTCGAAACAATCACTCTGAGCAATGTATGAAAAGAAATGGCCAGAAATAGCGGCTCCTTATCCACCTTTGTTTTATTTCACTCGCCATGTATTAAATAACTCTGAATTTGGCACTCAGTAGTCATCTGGAAAAATGCGTTTTTAAAAAAAGTTTGCACATATCCGACCTTGAAATTTAATAAATTCGGAAGGTAATTGATTGTCCTAGAGAACTTTTATGGGTTTATAGCTAACATATGCTATCATTTTTTTTTAAGTCAAAATAAAATTCCAATTCATACTTCAATAAGTTCATCTTAAGGTCACTTAAATTTTTCCAATTAAATCGATCTAATAGATGAGTTCACCAACATTTCACTATTTATCATTAAAGTACTCACCTTCGACATTATTTTCCATTTTATAGTTTTTAAAAACTATAAATTCTTAATATAAAAACTTTTGTTAGAAGCTATCACAAAATTCATTGCACTCAATCGTTATTTTATAACTAATTAAGAAATTGCAAGAAAAACTAATGATAAAGTGACCGTACATCATTTCTGTCGAAAAATTGAGAAAGAATTGTTTACTTTGTTAAGTTTTTTTTATATTAATGTAAAAAAAAAATAATGTTTGCAAAATTTTAATTTTGACTTTTGGCCAAAAAATGGGTAAAATTTCCTATAGTGCACTGGACCGATTTGGCTGGATTTCAATACCAACCTGACCAGGTATATGACCAACATACATGTGAAGTCTTTCAAAGGTTAGCGTGTTTTCTACGGACGGACAGACTTACGGACGCTAGATAGACTTAAAATCGATCGAGGATCATGAATATATACACTTTATGGGGTCCTAGACCAATATTTCGATGTGTTACAAACGGAATGACAAACTTATATATACCCTCTATCACTAGAGGGGAGTAATAAAGTATAAAAAAGAAATGCAAATTCTCTAGAACATAAAAGGATTAAATTTTCAAAGAACATTTTTTTACAATTTTAAGGATTAAATTTTCAAAGGACATTTTTTTACAATTTTACGTTATAAAAAATAAAACAAAAAACTGTTTTTATTTCTAGAGATTGCCCTCTTTCATTTGATGGCTAGAAATAATAAAATACATTTTTAAGAAATTTCTTTATAATTTGAAATTCTTTGAAAAGGACAAAATACCAAAAAATAAAAATTCAGATCGTCCTCTCCCATTTGATACCCATATTGACATAAATTAATGGGTAGAAATATTTAAATAAAATTTTATATCCTTTGAAGTCCTTTGAAAAGGAGAAATTATCAAAAAATTAAAACTGAGTTTTGATACCCATATTGACATAAATTAATGGGTAGAAATATTAAAATCAATTTTTAAGAAATTTTTATATCCAAAATTTTCAAAGGACATTTTTTACAATTTTTGGTCCAGAAAAATTAAAAATGTTTTAATTTTTAGAAATTGTCCTCTTTTTTATTTGATACCCATATTCCCATAAACTGATGGGTAGAAATATTAAAAAAAAAAAAAAAATTAGAAATTTTTATATCCTTATAACTTTGAAGTCCTCTTAAATGGTGAAAAGATCACGAAATGAAAAACTAAGAACGCAGTTTTACTATATTTGACTTCTACTCTCACGTGTATGTGGTCTTGTTCGGGTCCAAAGCAAAAAATGTAAAATTGTCACAAGGTGTAATATGTACGATTGATATTTAAAACACTTTTTTGTGTTCTTTTACTTTGCTGGTTTCTCGTGTGATTTATTGTTGTTTTTCTTTTTGTCATGTTGTTTATATGAAACGTCAAACGCTAAACTGTGTATACTTGTATACATTCAATGAAACGCTGAGTGCATACTACTTATGTACTGTGGCATACTAACATAAGTATGTCTGTTTGTAGTTGTAAATACAAATTACTCTTCTACAGCAATCAGCTGAAATATGTATGAATTTGGGTAATGTTTTTTTTTGTTCTGTTATTTTTCGATTTTCGTTTTTGTATTTTTGTGTGAAAAATGACTTACCGTTAAAAATTCCATTACTTGATTGGCATTATATTCGTTTTAAAAAACTGCAAACATATGGTGATTATCATCATCATTTCATGTATTTGCTTCGGATGCTGTTGCTGCTGCTGCTGCTACTGATTATCTCTGTAAATGGAATGGAACAAACAGCAGAAAAATTGTATAAGTGTAAATAACAAAAATCGAAAGGTACTTACTGAACAAAAAAAAAAAAATAAAGAAAACAATAAGAAAAATAATAATGAAAAGAAAATAACAATTTATTTATGTTTAACAAATAAGTCAGAAAATTTATAGGTATTCTCTCGTTTTTTTGTTGCTTAACACACAATTATATTTATTATGCTCATATAATGTACCATTAAATATACATAATTTGTATTGTTAACTATGTTGCCAACAATACCATTTAAATTGCAAATAATAGGGATTTTAATAATTAAATTTAAGTAGAAAATTAATTTTTAATTTTAAGAAAGTTAATGGAAAAAGACATTTTCAAAACACTGTTCAGCACAAGTACACTGATATAAATTTTTACAAGACAATTATGAAAATCTACATAAGTGTTATGAAAAATTATGTTAAAAAGGTTGGGTTTCATTAAATTAATGAAATAGGTATCATAAAAGGTAATTGCAAGAAAAAGTTTCATTAAATTAATGAAAATTGTTTATACAAAATATAAATGTATTTTATGAAAATTTTTCATAGCTTTAACAAAAAAAAGTATTTAATTCTTATGAAATCCTTTCATTAAATAAATGCTACACTCAACATAAATTCTCTGTCCAATAAGCAGAAAAATCTGCTGAAATTACACCCATTTTGAGCCATATAAGAAATCTTCTGATTTTAGCAGGCACGGTTTGTTGAAAATCTTGCGTGATTATCTAGGTAAAATCAGCAGAGAAATCTATCAAAACAGCAGAGAAATCTACTAACAAGGGAAGTATCTCAACCCTAATGAACCGATTTGCATGAAACGTAAAATATACATAAAAGAGACAATTCTAAGGTTGGGGTGTCTCGGCTTATCGGCCATATCAGGGATTTAGGTGTTCAAAACTTGGGTCAAAAAATGGCGAAAAAATCGTTTTTTGGATTTTTAAGCCATTTCTTTCAAAGAAACTATATGATGTTTGCATATGAGAAGAAAGGTTTTTTTAATGCCAATCCAACGGTGACATAACCTTGTAAAAGTTTGGCTTCGTTAAAGGGGGGGTGAAATAAAGCCATAGGCAATAAGGCCATATGGCCTTATTTCCCAAAGAGTTGAGAAATAAGGCCATATGGCGTTATTACCAACCACTGTTGGAAATAAAGCCATATATGGCTTTGTTACTCATTTGAATATTTTTTAAAAATGTTCATCATTATTTTGCGGAAAGTGTGGAAATATATTTTCACGTAAATCCTGCTACCAATAAAAAAATTATTTAGCCGCTTAATTAATTTATGGAGTTTGAAATGGCGTACGGACATAGCAAGGTCTTATCGCCCAAAACCGTAAATGTCATATCGCCCAAGCTGCGACATATAGCCCAAAATGATAGTTCTAAAAATGTTATTTCTCCCAAAACCAAATTGTAAAAAAATCCAAAATATTTTTTTTGGACGAAATGTCGAAATTACGACTTCTATGATTTGGTTTTTTGTAATAAAGGTTTTCTGCGTAGCCGGCCTTCGGCCGGGCTTAGGTATACATACTCCATGCATTAAACCCACCCTCTCTGCAAACCAAAGCTATTTTGGTTATCAGGCTTTTTTGAGGCATACCAAATTTGATAGCGCAAAGGCCTGCTACCCTAGAAAACTTTACTTTGCTGAGAGGGTGGGTTTAATGCATGGATTTTGTAATCCCTAAGCCCGGCCGAAGGCCGGCTACACAGAAAAACTTTTTTTGTTAAACAATCTTTAAATTAAAAACCGTGCCGATAAAAAATTGGTGCCTCTAGACCTCTCTAAGCAGGATTTACGGGGAAATATATTTCCACATTTTCAACTGATATGGCTTTATTTCCATTTTGGTTGCAAAATCAATATGACTTTATTGCTCAATCGTATTGGTAATAAAGCCATATGGCCTTATTTCCCATTGAATTGAGAAATAAGGCCATATGGCCTTATTGCCTATGGCTTTATTTCACCCCCCCCCCCCTTCGTTAAATACTTTTTTCATGAAAATGTGTAAATTTTGGGGGGTATATATGAGGCATTTCACACCAAATGTCCAGCGAAAAAAAACATGTGCACCGTAAACTTCTGAATAGGTGATATGGATAGCCCTATATGGAACTTAGAAAATTGCGTTTTTGGTTTTTCAATTTTTCAAAAACTGGGCTTAGGAGGCGTGGTCAAATATTGGAAAAATGGTCAAATTTGTGGCGAGTTGCCTTGATTAAATATTTATCACATTAAAACGGAATGCACCACAATGTCAAAAATTTACGTTCTTATATAGTTTTGTATGGGCTATCGATTAAAATTTTTTTTTTTTTGGAAAATTTTTAGAACCCGTTCTGAAATTTTCCATTTTTTAAAAAAGTCAATTTATCAAAAATCCGGCCACTTTTTTTTTCTTTTTTATTTATTTTTTTAAAAGTTTAGATGTTTTTCCATCCACACAAAAAAAATCAGAAACAGGTTCATCTTTTTTTTCGAGAAAATCGCATTTGAACTTTAAATTTCATAACAATTTAGTAATTTGCTTGTATTTTCTTGTGTCAACAGAGCGTATGACGAATATTTATGCAATTAATATTACTCATTCGCAACTTTAAAACAAAGAAATACAAGCAAATAACAAAATTGTTTTTTTTCGATTTTCTCAAAAAAAAAAGATGAACGTGTTTCTGATTTTTTTTTGTGTGGATGGACAAACATCTAAACTTTTAAAAAAATAAATAAAAAAGAAAAAAAAAAAGTGGGCGGATTTTTGATAAATTAACTTTTATAAAAAATGGAAAATTTCAGAACGGGTTCTGAAAATTTTAAAAAAAAAAAAAATTTTAATCGATAGCCCATACAAAACTATATAAGAACGTAAATTTTTGACATTGTGGTGCATTCCGTTTTAATGTGATAAATATTTAATCAAGGCAACTCGCCTCAAATTTTACCATTTTTCCAATATTTGACCACGCCTCCTAAGCCCAGTTTTCGAAAATTTGAAAAACCAAAAACGCAATTTTCTTAGTTAGTCTTAGGGCTATCCAAACAACCTATTCAGAAATTTACGGGACACATGTTTTTCTGTAGCGGGACATTTGGTGTGGAATGCCTCATATATGAAGACATAGACCTACGATGTCCATATGAATACGAAATAATCTTTATTAAATTTAAGTCGACACGTATTTTTTCTCTAGAGGATATTCCTGTTAGTTCGGGAGTTATCGAAATTTTCCCGGAGGTCCACATTGTTTCATAAGGGGACAACAAAATTTTGAAACACTGATATGGCCGATAAGCCGAGACACCCCAACCTTAAAACCGTCTCTTTTATATAAATTTCAAGTTTCAGGCAAATCGGTTCATAAGGGTTGAGATACTTCCCTTGTAAGACATTTTGTAGAAAATTTGTTTTCATGAAAACTTTAATAGTTTTTTTTTTTAATTTAAACTAAAAAAAAAACAAAAAAAAAAAAACAAGTGAGAGTATTAAGTTCGAATCATTTATACCCTCCAACATGTCAAAAAATTAAAAAAAAAAAAAAATTGTAGGTGCGTTTTTTTCGAGGAAGGTAAATGTTTACAAGTTCATTATTGATCCTTCTTGCACTTAAGTAATACAGTTTTATTATTTAAATACATTTTTCATATCTACGCCCACAAAAAGGGGCGGGCCAAAAAGACAACGAAATTTTCTAATCCCCTGGGTCCAAGTGCAGGATGTCAATTTTCTTTGGAAAAAAAAAGTTTCATTTGCTTAATAAATGTATAAAAAACCTTGTAAGAAATGGAGTTTTTTAGAGGTTGGTTAAGTTCTTTAAGGGGGAACTTTTTCCCCTCTGGTCCGATTTTATCCATCTCAGAACTTAACCAGCCTATGCCCATTAGACATATTCGTGCTAAATTTCAGGAGTCTAGCTCTTTTATTTTGTAAAATAAAAATAAAATTGGTACGAAAAAATTAATGAAAAAAAATATGCAAATTTGGTTAAAATTTTAACTTCTTTTACAAATATTTCTGGATATACAGGTTCTCTTTGTTGGAGTGTCTCCTTTACATATCTGCTTTGAACAGAAAGTTTCTTGCAATATTCGGATACTTATAAGGACATAACCAAAAAAAGTACATTATGAACTTCCTTATAATGTCCTGATGGTATCCTTGATCGTATCGAGTCCCGATTTCTTGCAAAAGTTAGGTAATTTTATTGGGATTTCGAAAAAAAAAATATAAATAGCTTTAACATACACTTTTCGAATATTGGAAAAGTCCAATAAAATTGGTCCATAAAAATTAAAGTGCCTTTATCTCAAGAAGGCGATTTGATTAGAGTTTGCAATTAATCGAGATATTTCATAATAGCGATTACGATTAAAAAAATTGCCGTTAATCGCGATTATCGACTAATCGAATTGTTTAAATAAATTTAGTAGCAGTAGCTTTAGTAAAAAATTATTTTAAAATTTACATTTCAGCACGCACGAAAATACAAAAATTAATATTTTCAAGAAATAAAATTATGAACTTTCGAACTTCCCCAGCAAAAATAAATAGAGGTTTTTGTATTCTAGGTATTTTTAATATATCATAGCACATCGAAAGAGCTCTTTTGCGAAATTTTATTTTATTTTTTTTATACCCTCCACTTAGTGATAGAGGGTATATATAAGTTTGTCATTCCGTTTGTAACTCATCGAAATATCGGTCTGGACCCCATAAAGTATATATATTCATGATGTCCGATCGATTTTAAGACATTCTAGCGATGTCCGTCTGTCCGTCTGTCTGTGGAAAATGCTGTCGCGGACAAAATACTGCACAGAGATGACTGAAACTTAACATATTTATTGGAAGTTCTCCCGAGAAGTTTGGTATTGCATTTGAGCGATATCGGTTCAGCGGTTCAAAAGTTATGAACGAAAATGTAAGCACACCTCAACAATTGCAGTACATTCATCATAACCTAAAAATACAATATGCTTTAATTCAGCTTCTGGTTGACATATGTGAACATAATTGAACACCAAATGGTATTTTAACAAGTACGAACATATTTTTTAATAAAAAAAAAGAAAAAAAATCGCGGATTTTTTTTTACCAAAATTTTTTTTCGCGGAAATTTTTTTTTTTAATTTTTTTTTTTCAAAAGTAATTTCCTTTTAAATAAAGTCATTTGCAATAATCTTTTTGAAATTGTGGAGGGTATCACTACATTCGGCAAGGCCGAATTTAACTTTTTTACTTGTTTTTGTTTAAAATCTTATATAAAATGTCAAACATACTTTCCTTTTTGACATCTTTAACACTTTTAAAATGATTAATAATGATTTTTGGAAAAAAAATACAAGATTTATTGCACTTTAATAAACTCTACAAAGAGAGCTTCGGTTTTTTATCCGTTCTACCAAAGAGTGCTCTAAACTGTGACATTGCCAACAGAAATCATGCCTGTATTCAGGTGGTTTGGATGCGATTTTGACTCGTGATTCCTTTTCAAAAGCTGCTTCCAGTTCAGCAAAAAATTTTCAAAGGCCTCTTCAGTCGGCAACCAAACGACTTAAAAAAATTAGGTTTTTCAACAAAGTTTCATGTACAATTTTTGACCAAATCCGGCTAAAGCCTTTTAAATACATTTTAAAACCCAAGTTTATTGGTTACTGAGAACAGAATTTAAATTTTACTTAAAGCCTGTATGACTTTTACGAGAAAAAAGCAATGTTGGCAATCGATACCTTTTCAATACCGTTATCCGTTTCAAAACCCTTTAAATTGAATACCGGTACCAATACCAATACCGAAACTCAGTTTCGGTATCGGATACCGGTATCCAAAAACCTTTTCCTTCGGTACCGGTACGTACCGGTATTGAAACGGTTTTTCTTAAAAACCATGTTTTTTACAAAAAAAAAAAAATAATAGAAAGTTTGTAAATTTTTTGGTTTTTGTAATTGAAAAATCGTACACCAAATGCCTCACCGAAGTCTCATAAAAATCAAAAAAATCTTTTGGCACCCACATCGTGAATTTAATGAAAATTTCAAAAAAGCCATACTTCAACCGCGATGCGAGAGCAAAAGAAAATTATTGATTTTCACGAAATTTTTATGGATTCATTTTGACTCCCAATAGAAACTTTCTGGATCCCTTTTGTATAGTATAGTTTTTTGGGGATTTTTATTTAATCCGTGATGTTGGTGTCCAAGGATTTTTTTGATATTTGCAGTACTTCGGGGAAGGCATTTGGAATACTAGCAGGGGCTTTCCACCATAGTATAATTTTTTAAAGTGGCTTAACTCGTAGAAATCGTCCATAAAAGTCCCATAATTCGCGAAAAAAATTGTTTGCAATATTTTTGAACGTGATCTTGTCTAGTGAGGGATAGAGAAATAGAAACTTATTGGACCCTTTTGAGCTCAAACAAAATAGCTAAAAATCGATACGGCCTCATATTAATGTACTAAAGACATTGGAAAATGTCCAGCAAAAGCGGTCCAGTGCTTCAAAAGTTATGAGCAAAAGACTGAATTTCGGCAACGGGTTTTCGTGAATTTTCGAGATAAAAAACACGCTAACTTTCGAAGCTTGGCATATATATTTGCCGTTCCCCTGGCCTGGTTCGTATTGAATTTCAGCCAAATCGGTCCAGTGGTTCAAAAGTTATTAAGAAAACCGTAAATTTCAGATTGGTTTCACCTTAAATTCACTTGTTGAAAAAAACGTTAAACCAGCTTTAAAAAAATTATTAGTCAGGAAAATATTTTACAAAGTATTCTTGTCACTCACAAAAATTTTTATACAAAAAAAAAACTTACACTCGAAAAAAAATTTACACTCAAAAAAAAATGTAAATTTTTTTTTTTCAAAAATGACTAAAAAAAGTTTTTTACTTAAAATAATATATTTTTAATCAAAATTGTTAATTTGATTCACGTTAGAAAATTAACTATCAATTTAGAAGGGCATTGTGGAGGGTATTGATGGATTCGTCCAAGTCGAATTTAACTTTTCTACTTGTTTTTACAAATTTTTTTAAAGTTTTTATACGTTTTTTTATATTTTTAGCATTTTTTCGATAATACCGGTACGTACCGGTATTGACGTTTCGGTATCGGTAATACCGTAACCGATTCACCTCAAATACCGTAACCGATACCGATACCGAAATAAATAAAAAAACGATACCAATACCGATATCGATACCGTTATTGGTTTCGATTGCCAACCTTGGAAAAAAGGAAAAAAAATTGGAAACAAGTTAAATGAATCATGGGCCAACCATGCAACATTTTCCGTTCCAAATATTCGGTTCCAGAACGCATCATTTTAGCCTACAATCGATTCTACTTAATATTCCAGAATCAATAGTGGTATTCAGAGTCTTGCTTGCCAGCCCTGGCACTGGTGGTAAAAGAGCACTTTTCAAAATTACTTTTCAAAATACATGTATTTTTTGAAAGAAGTACTCTATTGCTACATTGCCAGGGGTGGTAACAAGACTCTGAATACCTCTAATGATTTTTGTTTGAAATTGTGCCGAAAGCAATTGTATTTAGAGCAAATAATTTTTTTGAAAATAAATTTGAAATGATTAATCGTAATCGCATGATTTTTTTGTCGATTACGATTACGATTAATTGGTGCGATTAATCGCGATTACGATTACGATTTTAATCGTTTTGCAAACTCTAGATTTGATCAGATTTTCTGATGACAGATTTGTGTTTGCGAAGCCAAAATACTTTAGAAAATGTACTTTAGAAGTCTGTGCAAAAAAAAAAATGATTTTTGTAGAGTAGTGTTATTATTCTCAATCGTTTTAATTGTATAAAAAACAAAAAAAAAACAAAAAAAAACACTTTAAAAAAACTTAAGAAAGTTTTCTTGATAAATAGATGACAGCAAACTATTTCTATACAATTACAAAATAATATGCTAAAAATATGTTTCAAAATATTTTGAATGTTGAAAGCAAACAGAATCAGTAAAAACGCAGTAAAATTTCTCCTATTTTGTAAAACTAAATGACAGAGATTTTATTAAAAATATCAATTTTATCAGAAAAATCTGCTGAAAGTTTGCTAAATTAAATTGAAAGTCATTTTACAGTTTTTTTGAAAGAGTTTATCTTTTAAGTGCACTTTTAAGGTATATTTAAGTAAATGGTTTACTATTTATAAGAAAAAAAAATGTACTTGGAATAAGAAATAATTTCATTGGAGCCTTCGCCAGCCAGACTTTTTAAAAATTAAGCTCAACTTGCTTTAAATTTAGTATATATTTTTCAGTGTATCTGCTTATGAGCCCATCTCTAATACAAATTAATTTCACTTTAAAATTTCGCAATTAAGATTTCCAGTTAAGTATCATTTAAATTACTGGGTTCATTATCATACATTAAATTTATACGAAAATTACTTACAGGAAATAATTACTCACGAAAATTAAAATTTACACCGGAAATGCGTAACAATAATCAATAGTGGTAACACTAATTGTTGTTTAAATTTGCATTATTGTGTAGGTGTGTGCATTAGGGTGTCACGAATAATGACTTTTTTCGAATTTTGTCGATCGCTGGGCAAATTATGATTCGTTTTGATCTAAAAAACTTTATGTTTAAATTTTTAGCCAAATTAGACAAAATAAAGCCGTGCCTTAATCGACACGTGTTTCGGAATTTGTCAAATTCCATTGTCAATAGTATTTAGCAAGTAGGCAATCGTTAGTGGCAAAACGTGTTCTTATTTTCGTATGTAAATAGACACAATGACACAACATAATACAGCTCTAAATTTCAAACGAAATGTCCGACCAAATTCAAATATAACTCCGTATATAAGGACTGTGTTACAGACCATTATATACATTAGACCTGTTCTTAAAATCAATATTCATTTTAACCACTTCGATGGTTCCAATTTTACTCATTATCATCTTAAACTAAAAAATTCTAAATTTGGTGGCAATCGGAGAAGGGAACATGTCACGAAAATTGGTTAAAAATTGGAAAAAATTGATTGAAGTCAAAAAAAAATACCGTCCATCCAAAAAAATTACGGTCTTATGGTCATCCGATGTAAGTGTCTTTTGGCTGGTTAGAAAAATAGTTGCAACCACATTTTTTTTTTTACTTATTTGAAAAAATAAGTTTAAACACACATTTTTTTTTTCTAAAAACATTAAACAAGTAATTTTTCCCCTTATAAAATATTTTACCGATTTTCGGCACATTTTCCCCTTATCCGGTTGTCTCCAAATTTTAAATTTTTAGTTTTTAGATCTATACCAATAAACAAACCTGGGCCTTTCCATGTTAGAAAAATACGTTTTGAAAATTTCCCACGTATTTAAGAACAGGTCTAATATGGGGGTTTCGTGTCAACTGACACAACTTTTGAAACCGATATCTTCCGATCGGGATGAAATTTGCACCAAGGTTAGTCCTATTGTAGTTCAGACACAATTTTTCAGCGAGATCGGTCAAGGACTCTCTGAGTTAGAGGGGGTCGAAATTTGACATTTTGGCCAAAGAGGTGTTTATTCTCATCCATGTAACTTCTTACCTATTGTTTTTAGCAAAATGGTTCAGTCTTTCGAAAAAAATTATAAAAAAAAAAAAAAATTGATTTTTTTTCTTAAAAATCTAAAACTTTTTTGACTTTTTCCTCAAATTGGGCCCTTTTTTTTTGATTCAAAAGAAAGCTTAGGTCTTTTCCTTTAAGAGCTATGGGGTCGCTTAGTGGGATGCGAGTGGGATATCTATGAAATTTTTTTTTTTTAACTTTGGAACACAAAAAACGGTTCTTCAATTTGCACTATTAGGCGTGGGATAGCTAACCAGTTTTCGATTTCGATCCGCGGTACCATCTAATTTTTATAGGTTCGAAAAAGAAGGCACGAGCCAAAAAATGAGGGCGGTGGGGTGGGGCCATATGGTCCTTCATCGGGGTCAAAGTTGGGCGTAAAGAGGTAAAATCCTCAAAAAGCACCAAAACTGCCCTAGAACCGCCCCTGGAACCTCCAATAATTTTCTGCCCCCAACATTTTTCTTGAACATACCTTACCCCTATTTTCACTTCCTAAGGAGGCTCCCATACAACACATTTTTAAAAAATTTGATCCTACCATTCTAACTTATCCTAAAGTGCCCCAAGTGGAGCCAAATGTATGACCGACCTCCATTATTTTATTAATTCCAACATTTTTGCAAACACACCTACAATGTATCTTTAACCCTTAAGGTGGTCCCCATACATTTCTTTTATTTTTTATAAATTTGTTTTATTAAACCAGCTCCTACCGCCCCTACCGTGCCTTCTAGAGAGGCAAAAATTACGACCAACCCCCATTATTTTTTAGCTACCAACATTTTGTCCGAACATAATAACACCCTATCTCCACTCCTTAAGGGGCTCCCATACATTATAAAAACATGTATTTTTAAAAACTAATAAAAAAATAAAAAAAAATGTATGGGGACCCCCTTAAGAGTTGAAAATAAAGGGTAGGTACATTCTGAGAAAATGTTGGAGTTGAAAAAATATTGGGGGTCGGTCATACATTTTACTTCTCTAGGGGCACCCTATGGACAGTTAGAGCGGTAGGAGCAAATTTTATAAAAATGTCATTTTGTAAGGGAGCCCCCTTAGGAAGTGTAAATAGAGGTTAGGTATATTCAAGAAAAATGTTGGGGGCAAAAAAATAATAGAGGTCGGTCTCACATTGCACCCCTCCGTGGGCAGTTGTGGGGCTTTTTGAGGATTTTAACCTCTTTACGCCCAATTTTGACCCCGATGAGAAGCCATATGGCCCCAACCCACCGCCCTTATTTTTTGGCTTATGCTTTCTTTTTTGAACCTATCAAAATTAGAGGGTGTCCCGGATCAAATTGAAAACTGGTGAGCTATCCCACGCCTAATAGTGCAAATTGAAGAACCGTTTTTTGTGTTCCAAAGTTTTTCATAGATATCCCACTCGCATCCCACTAAGCGACCCCATAGCTCTTAAAGGAAAAGACCTAAGCTTTCTTTTGAATCAAAAAAAAAAAAAAAAAAGGGCCCAATTTGAGGAAAAAGTCAAAAAAGTTTTAGATTTTTAAGAAAAAAAATCAAAAAAATTTTTTTTTAATTTTTTTTATAATTTTTTTTCGAAAGACTGAAGAAATAGCTATCTAAACTATTTGGGACACATTTTGCTAAAAACAATAGGTAAGAAGTTACATGGATGAGAATAAACACCTCTTTGGCCAAAATGTAAAATTTCGACCACCTCTAACTCAAAGAATCTTTGACCGATCTCGCTGAAAAATTGTGTCTGAACTACTATCCAATTGGACTAACCTTGGTGCAAATTTCATCCCGATCGGAAGATATCGGTTTCAAAAGTTGTGTCAGTTGACACGAAAACCCCCATATACAGTGCCGGTCAAAAAAATAGCACCAATGACAAAATCTCTATTCATTCAATTAAAACAAAATATTGTGTGCGTATTCGTTTAAAGTAAATATTCAATACTCTTATACTAAGTATAAACCCCTTAAATGTTTTTACTTTTTCCAAAAATTGTGGACGGTTCTTTTTTAATGATCGATATTTTAAAAAAAACTCAGAATCAGTGCAGTCAAAAAAATAGCACCAAATGACAAAATTTCTTAAAAAAAATTAATATTGTTTTAATTATTAAAATAAAAGTGTTAAATATTAAAGAAAGATAGTTTTTATTTATAAAAAAATTTAATTCATTACAAAATTTGACATTTATTTTCATAAAAATATGACGTGGAAGGAATTACACTCCTCAAAAACGTGCTGTTGTAAAAAATATGATTTCTGAACATAAACCATATTCTGAAACAGGAAAATTGGTTGGATGAGCTTATAGAATGATTGGAAATTTAACAAAATTAACTTTAGAGCTTGAAAAATTTAGTCACAAGCGATGTTTGTCACCATTAGTGGTTAGGTGTTTGTAAAGACAATGAAAGAAAGCCCCAATTACGGCAGCTCAAGAGCTAAAAAAGAACAGCAAATGGCGAAAATGTTCGTAAAAGATTACAAAACAACAACATTTCAGCTCGTAGATTCGGAAAAGTGCGCCTACTCTCACTTAAGCATGCTGCAAGTCGTTTGAAGTTTGCTAACAGTAACTCAGAATGACCAGCTTAAAAGTGGATCAATGTTCTATGGACAAATGAATCCATTGTTGTTTTATTTGGAGACATGGGATCACATACCAATGTCAGAAGACCCTATAACGCGAAATTCAATCCAAAATTCGAAATAAAAATAACTTAAAATGGTGTTTATGGTGTGGGGGATATTTTCCTACTGCGGAGTGTGGTTCATATATTGGACCATGGCTCACATATTGGACTAGATCAACCGTGGATATACACTTAACGTTTATATCCTCCAGAAAGTAATGTTACCATAAGTTGCTGAGCAAATGCCACTAATTTAGGTCTTTTAGCACGTCAATTACCCAAAGCATGACGGGAAATTGGCGATAAATTGGGTCTGGACAATAAAGTTAACGTGATGGAATGGCCTGATCAGTCCCCAGATCTAGACCAAATCGATAGTTGATGGACAGATATAGAGAAAGGAGTGTCTTGATTACAACCAACTTGTAATGTAGCTCTTTGGGTGGCTGTTCAGCAAATCTGGAACACAATTTTGAATTAAAGATCCAAAAATTTCGCGAATTCGGTACAAAAACGTTGTACAGAGGTAATTGTCAACAATGAGTACTCGACAAATTTTTTTTTATTATTTAAAGATATCAAAACAATACTGAATTCATAATCCCTTCGTTTTTCAAATTTAAGAATTTAATTTTAATGCAAAAAGTACTGTGGTGCTATTTTTTTGACTGAGTCTTTTTGAAGTTTTTTTAAAAACTCTGAAAATTTTAAAATAAAAAACCAAATTAACCTTTTCTTATGTAATATTGTTTCACACTCTTGTAAATATCTTATGACACGTTTTCAGTGGCATAAGTTGAAATTGTTAAACAAAAAACCAACGAAGAAAATTTTGTTTTATCCTGGTGCTATTTTTTTGACCGCAGCTGTATATACTACTATTAGCTCTCTTACGCGAGTAAGATGTTCACTGCTTTTGTTGTATTCCCTCTTAATCATAATATGAATAGAAAGTGAGACGTCCTATCCTTTTGTTTAAATTGTGTTTAAATTTTTAAATTAAAAAAAAAAATATTTCTTATTCGACCTTAAAAATTCAATTTTGAGAAAGATTATTCTAGCTCAAGGTCATATTTCTTTTACTAATCATTACGATGATATTGTTAATGGAGATGGTTTGGTCGGACATTTCGTTTGAAATTTAGAGCTGAATTATGTTGTATATTTAGTACATAAATTCTCATTATGTCTACTTACATACGAATATAAAACTTAATGTTTTGCCACCTTCGATTGCCAATTTGCTACGTTTGTTGGTTAGTTGATGATCGTGATCTTACTACGATGGTACAATTTTCGTCTTCTGATTACCAATGAGAGTTGAATATGTATTACTATTTTAGTTTGATCATTAACGATTGTCATTAAAAACCCTTTGCTACTTGTAGTATAGAGTTTTTATTTTTGCTAAATAATCTTGACAATGGGATCTGACAAGTCCGGAAACACGTGTCGATTCAGTCTTGCAAAAAATTACCAACATATATAAATTTAAAACAGAAAAATAATTTTATTGAAAATTATTCTATGAGAATATCATAGTTTTAATTAGTAAAGGAAATAATGACCTCGAGCTAGAATAAACCTACTCAAAATATAATAGTTTAAAGGCCGAATAAAACAATTTTTATTTGTTAATAAAAATTAATCAGAATTTAATTAAAAAAAATTAAATAAAAATTAAAAAAAAAAAATTTTGGTTTGTAAGTGATTTTTTTTTTTTTGATGCAAAACTTTAACCCCCCAAAGGCACGGGTTAATTTTGTCTGATTTAAGTAAAAAATTTTAACATAGAACTTTTAGACCATAAAAAACTATAACTTGCCCGGCGATCGACGAAATTAAAAAAAATAACCATTATTCGTGCCACCCTAGTCCACATGAGTGTTTTGCTAATTGTTTACTTCAATTTTAGCCATTTGTTTTACAAATTAAAAAAAATATTTATGTTTTCGTAGTGCTTATTGTTATTGCTGCTTCCTTTTTTTCCAATTAACATTTATCAATTACAATGAATTCATTCATTATGTTTATACATTAAATTTATGCATAAAATATTATCATTATTGTCATCAAATTTCACATTGTCTTTCAGAGGGTTTTAATTTTAAACTTGTCTAGCAAAATTTCGAAAATTTAATTAACGTTTATATTTTGTATTTATTTTTAATATAAAACGGAATTAATGTAGCAGCAGTGAATTTGACACTCTGATTCGTGTAGGTGTTGAAAACAAAAAACATCTGGAATTTTCTGTTTAAAACATGGTGAATATCTTGCTGCTTTGACAATATTTCATATTAAAATATGTACGGAAATTGTTGCTAACAAACATATGGATTTTTACATAACGATAAGTCCCAGTAGTCTGTTGTTGGAATATTTTGTTTTAAATAAAAAAGTGTGAAATATTATTAAATAATATATAAATTTAAATTTATGTTTTATGTTTATAAGAATATTTGACAGTGTATTATTTAAGACGTAAAATCTAATTTGGATTAAATCATATTCAGATTAAACTAACAAGGAAGGTCTTTCACAGGGCACCCACCGATTGTCCTGAAACTTGAATATGGGAATGAGGAGGAAAAAATAAGAGTTACCATTTTTTTTTTTTTTGTTAGCTGCCCAATCTCAAATTTAAAAAAGGGTTTCCACCTTATGGAAAAATAAGGGCTTTCGGAAAATCCGTATAAAAGCCGAACTAACAGGAATTTCGCCAAACGAAAAAATACGGGTCAGCTTTTGATAGAGATTATTATATATTATTTTGGCGGTCGTACGTGTATACATCTTCATATAAACTACCCCAACGATTATACATGACAATAACGAACTTAATGAAGCCGAATTTGGACGACCGATACACCATTGGATAGGCCTTCAAAAAACCTTTCGACCTATATAAAATGTTCATATAGTTTCTTTTACAGAAATGTGAAAAATCTTAAAAAAAACGAAAAAAACAGTTTTTCCCCTCCCTTTGAATGGCTAAATGCGAGATTGGGCAGCTATAAAAAACAGGTAACACTAATTTTGGTCCCCTCTTTCCTAAGTGCAAGTTTCAGGACAATCGGTGGGTGTCCTGTGAAAGACCTTCCTTGTAAGAGGTCTTTTAAAAAAAAATCCATTGAAATATGTAAAAGTTGCGTGCATTTGAGTAAAAATGCAGAATTCAGTTTTTATTCAAATACAATTATATTTGTGTGTTTTTACATTCGGCACACCCAAAATAAACAAACGCCACTGTTTTTGTATAAAACTGAATTTGTGCATTTTTGTTCAAATGTAACATCTACGAATTTTATAAAAAACCTCTTATTTTCTTCGTAATAAATCAGACTTGAACTTTACATTCAGAAATAAAATTTAAAAAATGTTAAGCCTCCAATTTTCTAAGCAGATATTTTTATTTATATCAAACCACTTTTTTATACCCTCCAACTACAGTATGGGGGTATACTCACTTTGTCATTCCGTGTGTAACGCATCGAAATATCGGTGTAGGACCCCATAAAGTATATATATTATTGATCAGTGATCGATTCTAAGACATTCTAGCGATGTCCGTCTGTCCGTCCGTCCGTCCGTCCGTCTGTCCGTCTGTCCGTCCGTCCGTCTGTGGAAGACACGATACAGTCCAAAATAAAAGTGGTAGACTCCTGAAATTTGGCACATATATGTCTTATGTTCATAGGCTGGTTAAGTTCGGAGATGGGCAAAATCGGACCAAGGGGAAAAAAGTTCCCCCTTGAAGAACTAAACAAACCTCTGAAAAATACCATATTTTAACATGATTTTTTGTGATTTTGTTTAACAAATCCAACATTTTAATGCTACAAGAAGTTCAAGGTCGTGAATTTGGACCCACAGAATTAGAAAAAATCGTTTTACGATCCGCCCCCCCCCCCCCCTTTTATGGGCGTGGAATATTTTTTTTTTTTATATAATGATAAATTTGTATTTCTTTAGTGCAAAAAGCATAAGAATTTTTTTTTTTAACACTTATTCGAGAGGAATTATGCCGCCCGATTACCACTACCGACCCCCCCCCCCCCCCAAAAAAAGACGCCCCTGCAATTTTTTTTTTTTTTATTTATTTGCATGTTGGAGGGTATAAAAGATTCGGCACAGCCGAATTTAACACTCTTACTTGTTTAATATGGAATTTGGCAATATCTTAAAAATTTTTCAAATTTTGAATTGTTTGACTTCATTTTCAGATTCAGCGCGCGATTTTACATGAAAATTAATGTAAAATATCGTGAATTGAAAATTTTTTCAGAATTATATTTTGAGTTGGTTTATTCTAGCTTGAGGTCATTATTGCCTTTACTAATTAAAACAATGATAATTTCATAGAATAATTTTCAAGAAAATTATTTTTCTGTTTTAAATTTATTTATGTTGGTAATTTTTTGCAAGGCTTAATCGACACGGGTTTTGGGATTTGTCAGATCCTATTGTCAAGATTACTTAGCAAAAATAAATCATAGTTTTAATTAGTAAAGGAAATATTGACCTCGAGCTAGAATAAACCTACTCAAAATATAATATTTTAAAGGTCGAATAAAAGAATTTTTATTTTTTAATAAAAATTAATCAGAATTTTTCAGAATTTGTAAACTGGGTTTACACTTAATAAACTAAAAAGGTATAAAAACTGAATTTCTGCATTTTTACTCAAATGCATATAAATTGTACAATTTTCAACGGATTTTTTTTTTAAACTATCTAAATTTCTTCGTATTAGATCAGACTTGATTTGCAAAAAGAAAAACGAGTTTTAAAAACTTGTTTTCTTTGTGAAATTTAAAATGTAATTTATATTTTTTGCCAAATTTTATTTGGCAAAAAATCGATTAATAGCATATAAGGCTATAATCAGATCGAAAATTTTATTTAAAACTTAAAACAATGAAATCTATTAATTTGTTCCGGAGATATTTTAGTTTAAGTAAACCCACTTTTTTAAAAAGATGAAAATTTGAGAAGTTGTGGATATCTCGAAAACTGTTCTACTTTGGAAACTTTGGAGCCAATTTTCAGATGCAGCATAAGATTTAACATCCTTATATATCCCTATTAATATTATAAATCTGATTGTTGGTTTGTCGGTCTGTCTTTCTGTCTGTCAGTCTGTCTGTCTGTTCCGCAATAAGTACAGAACGGCTTAACCGATTTTCATGAAATTTTCACCACAGATAGTACTAACCGAGGCAGGAACCATAGGCCATTAGCGACCGCGATCGGACAAAGGGGCGTAAAATGCCACGCCCCTATGTACCATGCTAAAGCTATATCTGCCTGTCAGACAATAACGGAAAAACGGCTGAACCGATTTTCATGAAATTTTCACCATAGATAGTACAAACCGAGGCGGGAACTATAGGCCAGAAAAATTCGTGATCGGAAAAATGGGCGTAAAATGCCACGCCCCTTTGTACTAAACAGAAACTATGTCTGCCTGTTCCGCAATCACTGAAAAGTGATTTAACTGATTTCACTGAAATTTTTACCACAGATAGTACTAACCGAGGCGAATACTATGAGCCACAATAGAGGGCGATCGAAAAAGGGGCTTTTTGTTACACTGAAAGCTATTTCTGCCTTTTCCGCAATTACGCTTAAACAGCTAACTTGATTTTTATGAAATTTTCACCACAGATAGTATTAACCGAAGCGAAAAGTATGATCCACAATAGAGGGCGATCGAAGAAAGGGGGCGTAAAATGCCACGCCCCTTTGTATTACATTGAAAGTTATTTTTTCCTGTTTCGCAATCACGCATTAATGGCTGAACCAATTTTAATGAAGTTTTTACCAAAGATAGTACCAACCGATCCGAAAAATAGAAATTATAATGGAAATAATGTCACGCCCCTTTTTACTATACTGAAAGTTTTTTCTATATGTTCCGTAATCATGCTTAAACGACCATACCGATTAAAAATATAAAATAGCACGCCCCTTTTTATTTAATTGAACGCTATTTCTGTCTGTTCCGTAATCTAGCATAAACTGCTAAACCGATTAGAATGAAATTTTTACCACAGATAGTAAGTATTTACCGAGGCGGGAACTATAGATTAAAATAGAGCGCGTTTGGACAAAGGGGCATAAACTGAAAGTTTTTCTGCCTGTACCTTAATAACGCTTAAACGACTAAACCAATTTTAACAACATTTTTTCCATAGATAGTACTAACAGAGGCGGGCACTTTAGTATGTATCAACTGCCACGCCTTTTGCAATGTACTGAAAGTTCATTCTGCCTTTCCATAATCATGTTTAAACGGTTATTATAATTTTCACGACAGTTAGTTAGTACTTATTGAGGCGGAAACTATAGACACGACCAGACAGATGCGTGATCTTCTGCCCGATCTGTACACCAGCGTTGACGGTGAAACCAATTTTAATTAAATTTTCACCACAGATGGTATTAACCGTGGCGATCGGGAAAGGGGCTTATAATGCCGCACCCCTTTGTATTAAATTAAAAAAGTATTTTTTCCTGATTTTAAAGAAACTAACCGAGGCGGTAACTATAGGCCGTAAATGAGTGCGATTTGGCAAAGGGGAGTAAAATCCCACGTTATTTTGTATTACATTCAAAGTTATTTCTGCCTGTTCCATAATCATGCTTAAACGCCTTAACCGATTTTAATGGAATTTTCATCTCATATAGAACTTTCGAAGTGGGAACTATAAACCATTATAGATCTCAAGGCGTAAGTTGGCACGCCCCTTTGCACCACACTGAAAGATTTTCTGTCTGTTCCGTAATTACGCTTAAGCGCCTAAACTGATTATAACAAAACTTTCACTACATATATTACTAACCGAGGCGGTAACAGTATGCCATATTAGCGCGTGATTGGGCAAAGGCGTTGTAAAATGCTGCGCCCCCTTGCACCATTTGAAAATTATTTTTGCCAGTTCCGCAATCACGCAAAAATGGCTGAGCCGATTTTTACAAACTGACTAACCGATGCGGGTCCATATCAGCGTGCGATCAAACAAATTGAAGTAAATTGCCACACGCCTCTGGAATATATTATAAGTTATTTCTGCCTATTCGGTAATCACGCTTAAACGTCGAGTACTAACCGAGACGGGAACAATGGGCCATGTCAGCGCGATGTAGTGCTAAACGAGGATGGAACCATAGGGCATTACAAACTATCATTTATTATATAATATTTTTTTTAAACCGGGCAACGCCGGGTTCAAAACAGCGGGTGGAAAATAAATGCAACATATCGTGGATAAATATCTCTATAAACAAGTGTTATTAAAGAAACGCGAACTCGAGTTGTAATCTTTCTCAATAAAAACTACTTGCTCTAAAACACGATTACTTTCGGGATACTTTCAAACAAAAATCATTGATTCTGTTCTCGTATGTCCACCAGCAGCCGAATTAAAGCATTTTGTATTTTAAGGTTATGTTGAATGTATCAACATTTTTGAGGTGTCCTTACAATTTCGTTCATAACTTTTAAACCGCTGAACCGATATCGCTCAAACGCAATACCAACAAGTAAACATGTTAAGTTGCAAAGAAAAATAGTTTGCATGTTTGCAACCTAAAAAATGCTGAAGAATATTAAAAAAAATTGTTTTATTAAGGAGTGAAAATAAAAAATGACAAAAAATCTAAAATTAATCCAAAAGGTTGAAAAAAAGAAAAATAAAAATTTAAAAAATGTGATAAAATTAAAAAAAAAGTAGAAAAATATTTTTTTTGTTTTGTACAACTAATTCAAAACCTAGCTGTCATATTTCTATGTAAATTGTTTGTAAAGTTTAACTGTTGGCTGGAATATAATTTCTGTGTGTCAGTGTGTACTGGTCTATTACATTAAGACTTCCCGATTAAAAATGTTTACATACATTCTTATATATCACATCTGATTCGAGATTTGAAGGATCAGTTTTGATCCGAGTAAGATCAGTACTGATCCGAGATTTTAAAGATCAGTACTAATCCGAAAAATGGATCGCTAAGATTAGATCTTTTTTTACTCGGGCGGATGCAATTTCATTTTATATAATTAGAAAAACCCATTTTTTCGGATGAAATTATATCCATCCGAATAAAACTGATCTAATCTTAGCGATCCATTTTTCGAATAAGTACCGATCCTTCATATTTTCACTCGGGACTTAAGAAAATTCCTCTCAATGGCATTTTTAAAGTTCCATACTGCTTAAATCTGTGTTGTGTGCTATATTTTGCCCTAGGCTTATTGAAAATACTCGAAATATTCTTATGTTTATTTATTACTTCCATTATTTTTACAAAATATTAAGGCATAATCCTCCTTAGTTGGACGCACATACCTTCAACATACATACATTGTGGAATTTTATTTTTAAAAATTTTCCTTTTTTTTCATTAACCACATACGTTGTTGGTACGTGGTGTTTGGCCATTGATGAAAATTATTGAATAAATTTCACAATTTTTCCTTATTGTTCATTCAGCAGCTTAAACTTTATGTATTTTATAACCAAGCGATTATACGATTAAAGTGTGCTTTTTTTTCTCAGCTCATTTGTAATTGAATTTCATTTGCAAAATAATATAAATGCTTAAGCAAGAAAAGACAGAAAAAACAGAATTTGCTTTTAAAGTTTAATATTGAAAATCCAAAAAAATATATAATTAAATAAAGATTGTTACTTTTTACTGTTATACAGTTTTCATATTTAAAGCCGTTAAAAAAAAAAAAAACATTTACATAGACTTAGAATCAGAGTATTTTTTTTTTTTGTTCGAAGACTTAAAATTTTATGAAATTAAATTATGGTTTGGAATTATTTCATAAGGTTAGGGTAACGTTTATCGCACTGACAAAGGGAAGTATCCCTAGCGTCACACTCTGATCTTTACTAAATTTAGATATGTTGGTTAAGATTTGCACAATAAGATGGGTTTTCCAAAGACCTTCCATTTGCTGTGCAATACCAGTAGAATGACATTTTTTTTGTATGACAAAAAAGTTTTTCTTCCGATTTTGAACGTCCCAGGCCTAAAACATATGAGTTAAAATTTTTTTGGCGAATTTATTTATTAATTTTTTGTTAATTTATTTTAGTTCGAGGTCAATATTTGCTTTACATTTTTTTTTAATTTTCTTTATAATTCTCCCAGAATAACTTTCAAGTAAATTATTTTTCGGTTTTAAATTTATTTATATTGGTAATTTTTCGAAATTTATCAGACTCCATTGTCAAGACTATTTCGCAAATATGAAAACCGTATACAAGTAGCAGAGGGAATTTCCAAAAAGAACTTTTCCCAGAAAGGTTTTTTTTTCAGCAAAGGATCTTGAAATTTCAGATTTCAAGTGTATTGGATTATTATTTCAGGAAATATAAAAAGTACCAAAAGTACACTTTTTACCCCTTTTTCAGAAAGTGTTTTTTTTTCACCGAAGGATCCTTCATTCCAAATTTCAATTGTATTTTATTATTATTTCAGGAAACATAAGAAGTACCAAAAGTAAAATTTTTATACCCTCCACTCTAGAGATAGAGGGTATATATAAGTTTGTCATTCCGTGTGTAACACCTCGAAATATTGGTCTAACCTAAAATCGATCGATTTTAAGACGATCTAGCGATGTCCGTCCGACCGTCTGTCTGTTGAAAACATGCTAACTTTTGAAAGACTTTACGGAGGCTCCTGAAGTTTGGCCTATGTGTTGGGCATTTACCTGGTCAGGTTAGTATTGCAATCCAGCAAAATCGGTCTAGTGGTTCCAAAGATATGAGCAAAAGACTGAATTTCGGAAAAGGTTTTTCGTGAATTTACGAGATAAAAAACACGCCAACTTTCGAAAGAGAATTCTGAGGATGCTGACGCCTAGCATATATATTTGCCGTTCCTCTAGCCTGAGTCGTATTAAATTTCAGCCAAATCGGTATAGTGTTTCAAAAGTTATTAACAAAACCGTGAATTTCAGAATAGTTTCACCTTAAATTCGCGTGTTGAAACCCCTTTAAACATGTTTTAAAAACATTGGTAAGTTACAAAAATATTTTACAACGTATTATTGTCACTCAAAAATATTTTTACACTAAAAAAAAAATACGCTCGAAAACAATTTTACCCTCAAAAAAAATTTAGTAAATTATTTTTTTTTTCAAATATTACTTTAAAAAAAGTTTTTTTTACACAAAAAAAATATATCTAATCGAAAATGTTATTTTTTTCATGTTAGAAAATTTACTATCACTTAAAAAGGGCATTGGGGAGGGTATTCATAGATTCGGCCAAGTCGAATTTAACCTTCTACTTGTTTATCCATTTTGTCTCCCTTATAGTGCATTTACACTGGTCCTCTTAGCTAGCTTAAAGTAGATTGTGGCTCCAATCCAGTTTCAATCTATTAGATTGCCCATACAAATTTGTTTTTGTTTTAATTTAGTAGTTTAGACTCTAATCGGCAAACGCAATCTGGTAAAGTTAGATACGACTCTGTATTTCTATTATTTGCATTTTCCAACACTGAAAAACACCGACACAATGCCTGCCGTTTTGATGACGCCGCCAAGTAAGTTTATGCCGCCGTCATTGTTATTTGTAAACGCCGTCACTGTCCTTGCTAAACATACGACGACTAATTACCGTCACTGTCTTTTGACGCAGTCACACACATTTATTACCAACTTGTTGTTATAAAGGCCAATCTTAATCTTCTCAAATGTAAAAAATGCCAATGTAAACGGTACAGATTGCAAAGTAGATTAAAATCGCAATTTACTAGATTAGAAATCCAATGTACACGCACTATTACACTCAAAATAATAACTCTGTTAAATTACAGAAAAACTCTGCTAATTTAACAGAGTACACCATACTTTTCCAGCTAACAACATTTCTTGGTAATTTTACTAAAAAACTCTGTAAAATTATTTTGACAGAAAAAAACTGTTAATTTACAGAGTTTATAGTAAAATATTGGTTAAATATGAAAGCTTTTTTACAGAGAAAATTCTGTAGTTTTACCATAAAACTCTGTAAAATGATTTTTACAAAAAAACTGTTAATTTACAGAGTTTCTAGTAAAATATTGGTTAAATAAACCACCATTTAGCAAGGAAAACTATGAAATTTTCATATATTTGATGCAAAAAAAAATTTACAGAAAAAACTCTGTAAATTTACAGAGTTTAGTTAAATGCATGTTATTTTGTAAAATTTTTATAAGATTTCCGAAAAATAAATTTTGATAACTTTTTTTGCTACTTTTTCAACTTTTTCTCAAAAAAAAAAAAAAATTACAGATAAAATTTTGATGTTTGGTAACAAAAACAAAAACTACTCAAAACAGAAAACTTTTTTGGTTATAAAAAAATACGAATTATTTTGCTTAGATCTGTATTTTAGCAGAAAACTCTGTTAATTATCTGTAAAATTAAGATTACAAAGTAAAAAGTAATATAACAGAGGAAACTTTGTTTTTTGTCACAACAAAATACAAAGTTTTTTCTTTAAATCTGTATTTTGACAGAAAACACTGTCAAATATCTGTTGAATTGAGATTACAGTCATTTTACAGAGTATTT
Source organism: Pegoplata infirma (assembly GCA_963921195.1). Lineage (NCBI taxonomy): Eukaryota > Metazoa > Arthropoda > Insecta > Diptera > Anthomyiidae > Pegoplata > Pegoplata infirma. The sequence goes on along the minus strand of OY992540.1, from coordinate 140,768,342 downwards.
TACAGAGTTATTATTATGAGTGTAGAAATTAAATTTTCCAAAAAGTACTTTTTTTCAGAATGTTTTTCTCACCGAAGAAGCCTATATTCCAAATTTAAATTAGCTAGGATCCTTATTTCAGTAGAAAGAAAATAGTACCAAAGTTTACTATTTATTCCCCTTTTTCCCCCTTAGAATTAGAGTTCCCAAAAAGTTATTTTTCAGAATGTTTTTTTTTTTGCGGGAGGATCCTGCATTCCAAATTTAAAAATTCTATTATCTTTATATATGGAAATATGAAATCCCCAAAAGTACTCTTTTTCACCCCTTTTACCCACTTGTGACAACACTTCCAAAAATCCAGCCCTAGAAGATCTATTATCCGGAAGGATGATCTACATTCCCAATTTCATGTTTCTAAATTCGGTGGTTTTGTCTCCGCCATAGATAGTCATAGGACGGTTAAGTTCGTAAATGGAGAAAATCGATTAAGGGTAAAAAAGTTTTCACCCTAAAAAAAAAAATAAAAATTAATTTATTTTACAGTCTTTTTTGTAAAAAAAAATTAAGTTTTTTAATTTTTATTAAAACAAAAATTAAAATTTTTTAATTTTTATTAAAAAAATAATTAAATTTTTTTAATTTTTATTAAAAAAATAATTAAATTTTTTTTAATTTTTATTAAAAATAATAAAAATTCGTAATTTATTAGACCTTTTTATTGTGCAATGAAAAATAGTTTATTTAAGTTCGAGGCCATTTTCATGTTCCCATTATGAATAAACACAACAAGTACTTGTGTTCACTATAAAAATCTTCCAACAAATACTCATGGAGTTTCTACTTTCAAAAAATTTAGTACTCTTAGTACTTTTAGTACATTTAGTATTTGCACTGAAAGAATTATCCCAGCAGAAATTTTGCTGAACGTTCAGCAGCTTTTGGAAGGGGAACTTGAGTAAAGGAGCGCATCCAATTGCGCTGAATTCATGCATGATTCTCTAAGGCAATGTCCCACTTTAGAGCGCTAGTTGGATACACAGAAACAGCGCTCTTTAGATGCACTGAAATCACGTGTCTTTAGAGCGCTGATTTAAGCAGAATAAAGATGCTGTAAATTCATGTATCTTTTTAGCGCTGATTTAAGCAGATTAAAGATGCAGTGAATTCATGTATCTTTGTAGAGCTGATTTAAGCAGAATAAAGATGCTGTAAATTCATGTATCTTTTTAGCGCTGATTTTGTAATAAAATTTTTATTTTCTAAAATTAAAGTTCTAAAATTAAAATGTAAAAATAAGATAAAAAACAAAAAATTTACCAATAAATGAAAAAATATTCAAAAGAAGTTATAACAAATGTATCTTAGTTTTTCTGTTTTTTCGTGATTAGAGTTTGTGTTTAATCCAAATCGGTTTATTCATCGAAATAACAAATAAGCATTGGCTGTTTTTTGGTTGGCCTATTTATCATCATTTAAAATGTGTTAAAGGCCTCTGTTATGTCTTTCAAAACTTTTCAAATCACAAGATATTTTCCGAATCACATGAAATCGAGTTTGGTGTTTGTTTATGGGTTCATTCAAAGTCAGACAAGGAAAAACAATAAAATTTAAAATTCGTTATTGATAAAATTTAATTTTGAATTTTTCAAAAAATTCAAGAAAGAATTTTCAATATAATTCTTAAAAATTTTATTTTAAATTCTTAGAAGAAATAAAATTCAAAAAAATTTTATTTAAAATTCTTTAAAGAACTTTATTATTCAAAAAAAAGAATTTTATTTCCATAATAACAAATATAAAATAAAATAAAATTAAACCAAAAATAAAATTCAAAAATAAAATTCCCAAAAATAAAATTCTTTTTTTTTTGAGAATTTTATTTTTGGAAATAATAAAATTCAAATGTTTTTGAGAATTTTATTTAAACAAAAATTTTATTTCAAATACCTTATGAATTTTAAATAAAATTCGAATTTTTTCCTTGTCTGTTCAAAGTTTAAATCAAATAACTAAAATTTAAAAAAATATAACAAAAAAATTCATTCGTTTTACTTTACAAAACTTTATTTATGTGAAACAAAATGAAAAAAAAAAAATCGGAAGTGAACATCAAAAAAATATCGGAAATTTTCATTTTCACATTTTTTATGGGATTTTTTTTGGGAACAGCGGTCAAAGATGCTATGATTGAAGCGCTCTTTGCAGCGCTGATTAATGCGCAATAATGATGCAGTCAAATCATGTGTCTTTGTCTAAAACTCATGTTTTTTATTCAAAAAGTGTTAAAAATATTAAAAAGGAAAGCAAGTGTGAAATTTTATCAAAAAATAATTACACATTATAAGTTTTATATAAAAAATCTTAAAAAAAAATTAAAATTTTTTCCCCTTCCTTTTACTGCATCCCTAAGAGCGCTCTTTGGATGCGCTACGGTATGCTATAAACAGATGCTGTGTCGCCAAAATCTCGATTTATTTCTGCTGGGATTGTTCATAATATCTATGAACAAATTTCATAAAACCAAATTCATAGAATCTATGAAAAAATTCATTGGCTGAATGAGTATTCATTAGTATTGTGAAATATTTCATAGAATTTTATTCATAGATTTTGTTAGATTCATAGAAAAAAATCATAGAATTAATGAATGCCATTCATAAAAAATATCAATATGCCTTTTAATTTTTTTATTAATTAAAATAATGTTACAATAATTGAAATAGTTGAATAAATATATTAAAAAAATATAAAAAATAAAAAAAAATATTAAAAAAATCATTGCTGCCCTGGCCGGGTCTCGAACCCACGACCTTCCGGCTGTGGCGGTTATTGTCGACGCCTTAGCGATCAGCGCCACCAAAGGAGAAACATTTTGCCAACTAACACCTAGTTTTATAACATTCGCTAATTTTTTGTTTGTAAATACACAAAAATTTAGTTTTCTACAAATACACACACAGCTTTTGGCAGAGCATTGTGACAGATGATAGATACAAACTCAATATGTTAAAGCAGAATATTAAACAAAATAGATTTTTAGTGTCATTATTTGTTTATAAACTTTATAAAATAAAATAAATAAAAATAGAATTGAATATTAAAATTTTTTTCATAGCCTATGAACTTTTTCATAGGTTTCTATGAATTTGTTTCATAGATTCTATGAAGGGCATCATTGGCTGACTTCTAATGATTTTTTTCATAGAATCAATGTACGTTTTCATAGCCATAATGAACAAAATTCTTTCAGTGTGGCGACAGCAAATATGCAAACATCAGCCAACCTGCTTTCAATTATATTTGGTTGAGATATTGGTAGAATATTAAAATCATAGATCTCTTTTATTTCTTTTTCGCTAGGTTGAAAAAGATAGGAATATAAATATTTGATATTTGAAATACTATCCGTATAACCTAATTTTCTAAAGAATTTTGACAATGTGAAAATTATAAATTCCCCGAAACAGTCGTCAATTCATTCATAAAAATTACCAGATTTTTTGAATGCAAAAACTCTATGAGTACTTGTTGGGAGAATATTCTAATAAATAAAGCAGAGTTTAGTACTTGTTATATTAATTCATAATGGGGAACATGAAAATGGTCTCGAACCAAAATAAGCTCTTTTTCATTGCAAAATAAGGATTTTTGTAACAGAAAATGTTTAAAATCTATACTTGGACCCAGGGGATTGGAAAATTATTTTTTTTTTCCCCGGCAAACGGTTTCGTCCCGAAGCTAAGCGGAATCTCAAAAATATATTCTCTATATATATTTGCTCTGCCCTAATATTCCCAGCAAAATTTTCTGTTCCAAATAATCGGTTCCAGAACGCATCAAACTACCCTGGAACCTGTTCTACTTAACATTCCAGAATCAATGATTTTTGTTTGAATTTGTCCCAAAAGCAATCGTTTTTTAGAGAAAGTAGTTTTTTTGAAAAAAAATTTTACATACAAAATTTTGTTGTGATTACCGTAGAATATATTCAAGAATCTATTGAACCAGGAATTTGTTCCAAAACATTTTCCTGGGTTTTTTATAATTTCTTTAAATTCCTAAAACCCCAATGTTACAAAAATAAATATCTCCCTTATCTAGTATTTTTTTGGTTTGGTTTGACTTGAAGTTCTATAAAATTTAATTTTGGCTTGAAGAATTACAATGTTCTTCTTACATTCGTCTTTCTTTTTTTTTTAACTTATGAACATCGTGAAATGGCCCATAAATTTTATTATAATTTAATAATAATGTTTATATTAACAAAAATCCCAAACAAAATGAATGAATGCTTGAGAAATGGAAAAATGAGAAAAAAAGAAACCAGAACGTTGAGAGAAAAAAATAATAATAATAAAATAACGTAATTTAAACAAGTTTTTGCCTTTGGCAGTATGCACAGTGAAACGCATAATTAAGTTCTAAAGATTCTTTTGGATTTTTATAATCTTCGCTTAGTGGTAGAGAATATACATAAGTTTGTCATACCGTTTGTAACTCACCAAAATATGGGCCTTGATTCTTGGATCGATTTAAAGATGATCTAGCAATATATTGCAATACTAAAATACGACTGCAAAAAATTAACTTGATCTTACTTGGAAAAAATTGTTATTGCATTTGAGCGATAGCGGTTGAGCGGTTCAAAAGTTATCAACGAAAATGTAAGGACAGGTTGTAAATTTTGTTGCATTACACTTAACCTAAAAATATAAAATTCTTTAATTCAGCTGCTGGTGGACATATTATACGAACAGTTTTTGATACCAAATGTTATTTGAACAATTAAAAAGTTTTTTTTTTTTTTAACACAAAAAACATTTTAACATGATCATGTTTTTAGGCTGATGTCTAATTTTAAAAAAGTTGCAGGACGCCACCTTAGTTTGACTATATAAGCTAACAATTAACGAAAAAGAAAACAAGAATTACTATTTTCATTTTCTTAAAACCAAAAATTTTAATAACTTGGGTTTGTAACTTGGATAATTATTCACCTCGTGGTGAATAAAACCATTTTTCACCAGCTGGTGAATTAAAAGTAACATAATTATTTTTCAACAAAATTTTTTTTTTTTTTATCAATTTTTTTTTTCATCAATTTTTTTTTTTCATCAAATTTTTTCTTTTTTTTCATCAAATTTTTTTTTTCATCAATTTTTTTTCATAAAGTTTTTTTTCATAATTTTTTTTTTTATCAAATTTTTTTTTCATCAATTTTTTTTTTCATTAATTTTTTTTTTTCATCAAATTTTTTTTTCATCAATTTTTTTTTTCATTAATTTTTTTTTCATCAAATTTTTTTTCATCAAAATTTTTTTTTCATAATTTTTTTTTTATATCTTATTTTTTTCATAAATTTTTTTTCATCAAATTTTTTATTATCAATTTTTTTCATCAATTTTTTTTACATCAAAAAATTTTTCTTTTCATCAAAAAAATTCATCAAAAACTTTTTTTCATCAAAATTTCTTTTCACCAAAAATTATGGGTTCATTAAATTTTTTTTTTTAACATAATTTTGTTTTTCGTTACCAAAACTACTTTTTCACCAAGTCTAAGGTTTTCGAATAAAAATTTTCCATTTGTTTATCAAATGTACATTAAACAAGTGAGAGTGTTATATTCTTTGGTGCCGAATTTTTTATACTCTCCAAAATGTAAAAACACTTTTTTGCAATTATTTTTGCACTCACTTACGAAATGTACAGCTCTGTTGGTTTTTTAGTGGGGTCCTCGACTGATATTTCAGTTCGTTTTGCATGGAATAGCAAAGTAATATAACATTATTTTTTCTAAAAAACTTTGCTTTGGCAAGTACACCCGAATCTTCCGCAAAACATTATCATGATTTAATGTTTTGGGCAAGAGTACAAAATTCGCAGGCATTTTTTTCCAATTTTCTCTCCAATTTATATACCCTTCAACCACAGTATGGGGGTATACTCATTTGTCATTTCGTGTGTAACACATCGAAATATCGGTCGGGACCCCACAAAGTATATGGGGCATTCCAGGACAATTCACTCACTTTTAGACCCGACCCCCTTCGATTAATTTTTTTTTGGATATGTTTTAGTACTTATTAAATGCAATTTTCTGTAAAATTTTCAGATTTTTATACTATGTTGTTGTTGAGTAATCAATTTTTCAAAATGGGAATTTTTTCAAAAAATAAAAATTTAAATTTTTTATTAATTTTGAACAGTAAAAAATATACATATCTTCAAAAAAGTTGGACAACGTTTTTTTGGTATTTAAAGGTAGTTTTAGAAAAAACATATGACAAAATTATTCGAAGTAATTGTCCTTCATTTTTTAACGTTTAAAAATTAAAATCGACTTTTTGACAAAGTCCGAAACATTCGATTTTCAATTAATTTTGAGCAGTAAAAAATATAGATATCTAAAAAAAAGTTGGACAACGTTTTGTTGGTGTTTATATGTTGTTTTAGAAAAAAAAATATGAAAAAATTATTCGATGTAATTATCCCTTATTTTTTTAACGTTTAAAAATTAAAATCGACTTTTTGAAAAAGTCCGAAACCTTCGATTTTTTTTTAAAAGTCTAAAAACTCAACTCTTAATTACGCAAATTTTAAGCCACAATTCGAGATGTGATCAAAATTCGTTTTATTTTTTCTCAAATTTTGAAAATTGCGCTTTATTTTATTTGACTCTGGTTTATTTTATCCCAGCAAAACTTAGATTACCAAATAAGGTATAAAATAAGGTATAGGATCTCTTATTTTATACATTGCAGCATTGATGATTTTAACAGGCGATGAGACTCAAAGTAATGCATCCACATTATTACAAAGAATACCAGTAAGGTATAAAATAAGTCATAAATTTATAACGAAGAATACGAGTAAGGTGTAAAATACATGATATTTTATAGGTTACGAGAAATGAAATAATATAGCATACCAGAAGATAATATATAAGGTGTTACGAGTAGAGTTAAAACACCTCAATTCAACCGAAAAAAGTAGCATTTTTGACCTTACCTCTTTCGAATTTGATGAAAATTGGAATAAAGTTGGTCCCTTACAAAAAAATCATAGAGCCAAAATTTTGGACTTCTGGTAGTTTTTCTTCCCGAGACATGGGGTCTTGAAAATTGGCAAAATCGTATATATTTGACAAAAGTGTTCTGAGATAAATAAAGATAACTCGAAAAGTAATAACAATACAGGCCTCAGTCAGGTTGCACATAATAGGTAATGATACAGCCATTGAAATGGCGTTCCCAAAGATTTTTTTTGAAAAAGGTCAAAGGTCATTGGTTTTAACCTTAATTTTTGGGGAGCTATATCTCAAAAAACGATATTTTTAAAATTTTGGAAAAAATATATGTTATTAAGGATCGCCTATACTACTTAAGTTTAAATTTTCAGGATGGAGACTTCATTGGAACTTTTAATATTAATAGAAACAAAATGACAGGGAAGAAAAAGCGGTGTTTTTCCCCTTACAGAAAAAAAACAATTTATTTGGTCTTTGAGATTCTGGTACCAAATTTCCCTTTTCTGAATGTTTTTGATGTGCTGAGTCCAAATATGACCTTTGAACTGGCCTATCGCAATTAGTTTTCGAGATATCAGCACATTAATGTGTGAAAATTGCTAAAATACAATTGCTGTGTTTTTTTTGAACATTTAGGTGCTTATATCTTGAAAAGTAATAGCGATAGGCCAGTTCAAAGGTCATATTTGGACTCAGCACGTCAAAAACATTCAGAAAAATGAATTCTGGTACCAGAATTTCACAGACAAGAAAAATGTTTTTTTTTTGTAAGGGAAATTACACCGATTTTTCTTTCCTGTCACAATGTTTCTATTAATATAAAAAGTTCCTGAAAATTTAAACTTAAGTAGTATGGGTGATTCTTAACAACATATATTTTTTCCAAAATTTTTAAAATATCGTTTTTTGAGATATAGCTCTCCAAAAATTAAGGTTAAAACCAATGACCTTTGACCTTTTTCAAAAAAAATCCTGAGGAATGCCATTTTAAAGGCTGTCTCATTACCTATTATTTGCAAACTGACGTATTGAAAATACGTCTCACAAAAATTAAGAGCGATCGGACGTGGTAACAGAATTATGATGTGGAGTAAAGTGCCTTTCTAATAAGGTACTAAAAACTAAAATCGGTTGAAAATCAGCCAAGTTATTACAACTTCCCCAGGCATCTAGCGTGTGTCATACCACTTGATTAAAGAATACGTTTAAATTTATTGAAATTATCTTCTGTAATAACATTTTTTCATTATTCATGTTTCAGTGTAATACTTTTTAGGTTTTTCCAAATTTTAAAACAAAAAAAAAAAAAATTAAAATAGAGATGTCAAACGCATGTTGAAATATACAGGCATTTTTAGCATTAATTTAAAACATGTTAGCGAAACACAATATGAAAAATACTTGTCATCTAATTGCATTTGAACTTGAAGAAAAAGAAAATGTTATTACAGTAGAAAATTTCAATGAATTTCAAAAATCGGATTGTATTGCTTAATCAAGTGGTCTGCCACACGCTAGATGCCTGGGGAAGTTGTAATAACTTGGCTGATTTTCAACCGATTTTAGTTTTAGGTACCTTATTAGAGAGGCATTTTACTCCGTATTATAGTTCTGTAATCACTTGAATTTAAACTTAACTTAAAATACCAAAAAAATTGAGAAAACGGAAAAAATTCATATTTTTCCTTGTAATCCGTTTTCTAAACTTCAAGGCCCCTGCGGAACGCCTTATCCATGTCCGATCGTTCTTAATTTTTGTGAGACGTATATTTACACTGAAATTAATATATCTAGGGTAAGTTAGGGTCAGTATTTACTAATTTTTTTTTTTTTTGGAGCACCATATAAAATAAATCAAAGTCAAAAAATAAAAGGCGCAATTTTCAAAATTTGAAGAAAAAAAAAAAAAAATAGAACGAATTGCGATCACATCCCGAATTATAGCTTAAAAGTTGCGTAATTTAGAGTAGAACTTTTAGCCTTTTTTTTAAAAAATCTAAGGTTTCGGACTTTGTCAAAAAGTCGATTTTAATTTTTAAATTATAAAAAATAAGTGACAATTACTTCGAATAATTTTTTAAGATTTTTTTTTTCTAAAACTCCATTGAAATACCAACAAAACGTTGTCCAATTTTTTTTAAGATATCTATATTTTTAACTGGTCAAAATTAATTGAAAATTTCAATTTTTTTAATTTTTTTGAAAAAATCGCCATTTTGAAAAATTGATTACTTAACACCATCTTGGAATAAAAGGCTGAAAATTTGTATACAAGTTGGTGGGTGACATTATGGAGCACCTTTCCCTTGCGATTTTGAACTTTTTCTGAGATAAAAAAGTTGCATTTGCTTAGCAAAAGTACAAAAAATGCGGTTTTTCTTAGGTTGGTTTAGTTCTCCAAGGGGGAACTTTTTTCCCCTTGGTCCGATTTTGCCCGTTTCCGAACTTAACCTGCCTAGGAATATAAGACATATTTGTGCCAAACTTCGGAATTATAGCTCTTTTATTTTGGCCTGTATCGTGTCCTCTATAGACGGACAGACGGACGGACGGACATCGCTAGAATGTCTTAGAATCAATCGATCACTGATCAATAAAATATACCCTTTATGGGGGTCTAGACCGATATTTCGATGCGTTACACACGGAATGACAAAGTGAGTATACCCAGCAAAAACTTGGTAATGACACATCATTACCATTCGAATTACTTGGTAATGACAGAAAATTACCTTTATCATTATTTTGAAATGTAAGATAAGGACTTATTAATAATGACTTACATAAGTCATTATAATAAAATATAAAAATTTCAGAACTAGATTTTCACTTTTTGACTCACTGTACATTATTTTGAATAAAAATAAAATTAAATTAAATATTTTTTTATTTTTTTAAATTTTTTTTTAAAATAATTTTTTCATTACCTATAAGTATATATGTAATTAGTTATTAATTCTGGTTTGATAATCATTACATTTGGCACATTTGCTTGTAAATGTAATGGGAAAGGTAATTCGAATCAGAAGTAGTTATAGCTTTTGAATTCCCCATTACACATTTCATTACTTGGTAATGCAAGTTTTTGCTGGGTACCCCCATACTGTGGTTGGAGGGTATAAAAAAAAGTTGGAAATTTTTTTTTTTTTTACTTTGTTCGGTACTTTCCGATTTTCAAGTCAAAAAAGGAACCCAAAGCCATTGCCCTACATGTTCAATATTTTTGTGGGTTAATATCGACCCCAAATGGCAACTTACCCGACCCCGACGTTTTCGAAATTCGAAAAAAGCTATATTTGCTCCACCCTAATGTACATATCGTCGAACTATATTCAATAAATGCCAACTTTAAAAAGCTTACTTTTCAGGAGAGCTAAAAAACTAGTTATTTCGCACATTATTGTAAAAATAAACAGAGTACCTTCCATAATATAGTTTAAATATTCTAAATAATTCTTACCAATGCCAAAAATTTCATATTTTGCACTTGTTTGCGTATTTTTCAGAGATGGCATTTATTACTATGTCGAAAAACAAATATTTTTTTAGAGTTGGCATATTTTGTCGGAAAATAAAAAATAATATTTTTTTTTTTTTTCAAAAATTTTTATTATTTTTTGGATTTTGTTATCCTTAGTACGGTAATTGCAAAAACTAAAAAGAATTAAAAATCTTTGCATATTTTAAAAGTTACTAGCTCCGAAAGCCGTTTAATCTCAGGGTGGTCAACTTTGGCATTCTGTAACTCACGCTGTATTCTATAAGGGTCCCTCCAAACCGGCTATTTGAAAGCTTATATCATTGACTTTATTTGCCCCACTCATAATGTTTTAATCTGATAAATAGTTTAAAAGTAACATATATATAAGCAATTTTTTTTTTTGCAAACCGATATTTACCGATATTTTCAAAATGGCAATATCTCGAAAACTAGCCATTAGATATCAAAATCTTGGCAAATGCAATAAGATATGTTGTATAATTTTTAAAAAAAAAAAAATTTTTGAAAATTTTTTGGAAATTTTCAATGGGCATTTATTTTCACCAAAAAAATATATACTTCGAGATAGCAGAATAACAAAAATGGATGTAAAACGACAACAAATTATTTTTTTGCTCTGAAATTTTTATCACAGATGGGTATTGCATAGGGGAGCTATTTGCCATCGGAAACTCATTTCGGTCAAATTTGAGTTGGCATATTTTGAATATAGGTTCACGATATATAATTTTTATAAAAAAACATAAATGCTAAGAAAGCGTGCCAAAAGAGGAGATAAAACTAACGCCTAATGACTAAATTAACAAAAAAAAAATTGAAAGATCCTTTCCGAAAGACCCTTTCCGAAAGGAAAGGGTCAAGAAGGCACACAACGCCTTCTACGCTTGCAAAAAAATGTTTGGCGCAACTTGGGGACTGGAACCAAGGATCACTTACTGGATTTATACTTCTGTAGTAAGACCAATCTTACTGTATGGTGTTATGGTCTGGTATAACGCACTGGAGCGTAATGTGACGCAGTTAAAATTTCAGAGAATTCAACGTCTCATGGGTTTATGCATCACAGGCGCTCTGAGAACAACATCAACTGAATCTATTGACACGCTACTGCACTTGATACCAATTGACATCTTTGCAAAGGGGGAGGCTTATAAGTCCTGCCTTCGTCTCAAAGAGTCAAATTTATTCAGGCAACGCAATTTTGGACACAGTAACATGGACAATTTAAATGATATTGCCACCGATTACAGAGTGCCCAAACTTATTTTCGAACGGAAATACGACGTAGAATTTCCGACTCGAGAATTTTGGTCAAAGTGGCAAAACCCCCCAATGAACGCTATTAACATATTCACAGACGGCTCCAAACAATCCATGGGAGTCGGTGCAGGTTTTTCAACGAGTTTGCGAGATTTAGAGAAGACTTTTATCCTTCCATTGGACTCTAGCATTTTCCAGGCCGAAATAGTTGCCATAAGCAGGGCGGCTTTACAGTTCGGTGATGAGACAAACAGAGAATTTAACATTTACGTTGATAGCCAAGCTGCTCTAAAAGCTCTTAAAAGCTTTTACGTCAAGTCGAAAGTAGTTTTCGAATGCTTCGAGAACTGACAAAGTTTAGGGAGTATGAACAAGGTGAAACTAATATGGATACCAGGTCACATAGGTATTCAAGGAAACGAGAGAGCGGACGAGCTCGCGAAACAATGTGCTGATGGTATTGGTATTTCTGTGCATATTGATCCACCAATCCAGCACTTCAGATCGCTACGCGACATTCAAAACACTGCAATGGATAATGGAAAGTGGAGAGAGCTAACAACAAGTGCGATCAGTAGAAGATTGTGGGCATGCTACAATCTAAGAAAAACTGAATACTTACTCTCACTCACTAGATGGAACTGCCGTGTACTTACTGGAGTGATTACCGGGCCTAATAGGTTATCATAGAAAGAAGATGGGACTTATTTCTGATGCAAGCTGTAGAAGGTGCGATGAACCTAACACTGAAGAAACGGTCGAACATATTCTTTGCCAATGTCCTGCTTTGGCTAGAACCCGACTGCACATTTTAGGCAGACATGACTTCGAGAGCTTGGAAACGGTTTCGAATGTCGACCTAAGGCAAATAGTACAATTCGCGATGAGGACAAACGCGTTCTATCAGCGTCGCTGAGGAATTATTGTGGTTTCGCTATGGACCATCCGGTCTATGTAACGAGTCTTTGACTCCGCCACCTCTAACCTAACCTAACCTAACTGAAAGATCAAAATGAAGTAATTACCAATTAAGCTGAATGAACGAAAATACCTAAAAGAGCGGAAATGAACGAACTAGATAAACCGCTCAGCTACGTGAATAGTTCAATTGAACTAGTTCGTTCGTGAACGACACAATTCTAGTATCGTAGGAGAAAAAAGTAGAGTTAACATAAGTAAGTGCAATGTTAATTCATTTCGGGGACAATAAATGACCTCGAACTAAAAAAAAACCTTTTTAATTTTTTTCAACAATTTTCTTTTTTAAATAAATTTTTTTTTGCAATAATCGTTTTACATTATGAAGGGTATCAAAACATTCGGCAAGGCCACACATAACTATTTTACTTGTCTTTCCTGTTGTTAAGAACATTGTTGTTGTTGCTGTTATTTTAATTTTCAGAAAATTACGCTTGATGCAGTTGACAGGTTTGTTTTGGTTTTTTTCCTCATTGTTGGATTTTTGGTTTTTTTTTTTTGTTCGTTATATCCTGACGGTGATACAGTTTAATGTAAATTACATTTGAGGTTTTTATGTACTGTTTATTAAAACAATGCGAAGGAAGATGAAAGGACGCACACAAAAAAAAAAAAAAATTGTTTCATTAATCTCAGTTTTTGTTGAAGTTTAACCACTACCAACCACTATTATAATAAGGATAACGACGATGACTACTGCTGCTACAAAAATCACTTTTAACAAAAGAATGGCTAAATTGCTTGGTGATGGAGATGGCAAGTGGATATATTCTTTTTTTAATTCCTATAGATTGTGTATATCATGTCTGGGCAATATGTATGTTTTTATAAATGCCAGTGCAATAAAAAATGAGAAGAGCCACATTCTGTTGAAATAAAGTCTGTCTGATTCAGTTTTAATTAGTTAAGATGATCGGGAAAATTTCATTCTTTATTTCAAGTAATTTGAGAAATTAATTAATTAACTATTCTGTTTCGAACTATCTGCGAATGAATTACGTTAAATTAAACATTTTTAAATTATAAACTGGCTATTATGCCCGCCGGTACACAGTGTTCCTATATAAGCAGGCGCGGATCCAGCTCTTGAAAATATAATCACAAATTCTAAAATATTTTTATAACAATTAAAGTCCTAGATTTTGAAACAATATCCAATTGAAAATATCAGGTTTGAGACATGTTTCGTTCAGAAAAGTTTTCTGATTTTTAAATTTATTTGAGTCATGTGCTTAGGTTCGAATCCCACGGCAGACGAATATAATAATAAAAATTTCTATATAGAGACAATTTAACAATTTTCAAATGTTAAACACTCTATACTGTTTTGGCTCCTCCTGTAAAATTATTAAAATGTTAGTTAGGGCCTTTTGCATTTTAGGTGACGATATATATTATTGATCAGTGATCGATTCTAAGACATTCTAGCGATGTCCGTCCGTCTGTGGAAGACACGATACAGTCCAAAATAAAGGTGATAGACTCTTGAAATTTGGCACATGTCGGCTGGTTAAGTTCGGTGATGGGCAAAATCGGACCAGTGCACAGTGCCACATTTGGCCAATCTAGCACGACAAAAATCAAAAAAAAAAAATTTCCCCGATTTTTATGATTTGTTTGTATGTATTATAAAACATTCCTAATAGCACGGAAATACTAATATAAGAACGACAATTCTGTTCGTTATTAAGATGTGGGTGCATAAATTTGCATCTTGTAAAATCCTGTAAGTAAGTGTTCATTATTTCGCATTAATTAAGTCGATTTTAAACTGTTGTAACTTTTTAACAAAAAAAGATATTTATACACTCTTTTTTGGTAATTTTAAAGAAATTTAAAGGCTTTAAGTCACATCTTTTTTTTTTTTTTTTAAACAATTTTTTCTATTTTTATTAAATTTTTAACATAATAAAAATTTTTGAAGGAAAATTATATATTTATTTTTTTTTTTTTGATGGAGTAGAACTTTTATTTTTGGTCCCTATTGGTCGCCGGACTTTTTCAGACATATTGACCAATATCCATAGTACTTATTTCAACGGCTAACTTTTGCGACCGTCTGCGACGCCAACTACAGTGGGGCGATATGTAAACCTTGTTTTTACATATTTTTAAAAAGTGGGCGTGGCAGTTGTCTGACCGCCCCCTTTTTTTGTGATATTATTTCTACAGTCCTTGAGAGTATATTTACCAAGTTTAAAGAAATTACAACCAAAATTAAATTTTTTTAAAAAGTAGGCGTGGCCGTTAACTGGCCTCCCATATTTTTCATAATGTTGTTTTTGAAGTCAAAACGAACATGTATACCGAATTTCCAGTCAATAAAAATAAAATTGGATTTTTGTCGTCCTAGATTGGCCAAATGTGGCACTGTGCAGGGGGAAAAATTCCCCCTTGACGAAGTAAACCAAACAATGAAAAAAGGTAACTTTTTATAGTTTTTTTTTTATATTTTTGTTAAACAAATGAAACATTTTTATGCTTGAAAAAGTTCAAAGTCTTGGACTTAGACCCAGGGATTTGAAAACGACTTTTTTTTTTGGTCCGCCCCTTTTTGTGGGCGTGGATATTAGAAAATAATTTATATAATGATGAAATTGTATATCTTTTGTACAAAAAGCGTAGTAATTAAATTTGTAAATATTTTAGACCAGAGAGAAGGGGTCCCCAAGGACACCCGACAGGCCCCCCCCCCAAAAAAAACGCCCCTGCAATTTTTTTTTATTTATTTTTTAAACGTTGAAGGGTATACATGATTCGGCACAGCCGAATTAAACACTCTCACTTGTTTTTAATTCAAAATATTTTTTTCACAAGAAATTTCTTACATTTTCAGGCTGTCATGATTTTTTTATTTCGCTTTAAACACTAACACTTCACTTATTTTTTCTTATTTTTTCATGGCATTAAGTTTAGCTTAAGTAGAACTTATGAGATTTGTATAGGAGGCTACACAAGAAATTTCTTACATTTTAGAAAATATTAGCAAATAATAATCACTCTTTTTATGTAACAAATATGTAACGAAAAATCAGCAAATTAATAAGTAAAAATTCGTTAACTCAATTTTAAAACTAGCAAAAAAAAATAATTCAAAATTTGTGCAAAACTAGTATTTTCGTAAATTGAACTTAACTAAAACAAGTGAGAGTGTTAAATATGGCTGTGCCGAATCTTTTATACCCTCCAACACGCAAAAAAAAAAAAAACCGGGGCGTCTTTTTTTTTTGAGGGGGGGGGGGGGGTTTTGGTGGTGGAAGACAACCTTCCTGGATCCAACAACAGGACTTTGAACTTTTTCTGACATTAAAAATGTTTCGTTTGCTAAGCAAAATTACAAAAAATCTATACAAAATTGCTTTTTTTCAGAGGTTGGTTTAGTTCTTCAAGGGGGAACTTTTTTCGCCCTGGTCCGATTTTGCTCATTTACGAACTTAACCTGCCTTGGAACATAAGACATATTCCTGCCAAATGTCAGGAGTCTAGCTTTTTTATTTTGGACTGCATCGTGTTAACTACAGACGGACATCGCACATTGGGTTGAAATGGGTCAAAAGTGGCGCTTTATTCAAAACTGAAAAATTTTTTTTTACAAAGATTATTAATTTAGGGTTAAAATATATAAAATTATACTAAAAAATCTGTCGCAACTATTATTCTAAGTTGTTTACTTTTCTTGCAATCCGCCGTCAAAATCAAATAAATTTTTGTGTTTTTGAATATGGTGCTAAAAATTGAAAATCAACTTATATCTAAATTTTTTTTTTGGTATTTATTCATTCAAAGGTAATTTTTTTATTATGGAACCATCAACTTCAGGCATTTTCAAATACATTTCTGTTTTTTGTTTTTTTGAAAATTGTTGTAAAAATATTTTTGAAAAACGCGTTTACTGCCGTTATTTTTTTATTTAAGATTTTATGAAAAAAAATATGGTGGCTTCAATAACACTTCATCACAAAAAAATAAAAAAGTTTCTGACCCAGAAACTAGACCCACTTATCCTTATGTATTTTGACCTTCTGAAATCGATTCTGCCATCAGAATTGAATTCTATAGTTGGGGTTTCCTGTGATTTACAAGGAAAGTCCGCAAAGTGAACCCACCTAATTTCCTTGTGAATTTGACAAAGTTACAAAATTTTTTAATTTTATTTCTGTATGTAAGGTTCAAGTCTGATTTATTACGTAGAAAATAAGAGTATTTAAAATAAAATCCGTAAAAAATTGCAGAAGTTACATGCATTTGAACAAAAACGCGTTATTTCAGTTTTATACAAAAACAATTGTATTTATGTTGTGAATTAATGCGTTTTTGTTCAATTGCAAGTAACTTCTGCAATTTTTGATGGATTTTATGAAAAAACCTCTTATTTTCTTCGTAATAAATCAGACTTGAACATTACATACCGAAATAAAATTTTAAAAAATGTTAACTTATTGTTGGTCAAATTTACAAGGAAATCAGGTCGGTTCACTTTTGCGGACTTTCTTTGTAAATTGCAGAAAAACCCAACGGTAGAATTTAATTCTGATCGCGGAATTGAATTCAGAAGGTAAAAATATATAAGTATTGGTGGGTCTAGACCTTTTTTTGTGGGTCTTTGTAATCTATATATAAACAAGTTAAGAGTTTAAAATTCGGCTGTGCCTAATCTTTGATACCCTCCAACAAGCAAAAAAATAAAAATGACAGGGACAGGGTTTTTGTGGGGAGTGGGAAGGGGGGGGGGGCGGGGTAAGCAGATGTCGCTGGGTGGTGTAATATAATATCTGACAAAAAAATATGCATGATGTTAACTTTATTTATTATGAATAACGCAGCTGATATAATTTTTTTTTCAATTTCCAAGGCTTAAGTTAAAAAAGGTAAATTTAAACATTTAAGAATTTTTATGAAAAAATTAGGTTTCTTAATAAATTTAGTACTTATATGAGAGCATATAATTTTTGTTAAACGTTTATAATAGCACTTTACATAAACTTTAATTTGCTATTTGTTTCAAAATATTGTGTTTTTTAATTTCACAGATACAGTAAAAATTTTGAATTTAGCTTTTTCCCGAAATAAAGTATAACCACGCGCCTAATATGTTAATTTTTTTTCAAAAATGGTGGTATTTTACTTATTAATGATTAGACGCCAATAAAAAAAATTAATAGTTCCAAATAACAACTTTCCTGACTTTTTTATGGAAAATTTAAAAAAATTTAAAATTTAGTGAAACTCAAAAATCCGACTTTAAACGAATTTTATGCAAGTATTAACAAATATTTATTTTTTATTGTTTTAAATTTTTATTATCTCATTAAAAACACTTTAATTTGCAACTGTATTCATTAAATTATCGCTTTTGGTTTAAAAGTTACAGCTTAAATTGTGAATCAAGTTCAATTTTCAAGAAACACTAAAAAAAACACATGTTTTCTCTTTAAAAGGATGCTTTCTAATGTATTATTCATCATTCATCAATCAAAAAATATTATATGTTAAAATTACTGCTTCTCTGAATAAAGCGCCACTTTGCCTCTCATTCAACCCAATGTGCATCGCATAGAAAGTTTTAGAATCGATCACTGATCATAAATATATATACTTTATGGGGTCTTAGACCGATATTTTGATGCGTTACATACGGAATGACAAAGTGAGTATACCCCCATACTGTAGTTGAAGGGTATAAAAATGCATAAAAAATTTATTTTTTGTTCACAAAAAAATGCAAAGTATTGTGCTTAAATCTGTATTTAAGCATAAAACTCTGTTAATTATCTGTAGAATAAGATTACAAAGTTAAAAGTAATATAATAGATAAAACTTTGTCACAACAAAATACAAAGTATTTTCTTTAAGTCTGTATTCTAACAGAAAACTCTGTCAAATATTTGTTGAATTGAGATTAGAGTCATTTTACAGATTATTTTACAAAGTTATTGTTTTGAGTGTAGTTTCAAATGTTTTTTAAAGATCTTTTTTTGAATTTTTGTCGAACGGTGTAATAATAAAAATTCATTGATGAAGCTAAAATGCAGAAACTATGATTCAGGAATTGTTACTATGTTTAAAATTTTTGGAATTTAAAAGTTATTCAATTATCAACTTAACATTTTCAGAAAACTTTAATGATTCGGAGACATTTTCCCAAATTTTTTTATGGAATTTATGAAATTCTTGCTATTAAAAAAATTTTCAGATTCTGATAAAAATTCATATGGAACACTCAAAAAAATACATTAGTAGATTTACTAATTTTTTTTTTGCTAATGCTGGTTAACTAACTTTTAGCAAATTTTTAGTTGAGATTAGCATGTTAGCAAAAATATCTTGTAAACTTCATTTAGCGCATTAGCATTTTTAAACAAAATTTGAACTAATTTTTTTTGCTAAATTTAAAATTGAGTTGACCAAATTTTTACAAGCTTTTTTGCTAATATTAGCAAAAATAAATGGTAAATTTTTATTTTATTTTCAGAAAACTTTAAATGGCGTTATCTCGGAAACTAAGCCAGATAAAGCAAAATGGAGGCTATTTTTGGTTCTCGGGCAATTTTGTAGCTCTCAACACGTACACTCAAAAAATTATGTTAGTAAAATCAACTGAAAATGTCAGTTAAAATAACTACTTTGTAAGTTGTTTTGGGGTCAACTACTTTTTCAGTTAAATCAACTAACAATGTTAGTTATTTTAACTGACAAAAAACAACTGACTTATGTAGTAAAAACTACTTACATTTGTAGTCAAAACAACTTAAATGTAGTAAAAATAAAAAAATCTATAAATATTTTTTTTTTTCAAAAAAATTTTTCAGAAAAAAAATTAAGACCAAATTTTTTCAAAGTTTTTTTTTTTTTTTTTTAAAAAAGTTGTGAAAAATAAAAAAAACGAAAATTTACTTTTATTTTTTGGAAAAAAAACTTTGAAAATTTTTCAGAGATAAAAAAAAATAAAATTAACTACTTTAAATAACTGTTACTACATCACAGTACTTTTTTGTTAGTTATTCAAAAAAACTACTTAAAATAACTAACAGAAATAGTTGTTTGACATTTTTCATACAAAAACAACTGACGTTGCAGTTGAAAACAACTAACTACTGTAAAATATACAAACAACTAACATGTAGTAACTTACATAATTTTCTGAGTGTAGAACAAGACCTCAAAATAATCAAAAGCTCTCCGAGTAATATTTTTGAAGTTATCGAGTTTTGTAATTCTCAAAACCCCGGTGGTCCCCTAAAATCACGTATCTCAAAAACTAAGCAAGGTAGAGCGAAACGGACACAAATTTTGGATCAAAAACTATGACGATTTTTAAGGAACCCAACTAGGTCTAGGCCCATCGGGGTCTGGACCTATAGGGTCCGAACCCAATGGGGTCCTTAAATGTGTATTAACTAAGTTGAAATAAAAAAAATTTCAGTTAACTAATTTTTAGCAAAACGTTTTTGCTAACTTTACCAAAAAAATTGTGGGTTCAAAATCAGCAAATTTTCTTGTAGGTTTACAAGCTTTTTTTTGCTAACTTTACAGTTTTTTTTTTTTTTTTTTTTGAGTGAAAAATCTTAAATACTTAGGCAATTTTCTCAAAAAAAAAAATCTTATACATAAAAAATTTCTCAGATTTAAAGATATTTTTCCCATATAAAACTTCTTAGGTTATGAGATATTTGTTGCCTAATGAAAAACTCTAAGAATCATAAAACTATTTTCTTAGAAAAATACTCGGATTCTTAAAAAATTTCGAAGAGTTTTTTTCTAAACATTTCTTCTTCATAAAAGTCAAAAATTCCGAAGATGATCCGAAATGATCAGATTCTGAATCACATTTCTATAGGAATTTAGAACAATTTTAAGACTTCCGTACTTTTTAAAATTCTTAAAGCAATATTCTAATTTCTGATACATTTTCTGTTATCGATTATCGTTTTCTGAAAATGTCTCAGATTTTGAAACATTATTGATATAGAAATATACTCAAATTCAGAGACATTTAGCAAAAGGAAAAAGTCTCAGATGTTGTGGCATCTTACCTATAGAAAGTCTTCTGAAACATTTGTCAAATAAAAAAAAATCTAGATTTTGAGACATTTTTCCTATCGAAAAAGTCTCAGATTCTAAGACATTTTTTATGCAAAAAAATGTGTTTCAGATTCTGAGACATTTTTCCCATAGAAAATTTTCTCAGATTCTGTCTGAAACATTTTTTCTATAGAAAAAATTTAAAATGCAGAGAAATTTTTCCTTTTTGCTAAATTTAAAATTGAGTTGACCAAATTTTTACAAGCTTTTTGCTAATATTAGCAGAAATAAATGGTAAATTTTTATTTTATTTTCAGAAAACTTTAAATGGCGTTATCTCGGAAACCAAGCCAGATAAAGCAAAATAGAGGCTATTTTTGGTTCTCGGGCAGTTTTGTAGCTCTCAACACGTAGAACAAGACCGCAAAATAATCAAAAGCTCTCCGAGTAATATTTTTGAAGTAATCGTGTTTTGTAATTCTAAAAATCCCGGTGGTGCCCTAAAATCACGTATCTCAAAAACTAAGCAAGGTAGAGCGAAACGGACACAAATTTTGGATCAAAAACTATGACGATTTTTAAGGAACCCAACTAGACCCAACCCAGACCCCGATGGGTCTAGACCTATCGGGTCCGAACCCAATGGGGTCCTTAAATGTGTATTAACTAAGTTGAAATAAAAAAAATTTCAGTTAACTACAAAAAAATTGTGGGTTCAAAATCAGCAAATTTTCTTGTAGGTTTACAAGATTTTTTTGCTAACTTTACAGTTTTTTTTTTTTTTGAGTGAAAAATCTTAAATACTTAGGCAATTTTCTCAAAAAAAAAATCTTATACATAAAAAATTTCTCAGATTTAAAGATATTTTTCCCATATGAAACTTCTTAGGTTATGAGATATTTGTTGCCTAATGAAAAACTCTAAGAATCATAAAACTATTTTCTTAGAAAAATACTCGGATTCTTAAAAAATTTCGAAGAGTTTTTTTCTAAACATTTTTTCTTCATAAAAGTCAAAAATTCCGAAGATGATCCAAAATGATCAGATTCTGAATCACTTTTCTATAGGAATTTAGAACAATTTTAAGACTTCCGTGCTTTTTAAAATTCTTAAAGCAATATTCTAATTTCTGATACATTTTCTGTTATCGATTATCGTTTTATGAAAATGTCTCAGATTTTGAAACATTATTGATATAGAAATATACTCAAATTCAGAGACATTTATCATAAGGAAAAAGTCTCAGATGTTGTGGCATCTTACCTATAGAAAGTCTTCTGAAACATTTGTCAAATAAAAAAAAATCTAGATTTTGAGACATTTTTCCTATCGAAAAAGTCTCAGATTCTAAGACATTTTTTATGCAAAAAAATGTGTTTCAGATTCTGAGACATTTTTTCCATAGAAAATTTTCTCAGATTCTGTCTGAAACATTTTTTCTATAGAAAAAATTTAAAATGCAGAGAAATTTTTCCTATTAAAAAACTCTGAGAGTTTAAGAAATTTTTCTTATAGAAAAATAATAAAAAAAACTTAGATTCTGAGAAATTTTTTTCCATAGAAAAAGTCTGACTACTTAATATATATATAAAAGAGACGATTTAAAGTTTGGGGTATCTCGGCTTATCGGATATATCACACAGAAAAAAATATAGATGAAAATAATTTCAGTAATCACTTGTTTAAATAAAAAAAAAAAAATGAGTAATTTTTTAATTGACTCAATTAAAAATTTACTCAAAATTTTAAAAAAGAATTTAAGTAAATAATTTAATAAAAATTTAATATTTTTTTTTATTTTTTTTTTATTTTTTTTTTTAACTCACATAGTTTTTTGAATTCTCGTTTAGTTTATGTTTTTTTTTTGTATATGAAAGTTTGTAATCGTCTTTTTTCCTATGTCATTGAGACATTAATATGTTTGGTAAAGTTTGAAAAACTATTTTTTTGATTTTTTTTTGTAAACAAATTTAAAACTATAACTGAATTTTTATTTAGTTCGGTTTGAGTCCATATTAATTATTTCTGAGAAATAATAATTGTTGTACAATGAGAAAATCTGAAAAAAAATCAAGTGACAACACAGGCTAAGTGGAGATGTCGACAGCTTTCGGAAGATGCCACCCTTCAATCATCAGCACTCCTTCGATTGCCACACACTTAATGTGTGTCAGATTAAAATTAGCCATTTAAATGAAACTTTTGGACAAGTAAAGAATTGGAATTACTCCTCTTTGTGTTGAATAACCCGTATTCACCATCACCAAATTTAAAACTTTTTAAACTTTTTAAAAAAATAAATTGATAAATTTTAAGAACATTTTTACTTGACACAATTAAACAGTTACTTAAAAACAAACGAAAAATTTTGCGATAAGTTTTAATTGTGTCAACTTAAAATTTACTAAATTTTTTTGGCAAACATTTAATAAATTTTTATTAAAAGTTTACTCAATACTATTGAGTTAAAACACCTCAATTTAACCGAAAAAAGTAGCATTTTTACCCCTTTCGAATTTGATGGAACTTGGAATATAGTTGGACCTTTACAAAAAAAATCATAGTGCTAAAATTTTGGCCTTCTGGTAGTTTTTCTTCCCGAAATATGGGGTCTTGAAAATATTCAAAATCGTATATATTTGACAATAGTGTTCTAAGAAAAATAAAGATAACTCGAACAGTAATAAAAATACAGGTCTCTGTCAGGTTCCAAATAATAGGTAATAAGTCAGCCTTTAAAATGGCGTTCCCCAAATTTTTTTTTTGAAAAAGTTCAAAGGTCATTGGTTTTAACCTTAATTTTTGGAGAGCTATATCTCAAAAAGTTATATTTTTAAAATTTTGGAAAAAATATATGTTATTAGGGATTACATATACTACTTAAGTTTTAATTTTCAGAATGGAGACTTCATTAGAACCTTTAATATTAATAGAAATATAGAAACAGGAAAGAAAAAGCGATGTATTTTCCCTTAAAAAAAAAAAAAAATTTTTTTGTCTTTGAGATTCTGGTACCAAAGTTCACTTTTCTGGATGTTTTTGACGTGCTGAGTACATATATGACCTTTGAACTGGCCTATCACCATTAGTTTTCGAGATATCTGCATATAAATGTATGAAAATTGCTAAAATGCTATTGCTGTGTTTTATTGAACATTTAGGTGCATATATCCTGAAAAGTACTAGCGATAGGCCAATTCAAAGGTCATATGTGGACTCCACATGTCAAAAACTTTCTGAAAAATTAATTTTGCTACCAGAATTTTAAAGACAAAATAAATATTTTTTTCTAAGGGGGATTTCACCGCTTTTTCTCTCCTTTCACAATGTTTCTATTAATATAAAAAGTTCCAATTAAGTCTCCATCCTGAAAATTTAAACTTAAGTAGTATAGGTGATTTTTAACAATTTATATTTTTTTCCAAAATTTTAAAAATATCGTTTTTTGAGATATACATAGCTCTCAAAAAATTAAGGTTAAAACCAATGACCTTTGACCTTTCTCGAAAAAATCGTAGTAATTGCAATTTTAAAGGCTGTAGCATTACCTATAATTTGAAAGCTGAATGAGACCTGTATTATTATTACTTTTTGAGATATCTTTATTTATGTCAGAACACTTTTGTCAAATATATACGATTTTGTTAATTTTCAAGACCCCATATCTCGAATACTAAAATGATCAGAAGCCTGAAAAATTGGCACAATCTCTTTTTTGTTAAAGTACACCCCAGTACTAATTTCATTAAATTTGAAGGGGGTGAGGTCAACTCGTCGGTTGAATTGAGGTGTTTTAGGTCTATTAAATCGTTTACTCGTGCAAAATTGAGTAATTTTTTACTCAATAGTATTACAAATTTACTAAAATATTTTTTTTTATTTTTTTCTGTGCAGTGTTTAAAAATTTAGTTGTCCCCCTATGAAACAATGTAGACCTTCGGGAAAATTTCGATAACGTCCGAACTAACTAGAATATCGTCTAGAGCAAAAATACGTGCCGACTTAAATTTAATAAAGATTGTTTCGTATTAATATGGATATCGTAAGTCTATGTCTTCACATAAATATACCTAAAATTTACACATTTTCATGAAAAAAAATATTAAACAAAGCCGAATTTTTACAAAGTTATGCCACCATTGGATAGGCACTAAAAAACCTTTCTTCTAATATGAACACATCATATAATTTCTTACAAGGGAAGTATCTCAACACTTACACAGTACAACACATGATTTGCCAACTCAATTCTGTGAACTGTATGTGAAATTAGACCCAAAAATAAGAATTTCTGCATCATTCGTTTTGTCTGCTTACCTGCGAAAATATTTTTAATATCGATTTGAAGTTAGTACTATCGTATAGGGGAATTTATCACGTTTTAGGCCCTGTTGTTTGACATAGCTCGACAACCACTAGCCCGATTTAGTTGAAATAAATTTTAAAAAATTAAGAATTACAATTCCCTTAATCTGTTCATATATTGTTTTCCTATACAAGTAACACTTTCGAAGTTAAAAATGAATGTATGAAGGGAAAAAAGTATTTTTTGCCTAAAAATTTAAATTTTTTTTTTTAAAAATACATAAAAAATCCAAAATGGAAAAAAGTGTCTAATCTTATAACTTTCGCGTAAAGTCACATGACCTATGAGCAAAATAAGGCATAGATCATGAAAATCGATGCACGCGTTTGTCATTTATTCACAATTAAGTAAATGTATGAATTTCAAAAATTTGCTCGAGATATGCACAACATTATTTGGATAAAACATTGACACCTTTTTCATGATTCTGGGAATTAAAAAAAAGGAATAAACAAAAGGTTATTTGATTTTTATGATTGCGGTAGCAAAGTAATAAACGCTAATAAATGTACGTGGACAATTAAAAGGAAAAAATGAATGTGGACTACTACCTGGCTACCTGCATGATTTTTTTACAGAAATTGCACCCACATTTATGAGTGCTCATGTTTTGCAATGTTTCGAAAAATTTAAAACGCACACGTGCTGAAACGCTAATAAATGTACGTGGACAATTAAACGGAAAGTGGACCTTTTTATTATTTGGGTTTTTCCGGTGGCTACCTATATGATTTTTTTTACAGAAATTGCACCCACATTTAAGGGTGGTCATTATTTGGAAAGTTTTGCACAGTTTGAAACGTACAAGTGCTGAATCAGGTATATAGCCAGCCGCCCTTAAAATATGCGCCCATTTATAAGTACCTGGCAGTAAAATATTCAAAAATACGTAGTATTTATAGGTGTGCATTGATCGATTTTTGGCATTCAGCCAGTGCCGACGAACGCGAACAGTAAAAGTGATTTTTCTCCAGTTTTTTAAAAGTGAATAACAACAAAACATAAAATATATCAATATGGAAAACAACAAGTGCCCAAATTTGGATGAATATTGTTACGTTTGTGGTCATATCGTCCGAAAAATACAGAAAAAAGATCGAAAAAATTTGTTTACTGAGCAATTCAATACCGCGTATTGTAATTATTTCGATGAAGCAGATTTAAGTGGTGCAAATTTTACGCCGAACACAGTGTGCAACAGTTGTTATACTACCCTTCTAAAATGGATTCACGGAAAATGTAGAAAGTTCTCTTTTATGAAGCCAGTAATTTGGGTGGAAGACACAACTGGACATGATGAATCCAGGTGCTATGCATGCATAAATTTTCGTCCTGGATTAAACAGACAACAATTGAAAACAAAAGTATACACTGCTGCATTTACTGCCATACTTCCAGTGCAACGCCCTGCTGACACCGATGCACCTAAACCTCCGAGTGCGGATACTGTGTCCCTGCTAGCCGAAACCGTTTTCACCAATCCGACCGATTTGGATGATGCTGATTGGATACCCGATATTGAAAATAGTGCACCACAACCGCTACCACAAATCGAAATGGATTACATTGTGGCCAAGCTGGGACTATCACAACACGACTCCGAATGGCTGACATCATTTTTGAAGAGAAGAAAACTCACACAGCAAAATGTCAGCGCAACATCATACCGACAACGCCAAGCTGATTTTCAGAAATTTTATTCCGTTGACGAAGCAAATACGTTCACGTACTGCCATGATATCCCAGGTTTAGTGAAAAAATTGGGAATGGATTATATCGCTGGCGACTGGCGTTTATTCATCGATGGTTCAGTTACTAGTTTGAAGGCTGTGCTGCTGCACAAAAAAAATAAAAAACCATGCATTCCATTGGGATTCAGCACAACTATGAAGGAAACGTATGAAGCATTGGGCGAAATTTTGAAGAAAATCAAATACGATGAACACAAATGGAACATTTGTTGCGATCTGAAGGTGGTCAACATACTACAAGGGATTATAGAAAAGGGCGGATATCCAAAATACTTCTGCTTCCTTTGTAATTGGGATTCACGATACAAAGGAAATCAATATCAATGTAAAGATTGGAAAGGAAGAACTCCCGAGCTCAACACCTATGATAAAACTATATAAACCTATGATAAAGGACCTGGATGATATTTTGTTGCCACCGCTCCACATGAAACTGGGAATAGCTGGGAAATTCGTTGAAGTGGTGGTCAAAAAAGTTAACGGCGCCTTTGACTGTTTGAAATCCATCTTTCCGAAACTCAGTGATGAGAAAATTAAAAACGGTACGTATCGTACTCTGTATTTCAATATTGTCATATCTAAATTTGTTAATTTCTATACATTCGCATTACCAATAATTTTTTCGTTTTTCGTATGTATTTAAAACAGGTATTCTCAATGGACCTGATATTCGGAAATTGATCAAAAGTGATTCTTTCACACATTTGCTTTCAGAGCATCACGACCACCAACATGCATGGAACGCATTGAAAGAAGTAATAGAAGGCGTTCTAGGAAAGAACCGTGTCCAGCGAGAAGAGATACAGCAACGAGTGGACAGGTTGCCGTTTTATTTCGAAAAAATCGGTGCATCCATGACGCTGAAATTGCATTTCTTGCACCACCACCTCGATACTTTTTTGGCACAATCACCTCAGGAATCAGACGAACAAGGAGAGAAGTTCCACCAGGTGACCATGCCATTTGAAAAGCGGTTCAAAAGCAAAAAATTGGATGCATTGCTTGCGGAGGTTTGTTGGTGGAGTTCCACAATTATGCAGTTTGAAGAAAGCACCGAAGATGAAGACATTGAAATTGGTGGACACAGTGAAAGAAACACGCCCTTGAATAGTATGTGTATCTCGGATGACGATACAGACTCAGACCATGAATATGAACAACCTACGAAGAAAACAAGATCATCAGAACCACAAGCGTCAACTTCTGCAAGGATGGATATTGCCAATAATTGAAAAAATGTTCTAAATTTTGTTTTTATGCATATTATAATTGCGTATTAATTGCATATTATTTTATTTTCATTAAGTTTTTATAAATAAAGTTTTTTTTGCATGATAATTTTTTAATTTTTATTTTTATTTTAAGGGTGGTGGCTATAACTGATTTTTGAAATTCATACCTTTACTCAATTGCGAATAAAAGCGAAACGCGTGCATCGATTTTTATGATCTTTGTCTCATTTTGCTCATAGGTTATGTGACTTTGCGAAAAAATAACTAGACTTGAAACTTATTTCCGTTTTGTATTTTTTATGAGTTTAATAAAAAAAAAATTATTTTTCTTCATGCGCTTATTTTTGACTTGGAAACTGTTGCTTGTATAGGAAAACAATATATGAACAGATTAAGGGAATTGTAATTCTTAATTTTTTAAAATTTATTTCAACTAAATTGGGCTAGTGGTTGTCGAGCTATGTCAAACAACAGGGCCTAAAACGTGATAAATTCCCCTATACGATAGTACTAACTTCAAATCGATATTAAAAATATTTTCGCAGGTAAGAAGACAAAACGAATGATGCAGAAATTCTTCTTTTTGGGTCTAATTTCACATACAGTTCACAGAATTGAGTTGGCAATCAATTAACTGAAAAATGTTGTACTGTGTTATGAACCGATTTGCCTGAAACTTAAAATATATATAAAAGAGACGATTTTAAGGTTGGGGTGTCTCGGCTTATCGGCCATATCAGAGTTTTAAAATTTCGTTGTCCCCTTATGAAACAAAGTGGACCTTCGGGAAAATTTCGATAACTCCCGAACTAATAGGAATATTCTCTAGGGCAAAAATACGTGTCGACTTAAATTTAATAAAGATTTTTTCGTATTCATATGGACATCGTAGGTCTATGTCTTCATATAAATACCCCCAAAATTTACACATTTTCGTGAAAAAAGTATTTAAGAAAGCCGAACTTTTACAAGGTTATGCCACCGTTGGATAGGCATTAAAAAAACCTTTCTTCTCATATGTAAACATCATATAGTTATTTCGAAAAAAATGGCTGAAAAATCCAAAAACAAATTTTTTCGCCATTTTTTGACCCATGTTTTGAACCCTTAAATCCCCGATATGGACGATAAGCCTAGACATCCCAACCTTAGAATTGACCATTTAATATACATTTTACGTTTCATGCAAATCGGTTCATATGGGTTGAGATACTTCCCTTGTTAGAAAGAAATGCCTGCACTGATAGAAAAACGCTTCATATCACAAATGAATGGAATTCATTAACGTTGTTTCATTGCAACAAATAAATTTTTCATATGCTGAATGAAATTCCATACATATTGTGCAAGATATTCATTAATTTTGATTCATTAGATTTCGAAGTTTCATTAAAAAATTTCATTAAGTTTTGTTTACAAAATTTTCTGTTTTTTGACACCTGTCGTGTCGCGTCTGTTTAGTCTGTTAGTTTACGCGCGCAAAAAGCAGCTGATAAGAGCGTGATTTTTTCTAAGAATTTTTTTACGAAATTTAAAATGAAATGTTGTTGATTAATTATAAGTATTTATTAAACCCGCGTTGTTTTATATTATTTCGTGGTTTTACTTATGTATTAAAAGTAAACGTTATAGTAAAATTTTGTGTGAGAAAACTGAGTGAAATCTATAAATAAAATAAAAAATATGTGAAAGTGATTTTTTAACTTGGTTATTTTGTGATTTTTTCAGATTTTTTTACGAAATTTTAAATAAAAAGTAAATTATTAATTAACTAAATTTTGTGATGTTTTAGATGTTTGATATTAGTTCGTGGTTTTAATTATGTATTACAATTTAAGGTTGGAGTAAAATTTTGTGCGAGAAAACTAAGTGAAAACTATTTTTTATTATTTTTAATTCTATAAAAAGATCGTTAGAATTTCGTATATATATTTCATTTTAAAAATAAAAGTAAAATTTATTCAATAAAAGTATTTCATTTCAAAAATAAAAAGTAGGATTTATTCAATGAAAGTATTTCATAAGAATTAAATACATTTTTCATTAAAGTAATGAAAAATTTTCATAAAATACAATCTATATTTTGTATGAACAATTTTCATTAATTTAGTGAAACTTATCCTTGCAATTACATTTTATGATACCTATTTCATTAATTCAATTAAACTCTACATAGGTTCCTTTTTAACGTCATTTTTCATAACATTAATGTATATTTTCATTATTGTCATGTACAAATTTCTATCAGCGTGAAAAATAAAAAACAAAAACAGTTTTTAAGTGTTTTTATCGGCGCATGCCATATTCTGTTTGTTATTAAGGGTTTGTGATTGAAGAAGAAAACATTGTATTTCTAAAGATTATTTTTAATGTGGATTTATTCTAGACCATGGTTTCTGTAGCCACCTCTACGTCATCAGTGGAGAAAATTACATTAGATTTAAATTGTTTGATTTTTTGTAAGACTGTTTTTTCTATATTTAAATCTAATGTAATTTTCTCCACTGATGACGTAGAGGTGGCTACAGAAACCATGGTCTGGAATAAATCCACGTTAAAAATAATCTTTAGAAATACAATGTTTTATTCTTCAATCACAAACCCTTAATAAAAAACAGTTTTTTTTCACCATTTTTTAACACTTAAATCCCCGATAAGGCCTATAACCCGAGACACCCAACCTTATAATTGTCTCTTTTATAAATATTTTAAGTTTCATGCAAATCCGTTCATAAGGTTTGAGCTATGTACTTCCCTTGTTAGAGACTGAAAAAGTATTGAAAAAAGTACTAAAGTTATACAGTACGTATGAGCAATATTAAATTAACATAAAATAACTCATACGCCACAATGCATTAATTTCCTCTTTCATACATAAATGTTGGTAAAGCTATGTTTATATCATACCACTGAGTATTAAGACCAGGGATGTTAAAGTTGGTACAATTGTACTTTTGTTGGTACATTTTGATTTTCAAAAGTACCGTGGTACTACCGCGACTCATTTGGTACAATTTTAAAATTTCCAATTTCTTTGTAACTCATCGAAAAAGCTTTTCTTCTTTAAAAAAAAGCTCACAAGGGTACTAATGCTAGACCGATTTACATCATAAATGAAACACTTTTTTAGTTTTTTACTCCTTGATTTACAACAGTTTAAAGTAATTTTCAAATGAAATTTTTCTAAAATTTTTTTTTACAAGAAAAAAGATTCAGAATTAGGCACTTGAGAAAAAATTCTTAATCATTTTTATCAAACAAAAAGTCTCAGAATTTTCCACAGAACAATCACTGAATTAAGACAATGAAGATAGTTTTCATTGCAGATTTTGAGACCTTTAATCTTTAGAAGAATTCTGACTCAGGTACATTTTTCCTGTCAAAAAATTCTAGAATTCTTAGAATAAAGTATCGGACACTGAGACATTTTTCTGCAGAATAGATTTCAAGAAATTGTTTAAAAACGCCCCTGAAAAATGTTCTTTTTATACCCTCCACTTAGTGATAGAGGGTATATATAAGTTTGTCATTCCGTTTGTAACTCATCGAAATATCGATCTGGGACCCCATAAAGTATATATATTGATGCCCGATCGATTTATTGATGCCCGATCGATTTTAAGACATTCTAGTGATGTCCGTCTGTCCGCCTGTCTGTCTGTCTGTGGAAAATGCTGTCGCGGACACAATATTGCACAGAGATGACTGAAACTTAACATATTTATTGGAAGTTCTCCCGAGAAGCTTGGTATTGCATTTGAGCGATATCGGTTCAGCGGTTCAAAAGTTATGAACGAAAATGTAAGCACACCTCAAAAATTTCAGTACATTCAACATAACCTAAAAATACAAAACGCTTTAATTCGTCTTCTGGTTGGCATATGTGAACATAATTGAACAAAAAATGGTATTTAAACAAGTACGAACATATTTTTGACAAAAAAGAAAAAAATCGCGGATTTTTTTTACCAAAATTTTTTTTCGCGGAAATTTTTTTTTCAAATTTTTTTTTTTTCAAAAGTAATTTCCTTTTAAATAAAGGTTATCACTACATTCGGCAAGGCCGAATTTAACTTTTTTACTTGTTTTTAATTTGTATTTGGGGGGGGGGGGGGTGGGGGTGTCCACCGAATTTATACTATCATTTGTTTTAGTTAAGTTTCTATTAATTTAAAAAAAAAAAATGGTAGCGTAAATGTCAAAAAAGTACAATTGTTTTTGAAAGTTGGTACAAAATTGAAAACCCCATTTAACATCCCTGATTACGACCTGTCAAAAAATTGTGTGTAATATGATTTTGTTGACAGTCCAATAAGACTTTTGATTTTATGAAATATTTCAAAAAATGGCTGTGTGTTATTAGATTTGCATACAAACAGCTGTTTTTAAAAATGTCTTTTGATTTTGTTTATGATTTTTTGGCAGTATTAAGACTTTGGTAATATTTTACTTTCTTAAAATCCAAAGACTCGGTGGGATGATATAAACACACCTTTAATAAAAAAAAAAAAAACAAGTAGAAAAGTTAAATTCGACTTGGCCGAATCTATGAATACCCTCCACAATGCCCTTTTAAGTGATAGTAAATTTTCTAACGTGAAAAAAATAACATTTTTGGTTAGAAATATTTTATTTTCTGTAAAAAAACTTTTTTTTATTAATTTTGGAAAAAAAAAAAAAAAATTTACTATTTTTTTTTTTTGAGTGTAAAATTTTTTTTTGAGTGTATTTTTTTTTTTTTTGTTTTAGTGTAAAAAACTTTTTTTTATTAATTTTTTTAAAAAAATAATTTACCAATTTTTTTTTTGAGTGTAAAATTTTTTTTGAGTGTAAACTTTTTTTGAGTGTATTTTTTTTTTTATTTTAGTGCAAAAATATTTTTGTGTGACAAAAATACCTTTTCAAATATTTTTCTGACTTACAAATGTTTTTAAAACATGTTTAACGGGTTTTCAAACGTGAATTTATGGTGAAACTAATCTGAAATTTACGGTTTTGCTAATAACTTTTGAACCACTTGACCGATTGGGCTGAAATTTAAAACGAACCGGACCAGAGGAACGGTAAATATATATGCCATACTTCAGCACCCTCAGAATTGCCGTTCGAAAGTTACCGTGTGTTGTATCTCGTAAATTCCAGAAAAACCCTTGCCGAAATTCACTCATTTGCTTATAACTTTTGAACCACTGGACCGATTTCGCTGGATTGCAATACCAACCTGACCAGGTAAATGCTCAACATATATGCCAAACTTCACACTCTCTGTTAGCAAAATGCTTAAAAAAAAAAAATCAAATTGCTAAAGTCAAACTATATATATCAGAATCTGTGATTTTTTTTTGTATGAAAAATATGTTTTCTGTTGGAAGATTTTAAAATTATAGTCTTAAATTTTTTTTTTGGAAAAATGTCTAAGAACCAAATAGTTTTGCAATATAAAAAATGTTTCAGAATCTAAGAAGTAACTTTATGAAACATTAGGCAAAAAGAACGTAAAATTTTCTATACGCAAGTATTTGCTATCGGAAAATGCTATACATTTTTAGATTTTATTATGCTTTTATTCGTCTTTTAACAAAAAAAAATCTAGTAAATTTACGAGAATTCCTTGTAAGTTTTATTGCGCCAAAAAGTTGTAAATTTACAATTTTATTGGTAGAAAGCTTTTAAAATTGCAAAAAGCTTGTAATTTTTACTAGAAATTCTCGTAAAAGCTGTAAATTTACAATTTTATTGGTAAAAAGTTTGTACAATTACAAAATTATTGGTAAAAAGCTTGTAAAAGCACTAGATATTCTCGTGAAATAGGAGGTAGAAAAAAAAAATAACAAGCTTTTCTTGTCATTTTACAAGGTTTTTTTTTTAACAGGTTTCATCTTCTTTTGGTGATAATTAATGGTATTGGCTTTTGTTTTATAATTTTAGAAGTATAATCACCTTACAACATTGTAAATGTTGTTGACAATTGTTGTCAAAGAGTATTAAAGTTTTTTTTGAAAACCACATTAATTTAATTTAACTAGAAAAGTGTTTCTTAGCTCAACAACCTTGGAGTAAAATTCAAGAAACCCTTAACTTTGTTCAAATTATTTTGTGTCAATTCATTTGGGATATTACAACCAACAATACATTTATGCAAATACCAGCAACAACATTTTGATGTAGGGCACATCGAGAAAATGTGCAAAAAAGAAAAAAAGTGTTGCCACTTTACTCTTAACTAATGATGAATGAGAAAAAGGATAATAACTGATAAAAGAAAAGTTACAAAAAACAAAAAAAAAAAACAAGGTAAACAAAAAAATGCCAACAACATAAGCAGAAACAATGACAACGTTGGCGAAGACAACGATGACAACAGCAACATCAACAATGTATATTTTAAAAAACTGTTAATTAATTTCTGTACGATGTGGTGATGTTTTTTTTGCCTCAAATTAAAGTTGAAATTACACATATCCCATGATTTGCAGAAGCTGAGAATTTTTCTATACGAAAAATATTTCAGAATATAAAAACTTTTCTATACGAGAATATTTCTATACAAAAAATGTCTGAGGATCTGAGAATTTTTCTATACGAAAAATGTTTCAGAAACTGAACATTTTTCTATACGAAAATGTCTCAGAAGCTGAGAATTTTTCTATAAGAAAATATTTCAGATTCTGAGAATTTTTCTATAAGATAAATGTCTCAGAATCTGAGAATTTTTCTATAAGAAAATGGTCTCAGAATCAGAGAATTTTTCCATAAGAAAAATATCTAAGAATCTGTGAATTTTTCTAAAAGAACAATTTTTCAGAATCTGAGAATTTTTCTATAAGAAACAATTCTCAGAATCTGAGAATTGTTTATAAGAACAATGTCTTAGAATCTGAGAATTTTTCTATAAGAAAAATGTCTTAGAATCTGAGAATTTTTCTATACAAAAAAGGTCCCAGAATCTGAGAATTTTTCTATACAAAAAATGTCTCAGAATCTGAGAATTTTTCGATAAGAAAAATGTCTCAGAATCTGAGAATTTTTCTATAAGAAAAATATCTCAGAATCTGAGAATTTTTCTATAAGAAAAATATCTCAGAATCTGAGAATTTTTCTTTACGAAAACTGTTTCAGAATCTGAGAATTTTTATATACGAAAAATGTCTCAGAAGCTGAGAAATTTTCTATAAGATAAATGTCTCAGAATCTGAGAATTTTTCTATAAGAAAAATGTCTTAGAATTTGAGAATTTTTCTATAAGAAAAATGCCTTAGAATCTGAGAATTTTTCTATAAGAACAATTTTTCAGAATCTGAGAATTTTTCTAAAAGAAACAATTCTCAGAATCTGAGAATTTTTTATAAGAAAAATGTCTTAGAATCTGAGAATTTTTCATAAGAACAATTTTTCAGAATCTGAGAATTTTTCTATAAGAAAAATGTCTCAGAATTTGAGTGTTCTATAAGAAAAAATGTCTCAGAAACTGAGAATTTTTCTAAGAAAAGTGTCTCAGAATCAAAGAATTTTTCAATAAGAAAAATGTCTCAGAATCTAGGAATTTTTCTATTAGAAAAATGTCTCCAAATCTGAGAATTTTCTATAAGAAAAATGTATCTGAATCTGAGAATTTTTCTATAAGCAAAATGTCTCAGAATCCGAAAATTTTTCTATTAGAAAAATGTCTCAGAATCTGAGAATTTTTCTATAAGAAAAATGTCTCAGAATCTGAAAATTTTTCTATGCAAAAAATTTCTCAGAATCTGTGCGTTTTTCTATAAGAAAAATGTCTCAGAAGCTGAAAATTGTTCTGTACAAAAAATGTCTCAGAATCTAAGAATATTTCTATAAGAAAATCTGAGATATTTTTTTTTTCACAATCTGAGAATTTTTCTGTAACAAAAATGTCTCAATTTTTCTATAAGGAAAATGTCTCAGAATCTGAGAATTTTTCTAAAAGAAAAATGTATTAGAATATGAGAGTTTTTCTATGAGAAAAATGTCTCAGAATCTGAGAATTTTTCTATAAGAAAAATGTTTCAGAATCTGAGAAATGTCTCAGAATCTGAAAAATGTCTCAGAATCTGAGAAATGTCTCAGAATCTGAGAATTGTTCGTATAAAACATTTTTTGTATAGAAAAATTCTCAGATTCATAGACATTGTCTCAGAATCAGAGAATTTTTCTATAAGAAAAATGTCTCAGAATTTTTCTATAAGAAAAATGTCTTAGAACCTGATAATTTTTTTATAAGAAAAATGTCTTAGAATGTGAGAGATTTTCTATAAAAAAATCTATAAAAAAATGCCTCAGAAACTGAAGATTTTTCTATGAGGAAAATGTCTCAGAATCAGAGAATTTTTCTATAAGAAAAATGTTTCAGAATCTGAGAAATGTCTCAGAATCTGAAAATTTGTTTGCATAAAACATTTTTTGTATAGAAAAATTCTCAGATTCATAGACATTTTTTGTATAGAAAAATTACAACTTTCTGAGACTTTTTCGTATTAAAAATGTCTCAGAATCTGCGAATTTTTCTATAAGAAAAATTCCGTAGAATCTGAGAATTTTTCTATAAGCAAAATGTCTCAGAATCTAAGAATTTTTCTGTAAGAAAAATGTCTCAGAATCTGAGAATTTTTCTATAAGAAAAATGTTTCAGAATCTGAGAATTTTTCTATAAGAAAAATGTCTCAGAATCTGAGAATTTTTCTATAAGAAAAATGTTTCAGAATCTGAGAATTTTTCTATAAGAAAAATGTCTCAGAATCTGAGAAGTTTTCTCTAAGAAAAATGTCTCAGAATCTGAGAATTTTTCTATAAGAAAAATGTCTCAGAATCTGAGAATTTTTCTATAAGAAAAATGTCTCAGAATCTGAGAATTTTTCTATAAGAAAAATGTCTCTGAATCTGAGAATTTTTCTATAAGAAAAATGTCTCAGAATCTGAGAATTTTTCTATAAGAAAAATGTCTCAGAATCTGAGAATTTTTCTGTAAGAAAAATGTCTCAGAATCTGAGAATTTTTCTATAAGAAAAATGTCTCAGAATCTGAGAATTTTTCTATAAGAAAAATGTCTCAGAATCTGAGAATTATTCTATAAGAAAAATGTCTCAGAATCTGAGAATTTTTCTATAAGAAAAATGTCTCAGAATCTGAGAATTTTTCTATAAGAAAAATGTCTCAGAATCTGAGAATTTTTCTATAAGAAAAATGTCTCAGAATCTGAGAATTTTTCTATAAGAAAAATGTCTCAGAATCTGAGAATTTTTCTATAAGAAAAATGTCTCAGAATCTGAGAATTTTTCTATAAGAAAAATGTCTCAGAATCTGAGAATTTTTCTATAAGAAAAATGTCTCAGAATCTGAGAATTTTTCTATAAGAAAAATGTCTCAGAATCTGAGAATTTTTCTATAAGAAAAATGTCTCAGAATCTGAGAATTTTTCTATAAGAAAAATGTCTCAGAATCTGAGAATTTTTCTATAAGAAAAATGTCTCAGAATCTGAGAATTTTTATATAAGAAAAATGTCTCAGAATCTGAGAATTTTTCTATAAGACAAATGTCTCAGAATCTGAGAATTTTTCTATAAGACAAATGTCTCAGAATATGAGAATTTTTCTATAAGAAAAATGTCTCAGAATCTGAGCACACAAAAATGTTAGACATAAAGGCTTTGAGTTTCTTTTTGACTTGAAAATCGGAAAGTTCCTAACAAAATAAAAAAAAAAATTTCGAACTTTTTTTTGGTGCTCAAAAATATTAAGACGAAAACACGACGTTCTAAAAAAATGTTTCGTCCTCCGAAAAAATTGCTATCTGGTATGTTCTGAGAAAATGCTAAGTTTGGAAAAAACGGTCCGTTATGGGGATTATGACCAAATTCATTTCGGTCATAATCCTCATAATGGTACTATGACCGAAAATAATTTGGATATATTCCGAATAAAAAACGGACTTAATTCCCAGATTTATGGGGATAATGACCACGCAAAAAATGGCCATAATCCCCATTACATGGATTATGTCCGCTATTCTAGTTGGTCATAATCCAAAAAATTTTCTTTTCTTTTTGTCTTAAAAGTTTTTCTGCGTAGCCGGCCCTCGGCCGTGCTTAGGGATTACAAACTCCATAAATTAATTTAGCGGCTTTGTTAAACCCACCCTCTCTGCAGAAAAGGGGGTTATGACCAAAATTGCTTTGGACTTACTCCCCACAATGTGAATGTTGGTTATGACGTCAAAAAGTTCGGTCGTTCCCAACAGGGAACGGGCATAATCCCCATTGGGATTATGACCGTTTTGGAAACGGTCATAGTTCCCACAACTATTAAGGGGATTATGACCGTGATGAATTCGGTCATAATCCCCATTTCCGTTATGTCCGTGGGGATTATGTCCTGTCATCTGAAAAAAACATTGGAACCTTACAAAATTAGGGGATGTAGCGTATCGAAATCGAAAACTCGTGAACTACCCTACCCCCAATACCGATTAAAAGCTTTCGGAGCCACTTTAAACCTAACCTAAAAGTATTTAAAGCAAATCATATAATAGTGAATCCATTAAGACTAATACCACGTTAATCTAGGGATATCTGCACTTAAGTATGCTGCCAACAATATTGAGTGGCCTGGCCAGCCTTACTTGAAAATTTGTGACACATTAAACCTTACAAACGTGCAGAAGTAAGTTACGTTAGGGGGGTTGTATGAAAGTGTATTAAGGTATATAATACAAAAACAAAAATGTATATTAAAAGTGTATAAAAAGCAAGTAACGTTGATTTTACCCCGGTTAATATTGTTGTGTGCGAAAGTGTTTGTGAAGCGATGTACAAAAAAAAAAAAAGAAGGTCAATATACAATGTTGTTTAATATCGGCTGATGTTTTTTTGCTGTTTTTGTTGTTGCTGCTTTTTTGTATTTGTTTACTGGTGTTGTTGTTTTTGTGTTTGTACGAGTGAACATATCCGCTTATAACTTTTTCTATTAAACATGTTCTTTTTTTTGTTGTGTTTTTTAAGCCCCGCAAACAATGGGCTGGGAAGACCATCAAGAGAAGCAAAATGTTTGTTGATGTATATAAAAGGGTTCTGTTCAATTTGGTTTAAAAAAAAGGTATTAAAATTTGTATCCATCTGAATATAATGCATGATTTCGTTAGTTACATAATATCTCGAGAAATTCAGCATGTGTGGACATTTGACCGACATTTTTATATCCTACATCACTCACAAGGAATGTATCCCAAAGCTGATCTGTCTGAATTGGACTAGCCGAAATTTGACTTATTGTTAGTTTAAAATGTATAAGAATCGATAAAAAAAAATGTCTCAAAATATGAGAATTTTTGTATAGGAAAATATCTCGGAGTCTAATACTTTTTCTATGGAAAAGATTTCACAAAAGCTGAAGCTTTTTCTAATGAAGAAAAGTGTCAGAAGCTAAGACTTTTTGTATAGAAATAATGTTTCAGAAGCTGAGACCTTTTCTTTAGGAAAAGTTTCTCTCTTTCAATATAAAAGACTAGCTATACCCGGTCCGCGTTGCTGGCCCTAAGAAAAAAACTGTTTTATATTGCATCTTAATTTAAATATAGTGTCGGACAAAATTTAAGCAGGGGTCTGGGTCCAGCTAGTAACCTTTGGTTCCACCCTCGGTTAGCACTATCTATAGAAAATCTCAACAAAATCGGTTCAGCCGTTTATGCGTAATTTCGAAACAGACAGACACAATGTTAAGTGTAGTACAAAGGGGCGTGTCATTTAACGCATTTTTATCGAATTGTGATAGTCTAAAGTTACATGGTGCATCCTTGATTAGTACTATCTGTGCAGCAAATTAATTGACATCAGTTTTGCCGTTTTTGTGTGATTGCGAAAGAGGAGGAAATAACTTTTTATTTATGAAAAACGGGAGTGACATTTGATACCCTTTTGCCGAATCGCACTCTACATATGACCTACAGTTCCCGCTCGGTTAGTTCTATCAGTAGTGACAGATTCGGCTAATCCGTTTTTGTGGGATTTCAAAACAGGCTTATATAACGTTCAGTATAAAACAAAGCGGCGTGGAAATTTTCGCCTCTTTGTTCAATCGTGGTCAGTGTAGTACAAAGGGCGTTGCATTTTTAATCCCTTTTTCCAATAACGATCTTAATTGGTCTACATATGCATTTGGTTAGCACTGTATGTAGTGAAAATGACAAGAGAATCGGTTCAGCTGTTTTTGCATGATTGCGAAACAGGCAGACAACTTCCAGTATAGTACAAAGGGGCGTGGCATTTTACGCCCCTTATTCCAATTGTAGAATAACATGGCCTATAGTTCCGCACTCGGCTAACAATATCAGTGCTGAAAATTTGATTAAAATCGAATCAACAGTTTTTGCGTAATTGCGGACCATGCAGAAATAACATTCAATTTAATACAAAGGGGCATGGCATTTTACGCTCACTTGTCCGATCACGCTCTAATTTGGCACATAGTTAGTACTTGGTTAGAACTATCGTTGGTTTAAATTTCATCAAAATCGGTCTATCCGTTTTTTATATATAGATGTCACTAGTGGTACAATGTAAAATTTCGATTTTGCCCACCCCTCCGTCCATAGACATAAAAGCATGGCATTTTACGCCCATTTGTCCGATCACACTATAATTTGGCATAAAGTTAGTACTCGGTTAGTACTATCTTTGGTTTAAATTTCATGAAAATCTGTCCGTCCGTTTTTTATATATAGATGTCATTAGTAGTGCAATGTAAAAATTGGTTTTTGCCACGCCCCTCCGCCCACACGCAAAAAATAAAAAATCTGACCACACAGTGTTACTCCCTGGGCTATTCTGAATATTCCCTGAAAATTTCATCAAGAACGGTCCAGCCGTTTTCGAGTCCATACGGAACATACATACATCCATTTTTATATATATAGATTTCACAAAAGCTGAAGCTTTTTCTATTGGAAAAATGTCTCAGAAGCTGAGACTTTTTCTTTAGAAAAAACGTTGTAGAAGCTTACACCTTTTCTATAGAAAAAAGTCTAAGAATTAGAGTTTTTTTAATATAAAAATGTCTTAGAGCATATTTCTATAGAAAAATTTCTAAGGAAATGATACACAAAAAAAAAAAAACTTTGTCAAATTACTAGAAAAAGTCTCGTAATCCCATTTTACAAATATTTTACAGTTTTCCTTGTTTTTTTGACAGATAATTTTCGATCGAAATTTACAAATTTTTTTTTGGTAATTTTACAGTTTTTCTTGTAATTTTACAAAATTTCAAAGATTTTTTACAAAAACCATTTCCTTTCAAGAACTGCTATTAAAATTATACTGTTATATGTTTGAGTCACTGTAAATCTATAAAAATATATATATTTTGCCTAGAGACCCATAATCCGGAAAACATTGGTGTAGGGTATTTTACGGTCGATTTGGACGACTTTTATTTGCTTACTTATTTTGTGAAGCCTTTCCCATAGTACTTCCCACTGTTATTAAGATGGAAAATTTGTGTTTAACGATTTTTCTGTTGTGTTGGCTACTACGGTGTTTTTTTTCGTTTACAGCATCATGTAGTCATTAATGGTAGTGACGGCTAGTGATGCTACTTTTATAAAAGTAGTATGACTATGACTGCGTTCAAAATATTATTGCTATTTTCCTCCAGTGTATTGTTATTTTATGTATGTATGGGTGTGTGTGTATGTTTGGGCAAGTGTATTTCTGTTTATGTGCTGTATGTGTGTATGAGTGCAGGACCAAATAACAATGTTCATTATCCCAACTCTTGGCTTACGGCTAAAAACATGATGCGGTCGTTGCTTTGTTTAGTATATGAATACATAAATGTTTGTATCGCTGTTGTTGTTTCGGGTATATAATTATGTATGTATGTATGAGTGTAGTATATAAAGTTATGGCTAGTTGGAAATTGGTTGTTTTGTAGAATATTCATTAACCTTGTTGAAGCATTTCCGCCAAATAAAAAAGAACTGCAGGAATATGATGAGATGGGAATAAGTATCATCAGTGAAATATTTTCACAAAAAAAAAAAAAATAGATGTAGATAGATAGAGAACAATATTAAAACACACATTACCAAAGGACCAGACCAGAAAATTATAAGTGATAGAAAAGTAGTGCTATTTAAGTTCATGCTCCATGTTTAGGAATTTTAAGGATAAATTAATGAGCAAAAAATTGGATTTTCGCTTAATAAAAAATAATGTTGTTTTTTTAATCACTTATACAAGATGCTAAAACTTAAAATATGTCAACAAGGATTTTTAGCAAAAACTGGCACATGTGTCAGAATTATTTGACTGTTAAATGTTTTTTTTTAACGGGACATTTATTCTGTAAAAATATGTAAACAAAGCAGTAACTGAACAAGAAACGACAATTTGTCAAAGCATATCATATCAATGTGGTGGTTGTATCATCTAAGGTGCCGGTCAGACTATCTTGTTATGAATATCACAAAATTTACGTTGGTTGATTCTAAACTGGGTTACTTGTTTAAAAAAATTCACACATATGAAAAACAATTTCCTATTAACAATACTCAAAAAAAAAACTTTGTAAAATGTCAAGAAAAACTTATAACTTTAATTTTTTGCTACCTCCTATTTGACTAGAATTTCATGTAATTTTACAAGCATTTTACCAATAATTTTGAAATTTTACATGCTTTTTACCAATAAAATTGAAAAATTTACAATTTTTTTTTTGTAGTGATAAAAGTCCCGTAACTTTACTATATTTTTTGCTACCTTCTACTGTACGAGAATTCCTAGTAAAAATTATAAGCTCTTTTGTAATTTTACAAGATTTTTACCAATAAAATTGTAAATTTACAACTTTACTAGATAAAAATTACAAGAAAAATGTAAAATTACAAAAAAAAAAAAATGAAAATTTCGATCGAAAATTTTTTGTTAAAAAATAAGGAAAAC
Source organism: Pegoplata infirma (assembly GCA_963921195.1). Taxonomy (NCBI): domain Eukaryota; kingdom Metazoa; phylum Arthropoda; class Insecta; order Diptera; family Anthomyiidae; genus Pegoplata; species Pegoplata infirma. The sequence goes on along the minus strand of OY992540.1, from coordinate 140,725,275 downwards.
TGACAATTATTGGTAAAATCAGATTACTAAAGTCTTTCAAAAGTTAGCGTGTTTTCAACGGACAGACAGACAGACGGACGGACGGACGGACATCGCTAGATCGACTTAAAATCGATCAAGGATCATGAATATATATACTTTATGGGGTCCTAGACCGATATTTCGATGTGTTACAAACGGAATGACAAACTTATATATACCCTCTATCACTAGAGTGGAGGGTATAAAAATAAAATACTCGTGTCTCCCAGTTTTTCTCAATCAATTCGCGTGTACGTACAAGCTTTTTACCAATAAAATTGTAAATTTACAACTTTTTTGGGACAAAAAAACTTATAAGGAATTCTCGTGAATTTACCAGATATTTATTGTAAAAAAAAGTTGGAAATGTATTAAATTACAAAAAAAAATTGAAAAATTACAAAAAAAATGTAAATTTCATCGAACATTTTTTGTTAAAAAACATGGAAAACTGACAAATATTGGTAAAATGAGATTACGAGACTTTTTCTAGTAATTTGACAAGCTTTTTCTTTTGTGTGAAGAAAAGCCAACATTTAAAATCCTACTGATGATAACACTAAACTGGAATGTTTGAAACCGCTATGAGAATACCAGAAATGTCTATAAACTTTAAAAATTAAATTTTCTTCTGCATTTTGCAACATAACACCTCCAAATTTCAAATTTGGCTGTACAAATTGATTGGACCAACAAATTTTGAGAGTGCCACAGTGGGGCGAGATGCACTTTTTTTGTCAGAATTATTCTACAGCCCTCAATTCTTAACCGATTTTAATTTTGTTTTTTGCATCTTGTAGCTTATTAAATTTCGCATCGACTTATGTAGCCCGATTTTTAAGATCATAAATTTAATACACTTAATTGTTAATGCGAATGTCAAAAAAATTTGATTTTTTTAGTTTTTTGGCAGTAAAACGTTCAAAAATAAATAAATTAATTGTAATATTAATTTCTTTGAATTTCTTCATTAAAAAAATTTAATTGAAAAAATGCATTTTTGAAAAATGCAGCTTAAAAGTTCATTTAAAATGCACCTTTCTATCACAAATTTTTCTCCTTCTTATTAAATATACAAATTGACTTTCGTAGCATTACACTGTGGAACAAATTCAGGTTAGCAAAAGTTAGGTCGATTCTGAGAGTGAGGGGTGAAAATAGAGGCTAAATTAGAAGACCCGTATTGCGTAGTTTGTTTATGTTAGTTCAAATTTTTTTTGAATCGACCTTCGAACTTTGCAGTCAAATGACGATTTTCAGCATATTGTTTATATGGTTTTTTGGCTATAACTCGTCGACTAATTGATATTTTTTCAATCTTTAAAATCCAAATTATTGCTACAGACCTATCCCAATTTTTTTAATCGACCTTCGTACTTTGCAGTCAAATGCCGATTTCAAGCATATTGTTTACATGGTTTTTTGGCTATAACTCGTCGACTAATTGATATTTTTTCAATCTGTAAAAGCCAAATTATTGCTAGAGACCTGTCCAACAATTAAATTTTTAAAAAAAATTGATTTAGAAAATTTTTGTGGTGCTTACGAAGCAAACTGTTGGAAAAATTATTTTTGTTTATGAATTTTGAAAATATTTTGCTTCATAAGCACTACAAAAATTTTCTAAATCAATTTTTTTTTTAAATTTTAATTATTGGACAGGTCTCTAGCAATAATTTGGCTTTAACAGATTGAAAAAATATCAATTAGTGGACGAGTTATAGCCAAAAAACCGTATAAACATTATGCTGAAAATCGGCATTTGACTGCAAAGTTCGAAGGTCGATTAAAAAAAAAATCGAACTAATATAAACAAACGCCGCGATACGGGTCTTCTAATTAAGCCTCTATTTTCATCCCTCACTCTCAGAATCAACCTAACTTTTGCTAACCTGAATTTGTTCCACAGTGTTATTTATTTTAAATAGTTGTTCGACAATTTTATAATTAATACAAAATAATGGTATATTTACACACTGTGTGTAAAATAGTTGAATTAACGGATAATATTTCTAATTTGCTGCGTTTAATTGGTTTGAAATTATTTTATTCATTTTGTGCTTACATTTAGAGTAGGTTTATTCTAGCTCGAGGTCATTATTTCCTTTACTTATTAAAACTATGATATTCTCATAAAAAAATTTTCAAGAAAATTATTTTTCTGTTTTAAATTTATTTATGTTGGTCATATTTTTCAAGACTTAATCGACACGTGTTTCGGGATTTTTCAGATCCCATTGCCAAGATTATTTAGCAAAAATAAAAACCCTATACTACAAGTAGCAAAGGGCCTTTAATGATCAAACTAAAATATTAATTCATATTCGACTCTACTCTCATTGGGAATTAGAAGACGAAAATTATACCATCGTAGTAAGATCACGATCATCAACTAACCAACAAGCCAAATATTAAGGCAGAACATACATACTGATTACCCTCGGTAATCCTATATGCATTTTGCTGTTGTCGCAAATATTTCTATTCACGTTATAATACCATATTAGGGGTATTAACCATGACGTGATAACCATTTTGTTCAAATTCTGATTAATTTTTATTAAAAAATAAAAATGGATTTATTCGACCTTTAAAATATTATATTTTGAGTAGGTTTATTCTAGCTCGAGGTCATTATTTCCTTTACTAATTTAAACTATGATATTCTCAAATTAAAAAAAAAAATATTCCTCCTAAGAGCTTAACATGTTGAAGTGACCATGTGTCATATAATGTGTCTTAACTAGGAACAGTACCGGCACCGCAGAAAAGTTCACATAGACCCATTAATGCTCAGCATCAGAAATATTTGACCTATACTTCTTTAAACTTTAATATCCTAAACTTAATTATCGCTTTTAATTATTTTTCTGTACGCCTCTGTAAAAAAAAAATCATATTCCCTCATCTAGTTGTGTATATTTAATAGCCAGGTATCCAAACGCTCAACAGAGATTCAAATAGATTTTATATGATTTTTTTTTCTGTCAAAGATTATTTAATAATAACTTGAAAAGTTGTTTAATGCTCGATACCTTTTTTTCTTTCAACACATTTATCCTTTTTTATATCCCCAAACACACTCAATGATCTATGATAGTCTATCATTCTTGACACACATACTTTAATTTATGTATATTCTTTCCAACAAAAATCTGTAAAACTCAAACGTCCTTTTGCAACCTGGAAACCAAAAATAAAAAAAAAAAGTGGAAAAAATCATCATCATACCCATATTGATTGTTCATACATACCCAGATAATAAAATGTAATTGGTAGAAAATGAAAGTTTGATTGGTTCGTTGGTTGGACAAAAAAAAAAACGTAAATCGAAAGAATGAATGGTTGGTTTCGTTTTGATTTTATCTATACGGGCTTTACACTATACCACGTACATATGCAACTGTATGCAATAGACTAGATTTCGTGACAAATTTAGTTAAAATCAAAACAGTTTTTATATGCATTTTAATTTATGAGTGAATAAAATAAATTTGAAAACTTTTTGCACTTTTGCTGTTCAACAAAAAAAATAAAAAAAAAACAAGTCGAAAGGTTAAATTCGATTTGGCCGAATCCATGAGTACCCTCCACAATGCCCTAGTACATTTTTTAACGTAAAAAAATTATTTTACAATTTTAATTAGAAATATTTTATTTTGAGTAAAAAACTTTTTTTTTTTTTAATTTTTGTAAAAAAATTTACTAAATTTTTTTTAGCCTATTTTTTTTTGTGTAAGTTTTTTTTAAGTGTACAAAAATTTTTGAATGACAAAAATACTTTGTAAAATATTTTTACATAATTCCCTCAAAATTCATGAAAATGCAAAATATTAGAATAAATTTTTATTTGTATACTAATAGAAATTTTTAAATGACAATAATGAAAGTCTACATTAATGTTATGAAAAATTACGTTAAAAAAGAACCTATGTAGGGTTTCATTGAATTAATGAAAAAGGTATCATAAAATATAATTGCAAGAACAAGTTTCATTAAATTAATGCAAATTGTTTATACAAAATATAAATTGTATTTTCTGAAAATTTTTCATTACTTTAATGAAAAAAGTATTTAATTTTTATGAAATACTTTCATTGAATTAATGCTACTTTTATTTTTAAAATTAAATATTTGTATGAAATTGTAAAGATTTTTTTATAGAATTAAATATAATAAAAAAAGGTTTTCACTTACAAGGGAAGTATCTCAACGCTTATGAACCGATTTGCATGAAACGTAAAATATATGTAAAAGAGACAATTCTAAGGTTGGGGTGTCTCGGCTTATCGGCCATATCGGAGATTTAGGGGTTCAAATGCCTATTCAACGGTGGCATAACATTGTAAAAGTTTTGCTTCGTTTAATAATTTTTTCAAGAAAATGTGTAATTTTGGGGGGTATTTACATGAAGACTTAGACCTACGATGTCCACATGAATACGAAATAATCTTTATTTATTTTAAGTCGACACGTATTTTTCCCCTAGAAGATATTCCTATTAGTTCGGTAGTTATCGAAATTTTCCCGGAGGTCCACATTGTTTCATAAGGGGACAACGAAATTTTAAAACACTGATATGGCCGATAACCCGAGACACCCCAACCTTAAAATCTTCTCTTTTATATATATTTTAAGTTTTAGACAAATCGGTTCATAAGGGTGGAGATACTTCCCTTGTTAGTTTTCTCGCACAAAATTTTACTCCAACCTTAAATTGTAATACATAATTAAAACCACGAACCAATATAAAACAGCACGAATTTAGTAAATATAAAATTAATAATTTACTTTTTATTTCAAAATTCGTAAAAAAGTCTGAAAAAAATCACAAAATAACCAAGTTAAAAAAACACTTTCACATATTTTTTACTTTATCTATAGATTTCACTCAGTTTTCTCACTCAAAATTTTACTATAACATTTACTTTTAATATATAAGTAAAACCACGAAATAATATAAAACAACGCGATTTCCATAAATACTAATAATTAATCATTTTAATTTCATTTTAAATTTCGTATAAAAATTCAAAAAAAAAAAAAATCACGCTCTGATCATCTGTTTTTTGCGCGCGTAAATTAACAGACGCGACACGAGAGGTGTCAAAAAAACCTCAAATTTTGTAAACAAAACTTAATGAAATTTTTTAATGAAACTACGAAATCTAATGAATCAAAATTAATGAAAATCTTGCACAATATGTATGAAATTTCATTCAGCATATGAAATAATTCATTGTTGTAATGAAACAACGTTAACGAATTCCATTCATTAGTGATATGAAGCGTTTTTCTATCAGTGTAGACACCCCAACCTTAAAATCTTCTCTTATATATATATTTTAAGTTTCAGGCAAATCGGTTCATAAGGGTTGAGATTCTTCCCTTGTGAGATATTATTTTGACTGTTCACTTCACACTGATAGAAAATTGTACATGACAATAATGAAAATCTACATTAATGTTATGAAAAATGACGTTAAAAAGGGACCTATGTAGCGTTTCATTGAATTAATGAAATATGTATCATAAAATGTAATTGCAAGAACAAGTTTCATTTAATTTATGAAAATTGTTCATACAAAATGTAAATTGTATTTTATGAAAATGTTTCATTACTTTAATGAAAAAAGTATTTAATTCTTATGAAATACTTCCATTGGATAAATCCTATTTTTTATGAAAATGTTTCATTACTTTAATGAAAAAAGTTTTTTAATTCTTATGAAATACTTCCATTGAATAAATCCTACTTTTTTTTTTTAACTAAAATACTTTCAATGAATAAATGCTACTTTTATTTTTAAAATGAAATATATGTATGAAATTCTAAAGATCTTTTTTGTAGAATTAAAAATAATAAAAAATGGTTTTCACTTACAATCAGTTTTCTCGCACAAAGTTTTACTCCAACCTTAAATTGTAATACACAATTAAAACCACGAACTAATGTAAAACTTCACGATTTTAGTAAATATAAAATTAAAAATTTACTTTTTATTTAAAATTTCATAAAAAAGTCAGAAAAAATCACAAAATAACCAAGTCAAAAAAACACTTTCACATATTTTTTGCTTTATCTACAGATTTCACTCAGTTTTCTCACACAAAATTTTACTATAACATTTACTTTTAATACATAATTAAAACCACGAAATAATATAAAACAACGCGAATTTAATAAATACTTATAATTAATCAACAACATTTCATTTTAAATTTCGTATACAAATTTCTTAGTTCTGCAATAAAATTTAATAACTATTTTTAAATGTATTTAATTTAATCAGTTAATATTTCAGCACGAACTGTTCGCAAAACAAAAAAATTTTATCATCAAGAAGAAAGGTCAAATAGCTAAAAAAAAAGGTTATTAAAAAAGTTTTGTTATTTTACAATTTTTTTTGGGAAACAAAATTTATGTATCCTAAAAACTTATTAAACAAGACATACCATTGAAATTTTGTATCATGTACTAGATACACTTAATATATATTCTTATTTTCTCTAGGAATTTTGATGAGATTTTAACAAGTTTTGTTATTTTAAATTGTATTTTTTTATTAACCTTCAATGGCACAAGGTGGACCTAAAAAAAGTTTACTCTCTTATAAAAAGTTTTAGATTTTCAAATCAATATGGAAAATTCTAATGTGGATTAATTGGTTAAAGTGTCTCAAAAATGTGTATCCTTAAAATGTTTCTAATAGAAACGACCTTTGTGTTTTCAAAGTTAAATAAATTTCAAATATAAGTTAAACAAAACACCTTTCTATTTACCATATGCTACCAAAAATCACTTTAAAACAAACTACATAAACTATACATAAATATACCCTGTTCATAAATTAAATAACTAACTACTACTACACTCAAAAAAAAAAACCTTGTCAAATTACTAGAAAAAGTCTCTTAATCCCATTTTACCAACATTTGACAGTTTTCCTTGTTTTTTAACAAATAATTTTTGATCGAAATTTTCATTTTTTTTTTTTGCAATTTTACGTTTTTTTGTAATTTTACACTTTTTTTTGTAATTTTACAAATTTCAAAAATTGTTTACAAAAAAATTTAGTAAATTTACTAGAATTTCTTGTAAGGTTTAGGTTAGGTTAGAGGTGGCGGAGTCAAAGACTCCTCACACAGACCGGATGGTCCATAGCGAAACCACAATAATTCCTCAGCGACGCTGATAGAACGCGTTTGTCCTCATCGCGAATTGTACTATTTGCCTTAGGTCGACATTCAAAACCGTTTCCATGTGCAGTCGGGTTCTTGCCAAAGCAGGACATTGGCAAAGAATATATTCGACCGTTTCCTCAGTTTTAGGTTCATCGCACCTTCTACAGCTGGCATCAGAAATAAGTCCCATCTTCTTTCTATGATAACCTATTAGGCAGTGCCCGGTGATCACTCCAGTAAGTACACGGCAGTTCCATCTGGTGAGTGAGAGTAAGTATTCAGTTTATCTTAGATTGTAGCACGCCCACAATCTTCTGATGATCGCACTTGTTGTTAGCTCTCTCCACTTTCTATTAGCCATTGCAGTGTTTTGAATGTCGCGTAGCGATCTGAAGTGCTGGATTGGTGGATCAATATGTACAGAAATACCAATACCATCAGCACCTTGTTTCGCGAGCTCGTCCGCTCTCTCGTTCCCTTGAATACCTATGTGACCGGGTACCCATATTAGTTTCACCTTGTTCATACTCCTTAAACTTTGTAAGTTCTCGAAGCATTCGAAAACTACTTTCGACTTGATGAACAAGCTTTTAAGAGCTTTTAGAGCAGCTTGAATGTCAACGTAAATGTTAAATTCTCTGTTTGTCTCATCACAGAACTGTAAAGCTGCCCTGCTTATTTCATCAAAAAAGTTGTAAATTTACAATTTTATTGGTAAAAATCTTGTAAAATTACAAAAAAGTTCGTAATTTTTATTAGGAATTCTCGTAAAATAGGAGGTAGCAAAAAAATCTAGTAAAATCACGAAACATCCTTGTAAGTTTTATCGCGTCAAAAAAATTGTAAATTTACAATTTCTTTAGTAAAAAGCTTGTAAAATTACAAAATTATTGGTAATAAGTAGGGATGTGATTTCCATGCAAATGCATGTTTTTTTGTCGATAGTCTAAAAACGATATAGACTAATTATCTTTCCGAACCAAGAAATTTTCGTTAAAATGGCATCGATTTGTTTTTGCATATTTTTGCATATTTTAAAGAAAATGCATAAAATTTGCATATTTTGGTTTTAATTGCATATTTTGTGAATATTTCCAACTTTTAAGTGCATATTTTTGCATACTTTGGCATAAATTAGCAAAAACACAAATTAAAATTTATTTGTGTCAAAAACTATTTTAAATTTTAAAAATTTATTTTCAAAATAAGAAATATTATTTTTTTTAAATTTTTTTATAGATTGTTTTAACTTTATAAAGATCTTGCTTACATAAAGTTTTAAATGTAACTATTAAGACCCGGCGTTATATTTTTTTTTAGCTTTTTAAGAAAATTTTTATTGCACACATTTTATTTTTTAGTGCATATTTTTAGGTTTTTTAGTGCATATTTTGAATTTTTTAGTGTATGAAAATCTCATCCCTAGTAATAAGCTTGTAAAATAACAAGGAATTCTTGTCAAATAGGATGTAGCAAAAAAAAAGTTACAAACTTTACTTGTAATTTTGCAAGGTTTTTTTTTGGAGTGTACTACAACCCACAAACCATAATAGTTGCTGGCTAAAAAGTGATTTAAAGGTAACGAGAAGGAAATTGTTTGGATACAACATAATGTTTTTCTTATAGTTGGTTAAATCCATTTCTTAGCCATACATCACCTGGTGTTAAATAAGAATAAGAGAAAACACCAAAGTTTTGTTTAATTAACAAGCAACGTTTGCCATGTGGTCCTCTGCCATATTCATGAAACTTTTTTGCAGGAAATGGACCAATTGATCTAAAAGTACATGTCCAATGGATTTAAAAATGTAGGTACCAAAACTGGTTTGAATCACCTGAATCGGAATTAATGTGAAAAGTCTCAGATTCCGAAACGTTTTTCAGGCAGAAAAAGTCTCTCTTTTCTTTTCCCGGACTTTTTCATTTCCCGGGAAAGCGGGATTCATTTTCGAATTTCCCGGAATCCCGGGAATTCGTCCAAAAAAAAATATTTTTTGTAATTTTGTAAATATATTTTACTTACTAAAAATATCTTAATTTTGAGATCAATTTACAATTACAACAACAAAAAAAAAAAAAAATATTAAAGTTAAAAACAGTGTTTTTTTTTTTGTTTTTTCAAGGTTTTTAAAAGGTTTTTTGAATAAAACGTTGCATATTTGTTTGTGTCTTTTTAAGAAAAAATTTTTTTAATGTGTTATTTTAGATAACTAAATTTTTTTTAAAGTTTTTAAAAAACATGTCCTACTTGAGCGGCCCCCTGTGGTGACCCTATTGGGCATGTGAGGTCCAGCGTCCAAACTTAAGCTCGAAATTACGTTAGCTATAACTGGTATGAATTTCGCTGTAATCGGTCCAGTACACTCAAAAAATTATGTAGGTTACTTCCAGTGAATATTCACTTAAAACAAATGAAATTTTATTTAGAAACCATTCCACTGTTTTTTCATTTAAAATAAAAACATAATACAGTCAATTTTTAATGTTAGTTTAATGACTATCCAAAACATTAAAAAACTAGTGAATATTCACTTATTTTGTATTGAAAAACAGTAAAACTATAGAAGAAAGTTTTTACTGCCGAAATTGAATGTAACAGAAAATTCAGTTTTAAGACAGTAAATTATTTTTTTTTTAAACGACAGAAACAGTAGAAAACAAGAAATCCATAATAAAATTAATGATTTTTCTTTTAAAATAACTTTACTGATTACTTTTTAAAATAACCTACAAACAGTTAATGACATAATTTTCTTAGTGTATCTACTTACTGTATAGCCAATTTATTAAAAATAAGCCACTGTGCACCGTTGCGTATGATTGTTATTTAAAGGCAATTACAAAATTAAGCATACGCCACTTATACAGTTTCCAGGCAATTATTATTATATATATATATATCCTTCCCGCATAATGTCCTTTCAGACAAACGCTGGAGTGAAACAAGGATGCCCACTATCTCCTCTGCTATTTGCTGTTGTATTATATGAAGTCATGTTAAAACTCTGCAGGAGAAAAAGGGGTATCGTATGGGACTTCCAAAGACATCTTGAAGATTTGGATTTCGCTGACGATATTTGCCTCATGTCACACAATTTTAACGACATGCAGATCAGAGTGAATGATCTGGGAACACTGGCAAAAGAAGTTGGATTATAGATAAACATTCGACAACCACATTAACATTAACTCATTCTGCTACTTATACCTACTTTACACTATTATACTTTTCCATTATACAAGCGTAATTTCACCATGTTAGGAAAATATTTTATAAATTTTTTTTGCTGGAAATTGTTCTCTTATTCGATACGACTAGGTCTCAATCAAAAAGGAATATATAAATCCTTTAGAAGTTGGTAAATTATGATGTGTATAATGGAAAAGTGTGATAATGTAAAGTAGGTATTAGGATGTATAATGTCGATAGACGGCGGCGTGGAAGAAGATGTGACAAACAGACTGAAAAAGGCAAGATCAGCCTTTGGCCGCTTGAATAGAACTTGGCGGTCACCCCAAATCTCGAAGAAGACAAAGATTTGAATATTTAACGCATGTGTGAAATCTACTCTTCTGTACGGTAGTGAAACCTGGCTGATTAAAAGCGTCATAGCACAGAGACTACAGGTCTTTATAAATAAATGCCTGCGAATAATTTGTCGCATCTTTTGGCCGAACACAATAACCAATGCCGATCTTTGGAGATTGACGATCGAGGTACCTATAAATTGCCAAATAACAAAAAGAAAGAGGAAATGGATAGGGCACACATTAAGAAAACCAAACGGTAGCATCACGAGGACTGCTTTAGAATGAAATCCTCAAGGCAGCCGACGCCCTGGTCGTCCAAAGAACTCTTGGCGCAGAACACTTAACCAAGAACTTAAAATATTAAATAAAACTTTTGATGAAATTAAAATTATATGTAACGATAGATTAAGTTGGAATAATCTTGTGAAGCCCTATGTTCCCAAGTGGAATGAATAAAGGGGAAAAAAATATATATATGTCCTTTATTTATCTAAATATCATTAGAAATACATTTCTGAATATCAAAAATCTATGTAAAGAAAAATCAATTGTCGTTCGTTGGTAACCGCATCAGTTGAGAACGGCTGGACCGATTTGGACAATTTTTTTTTTTTTTAAATTGACCACGCCCACTTTTACGCCCACTTTTTTCGATTTATCTAAAATCGGAAAACGGCTGCACTATTTGGGTAATTTTTTATTAAAATGTTCGTAGAAATCCAATTTAAGTTTTAAATTAAAGAAAAATCGACCACGCCCACTTTTACGCCCACTTTTTCAATTAATCTAAAATCTTAGAATGGCTGGACCGATTTAATACATTTTTATTTAATGAATTTTCATCATATTCCAACTTTGGTTTTTACAAAAAAAGAAATTGACCACGTCCACTTTGGCTAATTTTTGTTGAAAATGTTCGTCATAATTTAACTAAGGTTTTTACGGATAGTAAAATTTCCCACGCCCACTTTTTCTGTGTAGCAAAAGAACTATAACGGCTAGACCGATTTGGTTATAGTCCGCAAAAGATTTTTAAGGAAATAAAAATTGTCCACGTATACTATTACGCTCACTTTCCCGATATATATATTTTAAATCATGGAATGGCTGGGTAAATTTGTCTTATTGTGTTTTCAATGTTTGTCATAGTCCTACTAAGGTTTTTTGGAAAGAAGAACTTTCCATTTCTACGCTCAATTTTGAATTAATGGATCGCATCACTTGAGAACTGACCGATTTGGATAATATTTTTTTTAATGTTCGTCTTTTTTTTTTAAATGTTCGTCTTAGGTTTTTTCGGAAAAGAAATTAATCACGCCCACTTTTAGGCTTCCTTTTTTTGATGTATCTAAAATCGCAGAACAGCTGGATTGATTTGACTAAACTTTTTTTTGAATGTTCGTCATAGTCCAACTTAGGTTAGAAAATAAAATTTTTTCACGTCCACTTTTTTTCGATATATCTTAAATAGAAGAACGGCAGGGCCGATTTGGCTATTAGAAGTATTTTTTGACGTTCGTGATTGTACAACTAAGGTTTTTACGGAAAGAAAAATTGTACACTCCCACTTTTTTCAACACATCTAAAATCGGAGAGCGACTGGCCTGATTCGGTAAATAATTATTGTCCTCCAACACTCCAAAGCCCATATTTTTCAATATCCTCAAAATTTTCAACACTTAAGAACGGCTAGACCGATTTGGCTTTTTTTTTTTTGTTTTAAATGTTCGTAATAGTCCCTATAATTGTTCGGAAAGAAAAATTGTCCTCGCCCATCGATATATCTTAAATTAATTTTTACTCTAATTTGATCAATTAAAAAAAATATTTCTTAATAAATTCCGCTTAAACTTGGTACAAATGATTTTAAATCCTTGGGAATTGTTAACGTATGTACAAGTTTACCTTCCACAAAAATGTTAACGCCCACTTTTGTCTAAATATGTCGACTACTAATAACCGGACTGATTTTTTTTATAAATAAGAAGTGTCCCGGAAAAATAGGAAATTCGTGAAAATTATAAAGGTTTGTTTGAACTCAAGACAATAGCTCACGATAAAAACGAAAGATATGCTTAATTTATTTTTGTGTAGTTCGTAATGTTACTAAAGAAGTTTTAAATTTGTACAGTTCACAAAGTCGAAGACATGGTATATTTTTTTTGTTCCTCAAATATAATTTGAAGATGATTATCTGCCTAATTGGGTCTTTAAAACCACGCCCACAAATTTTTCTAAGCCAAGAAATTCATTACATTTTTTGCAAGGCTATATATTTGAAGCGAGACGAAATATAACACTGATCTTATATTTGGGCCAGCAACGCGGACCGGGCCAGCTAGTACTTAAATAAAGTTCAGTGTGAACATAGGGCGTCAAATTTATTGACGTTTCTGTAATCATAGTTATTTAAGAATGAGGGTTGATTGGACCACTGAACTCCGATCCTAGTATTGGGGCTGCCAACTACCTCTAGGCCGGTAAAAAAATATCCCAAGTGAATAGCAGACAGAGAGCGTTCCACACCGAAGTGCACCTCTGAGAAAAAGCCCATCCCCCAAAATTATTTTTATAACCATGATTAAAGTTCACCGACTTCAAATGTGTGTAAAAAAAATCTAGCACTGAACTGAAAAAAGCCTTGAGTGTTTTGTTAAGGAACGTCATCATTCATTTGCTTTTGGTTTCATCCAATTCCGATTTTGGTTGTTGCACAGTGTAATTCATACATTTACGACTAATCATATATATCAGCACATTTTTAGAATTAATCCCCAGAACTAAAATATAACTGATAACGAGAAACCCGATTCTGAAAATGTTTTCCCAAAAACAAATTCTATAAATAATAATAGAAAGATTTTCACTTTAAAAAAATTTATCCAGAAAATTTCACTACAAAAAATTTAAAACATTATAGGTCATCCTTCACCCACTACGGTTCTAAAAATCATTTATTTTTAATGAAACCCTCAAAAACAAATAAGAAAAATAGTCAACACTGATAATAACATAAATATTAAAAAATATCAAATTTCGGAAACTCCCGCACTATTTTCCGATGTTTCGGGGTTGAAAAAACCTTTAATTCCCGTGAAAACCCCCAATTCCTATAAAAAAGTCTTAGATTCTGAAATATTTTTAAATAAGTAGAAAAAAATTTAGACTCTAAGACATTTTTCCTATAAAAAGGTTTTCTTCTTTTTTTCTCTGAATAAAATATTGATATTTTTTCTATAGAGAAATTCACAGATTTTTCCTACAGAAAAGTTCTAAGATTTTTTTTAATTATACGGAGATTTTTTTCCTATAGAAAAATTCTAAGAAACAAAAACATTTTTTACCCCACTCGTTCTCAGATTTTTGCGAAAGAAAAATTATTAGATTTTCTCTATAGAAAATTCTTAGCTTTCTCTTACACAATTTCTCAGATTTTTCCTATACACTTAAAATACTTTGTAAGTAAATTCAACTGAAAAAACGTTTAAAACAATCGTTTTTCCTTTTAAAGATCGGAATACTTATATTTCATTTTAAACAACATACTTTTTCAGTTATTTTTAAACGTTAATAAATGAATAGACATTCCGTAAAAACAAACGATATTTCAGTTATTTTAACTGTTTACAATTATTAATTTTGTGAAGTAAAAATAAAATTGTTTGAATAATAAACTAGAAAAATCGTACTTCTGTAAAATTATACGGTATAACCAGTCACACATAATAAATATAACTGATAAAAATATTTTTCCGTAACTTTTGTAGTTTATTGTTTTAACAACTGTATAAATCATTCAATATTTTATTTTCCTTGAAAAACAAACGATAAAACGTTTAAAACAAATTTAACTAAAAACTTTTTGAATAACCGTAAATAGTTACTGTAAAACTTTTCTGGGTGTAGGAAAATTCTCAGATTTTTTTCTATAAAAAATTCTCAGATTTTTCCAATAGAAAAATTCACAAATTTATCCTATTAAAAAAACTCTTAAATTTTTCCTATAGAAAAATTCTCAAGATTTTCCTAAAGAAAAATTCACAGATTTTTGCTAAAGAAAAATTCTCAGATTTCAACATATCACCTGTAAAAATTCTTAAATATTTTGATAGAAAAATTCTCACAATTTTCCTAATGCAAAATTTTTTTTAATAGGTTTATTTAAATATTACACAGAAAAAATTTTTAGCTATAAAAATTCAATTACCCATAGTAATAAAAAAATAGAAATGGTTTCAATTACTTTAATGCTCAAATTTGGATTTTTTTATTTTTCAAAGAAAAACAAAAACAAAATACCCACATTTTTTTTTTCTATATGTGTAACACTAACATCTATACAATAAATAGATGCTAATGTCGTGGGAGTGTGTGAAGTTTTTGATATATTTGTTTTTCCATTGCTTATTCGTTTTTAAATAACAATAAAGTTCGTAAGCATGCAAGTACGGCGATAGCCTGGTGATAGAGTGCTGTGCTTAAAATGCGTTGTAGCGTTGGTTCGATTCCCCACAGAATCTTGATTTTTTTTTTTTTTTAATAAAACCTAAAGATTTTTTTTTTATGTATATGTGTGTCTGATTCTATAAATAGACCCAAGCAGAAATTGACGACGATTCTAAAAAAAAGCGTTCTGAAAGCACTGTAACAAAAAAAAGCATTCTCAAAACGCTATTTTCAAATGCTTTGCGAGCGTTTTTGAAAAGTGTTCTGAAAGCTCTATAACAAAAAAAAAGCAATCTCAAAATGTTTTTTTGGAACGCTTTGCGAGCGTATTCGAAAAGCGTTTAAAGAGTTCTTTAGTTTTTTTTTTTTTTTTGAAAAAAAATTCTAAGTTCCGAAACTATTTTTGAATAACAATTTTTTGTAAATTTTTTATTTTTTTTTGTTTTTTAAGTAAAAAAAAATCATAAAAAATGTTTTTAGATTTTTTTTAATTTCTAAAGTTTCGAAAATTTTTTGAAAAATTTTCTAAGTTTCTTGGAGTACAAAAATTTTTTTTTTTCGGATTTCACTTTGTATCAAACAAATTATTATAACCGAACTAAAACAGAAATTCTTTACTTTGGGTTTTTAAACTTTAAAAAAAATCGTTCTCAAAGCACTTTTTTACATCGCTTTTAAAACGCTTTAAACCTAGCGTAGATCGATGTTATCATTCGGATCATCTGAAGGCGCTTTGAAGTTGGTATACAGAACGCTCGTACAACCGTCCACAACGCTTTCACAACGCTTTTGCGATTGTATTTTTCTGACTGGGTACTTTCCTTTTCGACATCTTAACCACTTCTTAAATGATGAATAATGATTTAAAAAAAAAAAATACAACATTTAATAAACTCTTCAAAGAGAGCTTCAATATCTTTATCTGTGCTACCAAAGAGAACTCTAAACTGTGACATTGCCCACAGAAATCATACCTAAATTCAGGTGGTTTGGATGCGTTTTTTGACTCGTGATTCCTTTCCCAAAGCTGCTTTCTGTTCAGCAAAAATTGTTCAAACCCCTCTTCATTCGGTTAACAACGATCAAGGTTTGGAAAAATTAAATTTTTCGAAAAAATTTCATGCCCGAATTTTTTGATTAGATTTGGCTGAAGCATTTAAAATATATTTTAAAACCCAAATTTATTGGTTACTACCCAGCAAAAATTGGCATTACCAGTAATGGGTTTAGTAATCCGAAACAGATGTTAATAAGTAGTTACTTATTGACTGAAACACTAATTATTTTAACAAGGGCGTGAGACAAAAATAACTAGTGAAGAGTAATAATTAGTTAAGTAAAATAATTAGTTAATTAAAACTTTTAAAATTTAACTCGTTTTTACTAAAACTTAAAAATTGCGTAATTTTTATTAAGTTTTTAAGTACTTTTTAAGTTAAATGAATTGTTAAGGTTAAAAACTGCAAGTGCAAGAAGATATTATTACTTAGAGGTGCTTTTATAAATATTACTAAGAAGTAGTTACTTTTCGGCTTAAAATAATGATAATGGTAATGGGTACTCATTATAAATAATGTACTTGGTAATGATTACTTTTCACAACTCATTACCATGTTTTTGCTGGGTAAGATCAGAATTTTAATTTTACTTTAAACTTGTATGACTCTTACGAGAAAAAAAGAAAAAAAAAATGAAACAAATTAAACGAATCATGGGCCAACCCAGAAACATTTTCCGTTCCAAATAACACTGTGCAACAAGAAAAATGAGCCTCAATGGCTTCAACGCCATAAGAAAGTAGACCATCAAATGGACAAAATCACCAAAGGGTTTTGCAAAGTCAGTTCGGATTTCTTTTTTATAGACCACTGAAGTTTTCATTTTTTTATCAAAGGCGTTTGGAAAACGTCAAAAATACTATAAAAAGAACACATCTGAGCTTTAAAATATGATTTGATGTCTTCAGTGAAATTTTATGGCGGTTCTTTTCTTAAAACATTTAACCCTCTAACTGTCATTTTAAGGGGTCATTTTAGTCCTTTTTCAAAAACTAAAAACAGAAGTCTAATAAAACGTCCATTTAGAGGGTTAAAATGTTCTACAAATATTTTCTACAAATATTTTCACTAGGGGTTGTCGAATGTTCAAAGTTTGTGCGACATGCGCAAAGTGCTTAAAAAGGGTCAAGTATAAAAAATCAATGTTTGTTATTTATTTTTACCAAAGCAGTGTTAAAAAATATCGACAAAAAACAGGGCAAATATACTTTTGAGCTAAAAATGATGTTCTGATGTGTTTTATAAAATTTTATGATGATTCTTTTCTTTGACCAAATTAACCCTTTAGCTCTCGTTTTAAAGGGTAATTTTTGTCCTTTTTTAAAAGAAATACAAAAAAGTCTATAAAAAAAGGCAGTTAAAGGGTTAAAATGTTTTACAAATATTTTCTGCATCAAATTTTACTAGGGCACGTCTAAGACAGAAAGTTTTTTTATATGTTTGTACTTGTTTAAATACCATTCGGTGATCGATTCTCTTCACATGTGTCAACCAGCATTTTGTGTTTTTAGGTTATGTTGAATGTACCACAATTTTCGAGGTGTTCTTACATTTTCGTTCACAACTTTTGAACCGCTGAACCGACTTCGGTCAAATGCAATACCAAACTGCTTAGGCAACAGCAAGTAAATATGCTAAGTCTTTGTTATATCTGTTTAATACTTTGGCCGTGATCACTATTTCACATATCTTGGGAAAAAGTCGCGTGATGCAGTTCTAGCGGAAATTTGTTGGCGGAGCAAAAATATATTTGAGGACGAAGAAGAATTAGGTGACGAAAAGACTTAAGCTTTCTTTTTAGTCAAAAAAGTGTCCTATTTGACAAAAAAGTCAAAAAATTTTTGGATTTAAAAAAAAAATTAAAATTTTTTTTTTATTTTTTTATAATTTTTTTCGCAAGATTGAAGAAATAGCTATCTAAACTATTTGGGACACATTTTGCTAAAAACAATTGGTAAGAAGTTACTTGGATGAGAAAAAACACCTCTTTGGCCAAAATATCAAATTCGACCCTCTCTAACCCAGAGGGTCCTTGACCGATCTCGTTGAAAAATTGTGTCTGCACTACTATCCAATAGGATAGTAGATCGGGATCAAAAGTTTTGTCAGTTGACACGAAAACCCCCATATATATTATTGATCAGTGATCGATTTTAAGAGATTCTAGCGAGACATTCTAGCGATGCCTGTCCGTCTGTGGAAATGGTGATCACGGCCAAAGTATTAAACAGATATAACAAAGACTTAGCGTATTTACTTGTTGTTGCAACTAAACAGTTTGGTATTGCATTTGAACGAAATCGGTTCAGCGGTTCAAAAGTTATGAACGAAAATGTAAGAACACCTCGAAAATTGTGGTACATTCAACATAACCTAAAAACACAAAATGCTTTAATTCGGCGGCTGGTTGACACATGTGAACAGAGTCGATCACCGAATGATATTTAAACAAGTACAAACATATTTAAAAAAAAAAAAACATTTACGTCCATTTTTTTTTTACCAAAAAATTTTTTTCGCGGATTTTTGTTTTTTTTTTTGTTTTATTTTTTTTTGCAAATGAACTTTTTTTCATCGTGGAGGGTATTAATACATTCGACAAAGTCGAATTTAACTTTGTTACTTGTTTTTTTTCTTTTTATTTCGGCCCAAAAAAAATAAAAAAAAAAAAAATTCAATACTTAAAAATTTTTAAGCATTTTCTATATGCTGGACGAACTTTCTGTCTTAGACGTGCCCTAGTAAAATTTGATGCAGAAAATATTTGTAAAACATTTTAACCCTTTAACTGCCTCTTTTATAGACTTTTTTGTATTTCTTTTAAAAAAGGACAAAAATTACCCTTTAAAACGGGAGCTAGAGGGTTAATATGGTCAAAGAAAAGAATCATCATAAAATTTTATAAAACATCAGAACATCATTTTTAGCTCAAAAGTATATTTGCACTGTTTTTTGTCGATATTTTTCAACACTGCTTTGGTATAAAAAATAACAAACATTGATTTTTTATACTTGACCCTTTTTAAGCACTTTGCGCATGTCGCACAAACTTTGAACATTTGACAACCCCTAGTGAAATTTTATGAGGAAAATATTTTTAGAACATTTTAACCCTCTAAATGGATGTTTTATTAGACTTCTGTGTTTAGTTTTTAAAAAAGGACTAAAATGGCAGTTAGAGGGTTAAAATGTTCTTAGAAAAGAACCACCATAAAATTTCACTGAAGACATCAAATCATATTTTGAAGCTCAGATGTGTTCTTATTATAGTATTTTTGACGTTTTCCAAACCCCTTTGATAAAAAAATAAAAACTTCAGTGGGCTATAAAAAAGAAATCCGAACTGACTTTGCAAAACCCTTTGGTGATTTTGTCCATTTGATTGTCTACTTTCATATGGCGTTGAAGGCATTGAGGCTCAATGCGATGACCGAAAATTTGTTGCACAGTGTAATCGGTTTCAAAACGCATCATATTATCCTGCAATCTATTCTACTTAACATTATCGAATCAATGATTTTTGTTTGAAATTGTGCTAAACGCAATCGTTTTTAGAGCAAATACCTTTTTTGAAAAATAATTTTACATAGAAAATTTTGTAGTGATTACCGTAGAATATATTCTATTTCAAAAGGAATCAGTTCGAAAAAAATGTGAAACTGATTAAAATTCGTTATAAAAACAGTATATTTCATAGAAAATGATTAATCGTAATCGCATGATTTTTTTGTCGATTACGATTACGATTAATTGGTGCGATTAATCGCGATTACGATTACGATTTTAATCGTTTTGCAAACTCTACATATAAGTCTGTCATTCCGTTTGTAACACCTCGAAATATTGGTCTAAGACCCCATAAAGTATATATATTCATGAACCTCGATCGATTTTAAGACGATCTAACGATGTCCGTCTGTCTGTCAATTGAAAACACGCTAACTTTTGAAAGGCTTTATGGAGGCTCCTGAAGTTTGGCATATATGTTGGCCATTTACCTGGTCAGGTGGGTATTGCAATCCAGCGAAATCGGTCCAGTGGTTCAAAAGTAATAAGCAAATAAGTGAATTTCGGCAAGGGTTTTTCGCGAATTTACGAGATAAATGACGCGGTAACTTTCGAACGACAATTCTGAGGGTGCTGAAGTGTGGCATATATATTTTCTGTTCCTCTGGTCCGGCTCATTTTAAATTTCAGCCAAATCGGTCAAGTGGTTCAAAAGTTATAAGCAAACCCCTGAATTTCAGATTGGTTTCACCTTAAATCCGCGTGTTGAAAACCCGTTAAACATGTTTTAAAAACATTAGTAAGTCACAAAAATATTTTACAACGTATTTTTGTCACTCAAAAATATTTTTACACTAAAAAAAAAAAAAAAATACACTCGAAAAAAATTTTACACTCAAAAAAAATTTACACTCAAAAATTTTATTTTTTTCACATTATAAAATTTACTATAACTTAAAAAGGACATTGTGGAGGGTATTCATATTCATATTCGGCCAAGTCGAATTTAACTTTTCAACTTGTTTCTTTCGTATTTAATTGGGGTTGAAATTTTCTTTACCGCCCCCTTGGGTCAGCGCTAGAATCCGGTGCAGGGTATTTGTTGGGTTTGAAGGATCCCATAATCCAAGCCAAAGTTTCTCTCGAGATAATGATGATTTTCTGATGTCGAGGTTTCCATGCAACCGGAAAGCAGAGTCATTTAAACGCTCGGTCCATTTTCCATCACCTCTTTAAAGTAAAAGAGCCGGATGGAGTTCTTCGTTAAAGCACGTTAACTGTTTCTTTTACACTTTCGGTCCACTTTCCTCCACCCCGTTAAAGTAAAAGTGGGGGGATGGGTTTCTTCGTTAAAGTACGTCAACATTTTCTTTTACACTTTCGGTTCATTTTCCACCACCCCGTTAAAGTAAAAGTGGGGGATATGATTCTTCGCTAAAGTCTATCTCAGTCTGGCCGCATTTGTAGTGTGTTCGATTGTACTATAGAGCTCATTCCAGCTTCTCCTTTTCGATTTCTTAATCTGTTTTTTAAAACTTTTAAGTTCTTTTCTGTAAACTGCCAATGAGCATTACTTTTGTCTCTCCGTGCGTTTTTAAAAAGTCTTTGAATGTTTTTTCTATGCTGCGTTTTTAAAAAGTGTCTGAATGTTTGTCCCGTGCTGCGATAACTCCTTTGGCCAGTTTACAATTAAATTAATTTAAAATTAATTATATTAACTGACCGGAAACGGAAATTAAAAAGGTATATAAACTACCATTTAAAAACGAAGGAACAAAAGAATTCAAAACAATTTAACAATTTATATCAAATAAAAATAAAAATATTTATTCCATTAATTTAAAAATAACAAAAAAAGGGTCATTTACCCAATCTAGTTTAGAAAAGCACTTAAAATCCTTTTTTAATGGCACATCAACAATAATAAATATTGGTCATTATACTACACATACATTCATACGTACATTTGTATTTATCAAACACTCACATACATTATAATTTGTTTGTTTTAGCAATTTTTATAATAAAATGGTATTTAACTGCATTCCATACACTCACAAAAAATATTTATTTTAATGGCAGACAACAAAAAAAAAAAAAAAAAAAAACTTGGCAAACTTTAAAAAAAATATATTATCATAGTTTAACAGTGGTTAAACAAAACTAAGGAAATGCATATTTATGGTTTTGTTGTTTTGCATAGAGACAACATTTGAAAAAAAAAAAATATAAAAATATTTATAAAATAAAAACTAATATTGAATGGATATTTTTGATGTATATCCGATTTTAAAACAAACAAAAAATCGTTGGGGGTTTTTATCTGACAAGGGAAGTATCTCAAACTTTATGAACCGATTTGCATGAAACGTAAAATATATATAAAGGAGACAATTCCAAGGTTGGGGTGTCTCGGCTTATCGGCCATATCGGGGATTTAGGGGTTCAAAACATGGGTCAAATAATGGCGAAAAAATCGTTTTTTGGATTTTTCAGCCATTTCTTTCTAAGAAACTAAATGATCTTTACATATGAGAAGAAAGGTTTTTTTAATGTCTATTAAACGGTGGTATCATCTTGCAAAAGCTTGGCTTCGTTAAATCCTTTTTTCATGAAAATGTGTAAATTTTGGGGGGTATTCATATGAAGACATAGACCTACGATGTCCATATGAATACGAAATAATCTTTATTAAATTTAAGTCGACACGTATTTTTGCTCTAAAGGATATTCCGGTTAGTTCGGGAGTTATCGAAATTTTCCCGGAGGTCCACTTTATTTCATAAGGGGACAACGAAATTTTGAAACACTGATATGGCCAATAAGCCGAGACACCCCAACCTTAAAATCGTCTCTTGTATATATATTTCAAGTTTCAGGCAAATCGGTTCATAAGGGTTGAGATACTTCCCTTGTGAGACATTTTCTATAAGAACATGTTTTAGGATATATTGGGATGCGCCAAATGTTTAAATATCCACAATGTTAACTAAAAAAGAGATTAAAAACAAGTAGAAAAGTTAAATTAGACTTGGCCGAATCTACACTCAAAATAACTAGGGATGAGATTTCCATGCAAATGCATGTTTTTTGTCGATAGTCTAAAAACGATATCGACAAATTATCTTTCCGAATCAAGAAATTTGCGTTAAAATGACATCGATTTGATTTTGCATATTTTTGCATATTTTTTAAATGCATATTTTCCGCATTTTTGCAACTTTTAAGTGCATATTTTTGCATAATTTGGCATAAATTAGCAAAAAACACAATTTAAAATTTATTTGTTACAAAAACTATTTTATATTTTAATAATTTATTTTCAAAATAAGAAATTTTTTTTTTCTTTTTAATTTTTTTTTTTTATAGATTGTCTAAAAAAGTCTTGCTTATATAAAGTTTTAAATGTTACTATTTAAACATGTCGTTATTTTTTGATTTTTAGGAAGTTTTTCCTATGAAAACAAGATTTTTGTTGCACACTTTTTACTTTTTAGTGCATATTTTTAGGTTTTTTAGTGCATATTTTAAGCGCATATTTTCGATTTTTTAGTGCATGAAAATCTCATCCCTAATTATAAGTATTTATTAAAACTTGCGTTGCTTTTTATTATTTCGGGGTTTTACATAAAAAAGTTAATGGTATAGTAAAATTTTGTGTGAGAAAACTGAGTGAAATCTATAGATAAAAAAAAAAATATGTGAAAGTGATTTGTCATACTTTTTTGTGAAATTTAAAATAAAAAGTAAATTTTTAATATTATATTTACTAAATTCGCGCTGTCTTATTTTGCTTCGTGGTTTTACTAATATATTACAATTAAAGGTTGGAGTAAAATTTTTATGCGAGATAACTAGTGAAAATCATGACGTGTATTGCACCGGCACGGATAGTGTTTTATTATTTTTAATTCTATAAAAATATCTTTACAATTTCATACATATATTTCATTTTAAAATAAAAAGTAGATTTATTCAATGAAAGTATTTCATAAGAATTAAAGACTTTTTTCATTAAAGTAATGAAAAATTTCATCAAATACATTTTATATTTTGTATGAACAATTTTCATTAATTTAATGAAACTTGTTCTTGCAATTACATTTTATGATACCTATTTCATTATTTCAATGAAACCCTGCATAGGTTCCTTTTTAACGTCATTTTTCATAACATTAATGTAGATTTTCATTATTATCATGTACAAATTTCTATCAGTGTTTTTTTTTGTAACCAAAATACTAATTTCATCTGAAATTTTACTTACTGCTCTGTAATACAGTTTTCAAATAAAAATCTCTTCAAAAAACTTTCAAATATTTCAACCCCTCTTTAAGCGTCTTAAATTGCAATAAAAGCAGGTAAATTTTAAGAGGATGTCGTGTAAAATTGTAGGTACTCGTAATAAACTCTTAATTTTCACAAAAATAAAAAGTAAATTTACAATTTGAAAGCATTAAGGCGGGCAAATTTACACGATGGCATTTCACAATTGTCAACACTACTTGCACATTAAGGAAGGAGAAATTGATCAGAATCCAATAGTGACCGTTGTGTAAAAGCCATATGAAGCGCATTAAAAAAATATATAAGAAAGTCAGAGCATTCTTAAACGATTTCCCTTTAATTTTATAAAAGTGTTTATTGGAATGACCCCACTCAAATGTGGCACTGAAAATGAGAAGTTTATGGAAAAAATCGAGTTTATAAATAATTTCTACAAAGTTAAACATTCACGTGCGAAACATTTAAGCGGGGGCATTTAAATTATGGTATTTGCCTTTTTTGTGTTATAACTTATGCTTCTTGCACATTACAGTCGAATAAGATGAATAAGAATTCTTAAGGTTAAGTGGTAAAAGTTAATTTAAACAAGAAATTAAAATATAACGACTCGCGTGCGCACCATTAAGTTGTGGAATGCATTTACCAAATGTTAGTTTATAAAATTACTAGAGCTTTTATCAACATTTTACAAATAATTCTGTAAATTTACAGTTTTTTTTTATTAAAATCATTTTACACAGTTTCTTCGTAAAATAACAAAAAATCTTGCTGGTTGGAAATCTATGGTATTTTCTGCTGGCTCAGCAGAGTATCTCTGTAATTTAACAGAGTGATTATTTTGAGTGTATGAATACCCTCCACATTGCCCTTTCTAAATGATAGTAAATTTTCTAACGTGAAAAAATAAAATTTTTGATTAGAAATATTTTATTTTATGTAAAAAAAACTTTTTTTTAAAGTAATTTTTGAAATGAAAAAGAGTTTATTCTGATTCGAGGCCTTTTCATGTTCCCCATTATGAATTAACATAACAAGTACTTATGATAACTCTACTTTCTTTATTAGGATATTCTCCCATTAAATACTCATAGAGTTTCTTGCTTTCAAAAATTTTGGCAATTTTCAGGAATGAATTGACGATCGTTTCGGAGGTGTTCCAATTCCCCCATCATCAGAATTCTTTAGAAAATTAGGTAATACTGTTAGCATGCAAACTCTATGAGTATTTAATGGGAGAATATCCTAATAAAGAAAGTAGAGTTATCATAAGTACTTGTTATGTTAATTCATAATGGGGAACATGAAAAGGCCTCGAATCAGAATAAACTCTTTTTCATTGCACAATTAAAAGGTCGAATAAATAACTAATTTTTATTATTTAATAAAAATTAAAACACACTTGGTAATTTTTGAAAAAAAATAATTTACTAAATTTTTTTTGAGTGAAAATTTTTTTTTGAGTGCAAAATTTTTCTCGAGTGTATTGTTTTTTTTAGTGTAAACATTTTTTTGAGTGACCAAAATACGTTCTAAAATATTTTTGTGATTTACCAATGTTTTTCAAACATGTTTAATGCGGTTCAACACGTGAATTTAAGGTAAAACTAATCTGAACCACTGGACCGATTTGGCTGAAATTCAACACGAACCAGGCCTGGGGAAAGAAAAATATATGCCATGCTTCCTCAGAATTGCCTTTCGAAAGTTAGCATGTTTTTTATGTCGTAATTTCACGAAAACCCTTGCCGAAATTCAGTCTTTTGCTCATAACTTTTGAACTACTGGACCGATTTCGCTGGATTACAATACCACTCTGACCAGGTAAATGCCCAACACATATGCCAAACTTCAGGAGCCTCCGTAAAGTATTTCAAAAGTTAAAGTATTTCAAAAGTTAAAGTATTTCAAAAGTATTTCAAAAGTTTCAACAGATAGACAGAGAGACGGACTGACGGACGAACGGACGGACATCGCTAGATCGTCTTAAAATCAATCGAGGATCATGAATATATATACTTTATGGGCCTTAGACCAATATTTCGAGGTGTTACAAACGGGATGACAAAATTATATTTACCCTCTATCACTAGAGTGGAGGGTATAAAAGGTCTTAAATTCCGATTTTTTTTTTATTTGAAAAATGACTGAGAAACTTACAAGGGAAGTATCTCAACCCTTATGAACCGATTTGCCTGAAACTTCAAATATATATAAATGAGACCATTTTTAGGTTGGGGTGTCTCGGCTTATCGGCCATATCGGGGATTTAGGGGTTCAAAAAAGGGGTCAAAAATTGGCGAAAAAATCGTTTTTTGGATTTTGCAGCGATTTCTTTCTAAGAAACTATATGATGTTTACATATGAGAAGAAAGGTTTTTTTGTAAAAATTCGGCTTCGTTAAATATTTTTTTCATGAAAATGTATAAATTTTGGGGGGTATTTATATGAAGACATAGAGCTACGATGTCCGCATGAATACGAAATAATCTTTGTTAAATTTAAAACGACACGTATTTTTGCTCTAGAGGATGTTCCTGTTAGTTCGGGAGTTATCGAAATGTTCTCTGGGGTCCACATTGTTTCATAAGGGGACAACGAAATTTTGAAACACTGATATGGCCGAAAAGCCGAGACACAACAACCTTAAAATCGTCTCTTTTATATATTTTAAGTTTCAGGCAAATCGGTTCATAAGGGTTGAGATACTTCCCCTGTTAGACATTTCTTGTAGGAAAAATTTCGGAGACTCAGACTTTGAGACTTTTTCTGTGGGAAAAATGACTCAGAAAATAAAACATTTTTTTAGGAAAAATTTTTCTTTACGAACATTTTTTCTAAATATAGAAATTTTTGGTGTGAGAATTGCATAAGCATCTGAGAATTTTCTATAGGTGTATCAGAATTAAAAAAATTTTGTATAAATTCTGATTAATTTTAATTCAAAAATAAAAATCGTTACATTCTAACTTTAAAATATTATATTTTTGGTAGGTTTATTCTAGCTCGAGGTCATTATTTCTTTTACTTATTTATGTAGACTTTGATATTCTCAAAGAATAATTTTTTGAAAATTATTCTATGAGAATATCATAGCTTTAATAAGTAAAAGAAATAATGACCTCGAGCTAGAATAAAACTACTTAAAATACTTTTGTATAAATTCTAGAAGCTTTTCTATATCAAAATGCCTCAGAACCTCAGAAGTTTTCTATTGGGATAATGTCTCAGAATCAAAAACTTTCTATTAGAAAATTATGTCAAAAACTGGGCCTTTTGCTGTCAAAAAAATGCTTTAGAACCTGAAAATTTCTTGAAGAGACATTTTTCAAAATATCAAACATTTAAGTTGTTTTTATTATAGGAATAAATTTTGTAAAATTTAAAAATGTTCCTAAAGAAAGAATCATAATAAATAAGAGTTGAACAGTAAAAAAAAAAACTTAACCAATGTTTCAAATTCGACCTGAAGTTACCTGCAAAAAAATTTTTTTTTGAGCACAAAAAAAAATTGGCCCCCTAAACCCAAGTGCGGGATCCGCGACTGCTAACCACTTTATTGATATTGTTTTTTCATAAGAAATATGATAGGAATTACGATAGCAAAATCGCCTTAAATTCGAAAATGGTATCATAATTTTAAATAGAAGATACTATTTTCGCAATCACTTATCGTTATTTGGTTTATTGGGTTGCAAATAAACCAAACGATACTGTTATAATATCGAGGCAATATCACCTAATTATTACATATTATACGAAACGATAGTTTCGTTCTTAATGTACCGTTTCTTGTGATATTGTTTTTTCATAAAAATATGATAGCATTTTCGCTATCATTAACTCCAGTCATAACGATAGTAAAATCGCAATTTTCCAGAATTTATCTAAAAACTATCGTTATTCCAGGAGATAACGATATTGCTTCGATATAAACATGTTTTTTTTTTTTTTTTTTCAAATACTTTATTTTTCAGATTATTGAATCTGCCCTTTCTTGGCCTAACAATAAGTAAATAAATCTTACAATCTAACTTAAATACTAGTTACTCCTTAAGAGCCATTTTGAAGGACGGGCCTCATAATTAAATGGGCGGTAAATCTGCACGTTGCAGTCTGGTGTGCGCTCGGGTCCGAGTAAGGGCTCTCGCCAATGGATTTGGGTGGTTGTCGAGCTTTTCCTCGTATTTTAGTTTGATGGTTATAAACTCTTCTCTAACTAGCGGAATATTTAAGTCCTTATGAATGTTCACATTTCTGACATACCAGGGTGCACCCGTAATGATTCTCAAAATTTTTGATTGTGCCCTCTGTATAAGCTCAATATTAGACATACTGGCTGTACCCCATAGTTGGATACCATAAGTCCATATTGGTTTTAAAATACAATTATACAGGGTGACTTTCGAGTCAAGGCTAAGTTTAGAATGCTTGTTAATTAACCAATGTAATTGGATGGCTTTTAGCTTCAAATGAAGCCTCTTGGCTTCTAAGTGCTTTCGCCATGTTAGACGTCTGTCCAAGTGAATACCAAGGTATGTAACACTCTCAGACTGTGGGATACTTATACCATTTAAAGAAACCGGAGCACAAGTGCCCGTTCTAAGTGTAAACGGAACGTGCTTGCTCTTAAGCTCATTAACTTTAATTCGCCAGTTCCTGAACCACGTCTCCACAGCTGTAAGGTGATTGTTTAGCCTCAAGGAGGCAACATGTGGATCTGAGTGAGTGCTTAACAAGGCAGTGTCATCTGCAAATGTTGACGTTGTAATATGTTCACACGTCGGCAAGTCCGACGTGAATATAAGGTAAAGAACAGGGCCGAGCACACTTCCCTGGGGAACACCTGCATTCATTATATAATCAGAAGTTGTAGCTTCCTTATATTTCACCCTAAAGTAGCGGTTGAGGAGGTAAGACTCTAAGAGCTTGTGTGTAATTATTGGTAAGTGACATTTTACTTTGTATAAAAGACCCTCGTGCCATACTTTATCGAATGCCTGAGCGACATCCAGAAAAACTGCTGAGCAATATTTCTTTTCTTCAAAGGCTTTCCTTATCACGCAAGTTATGCGGTTAACTTGCTCAATGGTTCCATGTTTCTCGCGAAAGCCGAACTGATGAGCAGGAATGCTATTACTATTTTCCATAATTGGTAGAATCTTTTGAAGAAGAACTTTTTCAAATAATTTTGATAGGCACGGAAGCAAACTTATAGGTCTGTATGATGAAGTTAAAGTTAAATCTTTTCCAGGCTTGGGAATCATTTTGATCTGCGAAATTTTCCATATGTTTGGGAAGTATCCTTGTTGCAAGATCGCATTAAATAATTTTGTAAGAACAGTAACCGCTACAAATGGTAGGTTTTTTATCATGTTTGGTGTGACTAAGTCATACCCAGGCGCTTTCTTTGGGCTTATCTGCGTTCGAATAATTGTCTCAACATCTTGGGCGTCAAACAATATATTACTATGATCCATGTGCAGAGGCAGTTCTGGGAGTGTAAAGTTATTCTCCGCCAAGTTTGGCTCAAAGACTGTTCTTAAATGTTCTGCAAATGAGTATGCTTTCTCCTCTTCACTGCGTGCCCAATTGCCACATTGCTTTCTCAGCGGTGGTTCGCCCTCTACCGGTGGTTTAATTTTAGTAGCTTTCCACAATGAGTAGTTTGCTGAACTTGAATGCGAAAGACTTTCCACATAAACGCTATTTATGCGATCCTCTTCCAAATGAAGGGCTTTTCTAAGGTTTCTTGTAGCTTCAGACAGCCTCTGCTTTGCGGTAGGAGATCTACTGTTTTGCCATTCCCTTCTTAGCCATCTCTTGATGGCCAATAGTTGCTCAATTTCTGAGTTTGAAACATGAAAATTACGATTAGGAGTAACGGTCGAAGACGTCGAAGAGTACTCTGCTGCAGATCTCAGAATGGATGTAAACTCCTGAACACATTCTCCAATATCCCCCTCACATTCCAAAGATGGGTCAATGTGGATGTGGCTACTTATATACTTTTTATACTTCAACCAATTCGTCTTTGACGAAGTGATTCCAAAGGGTGTTTTAACCGAAATTGGTTCATCGTAATACGATAAAATTACTGGAGAATGATCTGAACTAAGATCAAAGGATGATTCAACAGATAACTTACTCCTATCAATATGTTTCGTTACTCCAAAATCGATAATATCGGGAATTTTTCTAGGATCCGAAGGCCAGTATGTTGGTTGTCCAGACGATATAACATCCAAACTATTTTTCCTATCAATTAGAGCACAGTAAAGCTGTCTTCCCCTAGGGTTCGTGAGACGTGAACCCCAATAGGTGTGTTTCGCATTGTAGTCTCCACAAGCTAGGAAGCGATTACCAAGAGTACTGAAAAAATATTCGAACTGTATCTTAGAAACTGAAAATCGTGGAGGGCAGTAAACTGCCGTTAGAGTTAGTCCTCCTCCTGTATCACATATAAACATGTGATATCGTTTTCGCTATCGAAATTTCTTGGAATAACGATAGCAAAATCGCCTAAAATTCGAAAATGGTATCATAATTTTAAATAGGTGATACTATTTTCACTTATCGTTATTTGGTTTATTGCAGAGTTGTCAACTATTCGGCATATTGCAAAAAACGGTTTTCGAATAGTTAAAAAAACCGCCGTTTTTTAAAAACCGGTTTTCGGTTTTTTTATTTGAAAATCGGCTCGAATAACCGGTTTTTTCGGTTTTTTAATAAAAACATTAAAAAAAAGGTTTTTATTTGTTTTTAACAAAAAAAAGAGGAAAAAATAATTGTACACAATTCAGGGCGGATTACTCAATGAAAAGTTAGCTGCTAACTGCCGATTTAACGCAGCCTTATGTCAAAATTTGTATGAAAAAGTTAAATTTAACGGAGAGTTATTTTATAACGGAGCATTGAGTAATCCAGCCTCAGTCTTATTAAATAAATCAAATTCAAAGCTTAAAACAACAAAATATACATATTTTTTATGTAAATAATTAAAATTATAGGGCCAGTCCAGTGGGTATCAGGTTAGTTGGCTACCATGATATTTCCTCTCTCGAGATTTAGTGTAATGAGGCAAGTAAACACTCAAAATATTTTGTAGGCAAAAACAAATGAAAAACACACTTAAAACCAGTGAATAAACAATTGAAAACCATTCCAGTAATTATTCATTTAGTTTAACAAACATCAACATTTATTTTTTACTGTTGACAAAATTTTATAAAATAAATAACATTAAACATTAAAAAATTACGGTCTTTTCACTCTTTTTTACCAACAAATTCGAAAAAAATAACCAACGAAAACATTAAAAATTAATGATAGTTCTGTTATTTTTACCAACAAATTTCAAAAAAATAACCGACGAAAACAATAAAAATTAATGATTTCGTAGGTAATTTTTTACAATTTTTTATTGAAATATTTTTTTAAAAATTTTTAATAAAATTTTTGGGGAATCGATCCCGCAATCAACTACATTCTGGCCAGACACTCTACCCATCGTGCCAAAATCACTTGATACAAACATGTTTTTTTATTTCTATAAATAATTTTTTGAATTTTTTTATCTACAAAAAAATAACTGACTTGTGCAGGTAAAAACTAATGATATTTCATTAAAAAATACCAACAATTTAAAAAAAATTACTTACACAAATCATTAAAAATCAAAAGAATAATCAGTAGTTTTTACTTACAGAACAAAAATAAACGACTTTAAAAATTAAATGTTAATGAAAGTCTTTATTTTTTAGTGCGTTATTTTTGAAACAAAGGACTGAAGTAGTCATTAATAAAAACTGAACATCAAACAAATGTTTTTTCTTTTAAAAACGACTAAACGGAAAACTTTTTAAATAAACTACAAACAGTTAATGACATAATTTTTTGAGTGCATGTAAAATCGTATATGAAAAGAGAAATACACTAAGAAATTGACTTTTTTTGTTGCCAATTAACCGATTTTACTAAATATCGGGCGAAAGATATCGATAAGGCCACCAAGTGCATGTCTAACACCTACAAACAAAATTTTAATCAAATATTTCCTATTTTCATTAATTTTGAGAGATTTATGTGAATATCGGGAGGGTGGTTTGTATGGAGACTATAAGAATTCGGACCGATGATTTGTGAATACAAAATATGTTTACCTGCCAAGTTTCGAAACGGTACCTATTATAATACGGTAATTAGAGTCATTTGAGCCTAATTATAAAGGGACGTTTGTATGGGGGCTAGGTCTAAACATGGACCGATGTTTTCCAATTTCAATAGGATTCGTCCTTGGTCCAAAGGAAGCTTAAGTTTCAAATTTCACAGGAATCGATTGATAATTGCGACCTGTATCGTGCTCACAATGTTTAGATAGACAGACGACATCAGAAAATCGTCTCAGAAAGTGATTCTGAGTCGATCGGTATACTTGAAGGCCTTGGACTAACCTTTTTAAGTTTTTGTCATATACTATGAATTAAGAAACAAAATTTAATTAACAGAGTTGCATTTTAGAAAATTTGTAACAAGTGATGACAAAAAGTTAAGTACATATTATATATTCGAAAATGTCGAAAAATTAGACACAAAAAACCGGTTTTCCGAATAACTAGAAAAAACCGGTTTTAGAAAACCGGGTTGAAAAACCGGAAAAAAAGCGAAAAACCGGTTTTTCGAATAATTCGGAAACCGGTTTTGACAACTCTAGTTTATTGGGTTGGGAAGAAACCAAACGATACTGTTATAATATCGAGGCAATATCACCTAATTATCGCATATTATACGAAATGAAAGTGTTTTCGTTCTAAATATATCTTTCTTTATGATATTGTTTTTCCGTAAAAATATAATATCGTTTTCATTATCGATAAATCCAGTCATAACGATACCAAAATCTCCATTTTCGAGAATTTATCGAAATACTATCGTTATTCCAGGCTATTATGATATCGTTTCGATATCAATATATGATATCGTTTTTGCTATCGAAATTTCCAGGAATTACGATAGCAAAATCGCCTTAAATTCGAAAATGGTATCATAATTTTAATACAATGTGATAATCGGTATCATGCAGGTGATACTATTTGCGCTATCATTTATCGTTATTTGTTTTATTGGCTAGAGCAGAATGTCTTAGATTGTAAGACTTTTTCCATAAAAAATATTTCTGATTCTAAGACTTTTTCAATATGGAAATTTTCTTAGAATCTGAAACTTTTTCTAGGCGAAAAACTATTTAGTTTAACAAATTTTATATCTTAATTAAAAAAAAAAAATAACGGCCACAAAAAGAGTTGTATAAAATCTCAATAATTCAACTGATAAAAACTTATATTGTCAACACAATGAAAAAAAAAAAAACTAATAAAGAAATTTATAAAAGTGTACTAAAGAATCTCAATTTAGATTTGCAAAGTTCATAATATTTAGACAACAAAAAAAAATAAATAAAGCGAACAAAAAACTTTTTAAAGATAGACTATTTTGCTACTTTAGGAACATAAATTCTAAAGTAAACAAAAAGCAAAAAAAAAAAAGGAAATCAAAATCTTTTGTAACACTGTGTTTAGATTGACGGACCGTACGTGTTAGTTTACGGTTAGATAAGTATGCTTGAATATAACACGTTTTGTTTAAAACAAATCTACAAACACATAACTACATCCTACACACAAATAGTACATACATATGTATGAGGCATTCAATATAAAATGGATTCGCTATAAAAAAAGTTATGTCGCACCAAAGTGAAATATTTAGAATTTCATAGGTAGGTGATATTTTTTCATAGGTAGGTGATATTTCAGAATCTGAGACTTTTTTTAAAGAAAAATGTCTCACAATCAGAGCATGAGACTTTTTTTCTATAGAAAAATTTTCGGATTCAATAAACTTTTTTCCACACACAAAAAATTATTGGCTAAAAATTTTCAATTAAATCTATTAACAAAATTTAACTGAGTCAATTTATGTTTTGAAAATTTTTTTTTAACTGTCGAATTGCAAATTTTTAACATACTAGATTTTTTCGCTTTAATTTACATTAATTCAAAAATATACAACCTAATCGGGTTTTATTTTTTGTTGCTGGCAACATATTGAATAGCAAAAAGATGCATTTTTTCATAATTTTTTCATAAGCTAACAATTCATACAATTTGTGATCAAAATCGAAAATAGGATTGATTGAAAAAATACTTAATTAATCACCTACAATTTGATGATTGGTATAACAATTTTCTTTATTGGAGAAATTTCAATAAAAAATTGATTGAACCAGCGTTTTTGTTGATTGAAATTCGTTTCAAATTCTTTCTGTGCAAAAAAAGGCTCAGATTCTTAAAATTTTTACTATACAAAAAATACTCTTAATCATTTTTTGAATATTTTTCACATAAAAAAAGGTTTCAGGTTCTTAGATTTGCTTCGTATAGAAAAACTTTTAGATTCTCTGAACTTTTTTCAATAGAAAAATTCACAGACTCTGAGACATTTTTCCTATAGAAAAATTCTCAGACTCTGAGACTTTTTCTATAGGACTTTTTTTGTAAGACTTTTTCCAATAGAAAGTCTCAGATTCTAAGACTTTTTCCTATAAAATAAGTCTGAAATTCAGAGGATTTGAAACCTTTTTCCTATAGGAAATGTTTCAGATACTTAGGAATTTTTTCTATCGAAAAAGTCTCAGATTTTGAGACATTTTTCCTTTAAAAAAAGTCTCAGATTCTGAGACATTTTCCCTACAGAAAATGTCTCATATTCTGAGACATTTTTCCTATAGAAAGAGTCTCATATTCTGAGACATTTTTCATATAGAAAAAGTCTCAGATTCTGCGATATTAATCTTATAAAAAATGTCTCAGCTTATGAGACAATTTTTCTTTAGAAATAGTCCCAGTATCTGCGACATTTTAGAAAAAGTTCTTAGACTCTGAGACATTTAAGAAAATAGTCTCAGATTCAGAGAGATTTTTCCTATAGAAAAAATCGCTGATTCTGATGATTTTTTTCTACCCGAGTAAAAATTTTCTGATATAATCATATATATTTTGATACAATATTATATTATATCTATCACTTTGATACGGTTGATCCACTTTATATGGTTAGATATTGCTCCATATATGATTAGATTCGTATTTTGGTTTTGCTTATCTAATTATATAAAAATATATATTATAAGATCAATTTGATATAATTAGATTTGACCAAATTCAGAATCAAATTGTATCAATTTTTATATTTTTTTATCTAAAGTAATACATTTAGACATTATTTGATACAACCATTTTACGGATCAAATTAGATCTATTTAGTAAAATCATAGATGGGAATTTTTCATTACCATTGATTTTTAATTACCATTGGTTGATATCAATGGTAATGAAAAAAATTTCATTACCATTTAATGGTAATTAAATTTTTTTAATTGAAAAAATAATTACCAATTGTAATGAAATGCACCCTAGTAAAAATATTATGCTAATTTTACTAAATAGATCTAATTTGATCCGTAAAATGGTTGTATCAAATAATATCTAATTGTATTACTTTAGATCAAAAAATATAAAAATTGATACAATTTGATCCTGAATTTGGTCAAATCTAATAAGATCAAATTGATCTTATAATATCTATTTTTATATAATTTGATGAGCAAAACCAAAATACGAATCTAATCATATATGGAGCAATATCTAACCATATAAAGTGGATCAACCGTATCAAAGTGATAGATAAAATTTTATATAAATTTATACGGAAGCATATTAACTCATATAAGATTGTATCAAATTATATATGATTAGACCAGAAAATTTTTACTCGGGCACCAATTGTTGAAAAACACCAATTATAATTGGTTTCAAAACCATTTGTTTACACATTTTTGTCTTGTTGAAAAGTTATAAATTTAAACATCAAAGCATGTTTTTTTTTAAATATGAATAAAGACAAAAATCTAAACACAAATAGAAAACTTCAAATATTGTGTTATACAAAAGGCAAACGTGCGTTTGGTTCATAAAATGTGAAAAATTGAAATACAAAATAACAAAAAGTAACAAAAAACAACAGATATTTTCAAATATTAACGATTTTGACAATATTGTGACGATTTTTTACTAATGGTAATTATTTTTTTTAATTGATGCCATACCAATGGTAATTATTTTTTTTTTAATTTTCATTAGTAATTAAATTGATTAGTAATTTAATTAATGCAATTGATACAACCAATTGTAATGAAAAAAAAATTAATTACCATTGACATCAATTAAATGGTAATTAAACCATCAATTAATTGGTGCCATTAATTAATTTGTCCCATCTATGAGTAAAATTAGCATAATATTTTTACTAGCCCGAGTAAAAATTTTCTGGTCTAATCATATATAATTTGATACTATCTTATATGAGTTAATATGCTTCCGTATAAATTTATATAAAATTGTATCTATCACTTTGATACGGTTGATCCACTTTATATGGTTAGATATTGCTCCATATATGATTAGATTCGTATTTTGGTTTTGCTCATCAAATTATATAAAAATTGATATTATAAGATCAATTTGATCTAATTAGATTTGACCAAATTCAGGATCAAATTGTATCAATTTTTATATTTTTTGATCTAAAGTAATACAATTAGATATTATTTGATACAACCATTTTACGGATCAAATTAGATCTATTCAGTAAAATTAGCATAATATTTTTACTAGGGAGGGTATAGAAAGACTCAGATTCTGATACATTTTTCCCATAGAAAAAGTCTAATTTTTTCCCAAAGATAATTTCTCTTCATAACAAGAACTTCTAGCTTGACAGATATTTTTTCCCAATCAATTTTTAGATTTAGTCACATTTTTCCTTTAAAAATTTCCAGATTTTTCCTATAAAAATTTTTAGATTTTTTCCTTTAAAAATTTTTAGATTTTTTCCTTTAAAAATTTTCAAATTTTTCTCTATGAAAAATTTTCGAATTGAAAAATTTTTTTCTTTTGGAAATTTTTTTAGAAAACTTCGATCATTCTTCTTTTCTTTTTTTTTCTTTTCATTTGCTTTTTCCTTCTTCTTTCTTTCTTTTTCTTTTTCTTTTTCTTTCTCATTTTTTTCTTTTTAAAATTTGGTCTGGGGGGGAAATTTACCCTTCCCCCCCCCTGTGCCCGCGCATGATTGGTAAAAACAAATTTGAAATCGGCTTAGTAGTTTTAGAGATTTTTAAATTTTACGTTTTTTGGCAAAAAGTGGGCGAAGAAGTGGGCGTGGCCGATTGAACCCAGCATGTCTATCATGAAGGAACATTCCAAGTATGCATTGGTGAAAAAAAATTTGAAATCGGTTTAGTAGTTTTGGAGATTCTGAGATTTTTAAATTTTCCGTTTTTTGGCAAAAGGTGGACGTAGAAGTGGGCGTGGTCGATGAAACCTAGCCTATGTCCGTCCTGGAAGAACACTCTAAATATTGCTGAAAACTTTTTTGAAATCGGATGAGTAGTTCCGGAGATTACTTTCTACAAACAAACAAACAAAATAACATACAGACATTACCTCTTTATAATATTTGTATAGAAGTATGGACAAACAAAAATAAAAATCTAGTTTTGTACTTAATTTGTCTTAAATTTCCAAAACTCTTCTCAATTTTCCAATATTTGTTAGAATTTAAATTTTTTCCTGATTTTTAAGAACTCGAGCTTTTCACCGAAAAAAGTCGCATTTCCTGATTCCCAAGAAAAGTTTAGAAAAATTTATGAAAACTCGAGTAAATTTAGAAAAATTTAGAAAATTTTCGAAAAATTAAAAAAAAATTTAAAATATTTATAGAAAATAAAAAAAAAATAGAAAATATTTATAGAAAATAAAAAAAAAAAATCTCTCAAACTTAGATAAGTCAAAAAAAAAAAAAAAATCTAACATCAGAAAAAATCGAACTCAATTATACAATAAAAAAAAAACCTTGTAAAATAACAAGAAAAACAATTTTACAAGCTTTTTACCAATAATTTTGTAATTTTACAAGATTTTTACCAAAAAAATTGTAAATTTACAATTTTTTTGACGCAATAAAACTTAAAAGGAGGTTTCGTAACTTTACTAGATTTTTTGATACCCCTATTTTACTAGAATTCATAGTAAAAATAACGAGCTTGTTTGTAATCTTACAAATTTTTTATCAATAACAAATTTTGTACAAATTTTTTACTAACTTTTTTGGCGCAATAAAACTTACAAGGAATTCTCGTGAATTTACTAGGTTAAAAAAAAAAAAAAACATTGAAATTTGTAAAATTACAAAAAAAATTTGTAAAATTACCAAAAAAAATGTAAATTTCGATAAAAATGTTTTTGTTAAAAAACAAGGAAAACTCTCAAATAATGCTAAAATGGGACTACAAAACTTTTCCTAGTAATTTGACAAAGTTTTTTTGTGTGTAGAAACTTAGAAAAACTCCAAAAATTTAAGAAAGTAATATACGAATAACTTGTCAACATTCAAAAAACTCAGCAAAATTAGAAAAAATCTCAAATGTGTAAATAGTTTTTGTTACGTGTTTGATAATCGTGTCAAACTAATAGAATGTAAAATTATTCCTTTTATACTTTTATAATATTTTTTATTAAGGAAAACTAAATCAAAAATCAGGAAATTAAGAAAATGTCTGGCATAGGGCCCGTATAATTTATTAAATTTTTTTAAAATCCTAATAAACGTATTATTGAAGTAACAGTACTTTTCAATAGATTTAGAATGCGGGACATATGTAATGGATTGTCAGAAAGAACTTATAGGGTGATCCAAAATAAGGTAAGTTTAATTTTTTTAGGTAAGTTGAATTTACTGGATTTGTACACCCTCTAACCACAGTATGGGGGTATACTCACTTTGTCATTCCGTGTGTAACGCATCGAAATATCGGTCTAGAACCCCATAAAGTATATATATATTATTGATCAGTGATTCTAAGACATTCTAGCGATGCCCGTCTATCCGTCTGTAGAGGCCACGATACAGTCCAAAATAATAGAGCTAGACTTCCGAAGTTTGGCACGAATATGTCTTATGGTCATAGGCTGGTTCAAAATCGCAAGGGGAAGGTGCCCCCTAACGTCATCCACCAACCCCCCTCCCTCTCCAAAAAAAGACGCCCCTGGATTTTTTTTTATATTGTTTCATTTACATTTTGGAGGGTATAAAAGATTCGGAACAGCCGAATGTAACACTCACACTTTTTTTTTTAAATATGTTAAACGTAGAAATAATTTTTTGCCTGTTTTGAAATAGCCAGCCATATCTCGAAAACAGCTTGACAGAACTTTTTTGATATTTATATTTAGCATGCCAAAATTAATGAAAATTATGTATCGCAAGATAATTATAAAAAATTCAAAATTCAGGTGAAAATTTTTTTTGAAAATTTCTTACCTTTGATCGGAGGTCGTCATGGAATAAAATGATCGGATTTGGTTTAAATTAAGTTTAAATATTTCTGTTCAGCGTATCAAAGTTATGTGAGACATATTTTTTATTTTTTTAATCCAAAACTTTGATCGCTACGGATTAATTATATCCAATTGTCCTAAATTTTTTTTATTAAACTTAAAAAAAAAAACAAAATACTCAATTTTGTAACACCCTGTAGTTTGTATTCAGAAACATACCATGCATGAATAGATATAAATACGTAGAGTTAAAACACACGGAGATAAAAAAATTCAAATGCATGTATGTAACTATACATAACTAGTTAGTTGTTACTCATACATATGTACGTATTTGTTTGTTCGTATGTTAGTATTTATGCTGTAACATTTACATATCCATACATACATAGAGTATAGTTTAACATTCAAATACATACTAACTAAATAAAACCCGTACTTAGGTATTTATGCAATAAAAACAAAGCTTTTTGTTTGTAACAATATATCTGTTTGCGAGCATGTTTACTGTGTGTGTTATTATACGAGGATTATTTTATAATTAACTGAAAATTACACTAAGAAAATTATGTCATTAACTGTTTGTAGGTTATTTTAAAAAGAAATCAGTAAAGTCATTTTAAAAGAAAAATCACTTATTTTATAAAGGATTTAATTTTTTTACTGTTTCTGTAGTTTAAAAAAAATATTTACTGTATTAAAAACTAATTTTCTGTTACATTTAATTTCGGCAGTAAAATATTTCTTCTATAGTTTTACTGTTTTTCAATACAAAATAACTGAATATTCACTAGTTTTTTAATGTTTTGGTTAGTCATTAAATTAACACTTAAAATTGACTGTAATGTGTTTTTATTTTAAATGAAAAAAGCAGTGGAATGGTTTTTAAATAAAATTTCATTTGTATTAAGTGAATATTCAGTGGAATTTACCTACATAATTCTTTGAGTGTAGTTTGCTTTCATTTTGAATTCTGTATAAAATTGATCAGAGAAAACAAATTTCATGTAACAATCAAATTTAAAGCCAACAAAATGGTTGCATTGTGAAAACGCAATTACGAGTACTTCACTCAATATATTCCCAGGAAAATTTTTCAGAACCGATTCTGACAACACTTGTTCTAGAACAGGTTCTTCGGTAATCATACACTATTACACTTTAATTATTCAGAACAAGTTAAGTGAAAACTGTTGTGGAACATGTTCTCTGCAATCAAAGTTTCATTACATTTTGGTTCTCAGGAATTGAAAAAAAATTATGTGTCAAAAAAATAAAAAATAAAATCATTTCTTTTTTTGTTAACCAAGGAAAAACACGAAATTCTCTTAAATTATCAGGATATAATCTTGAAAAGTGTTAATAAAAAGGCGAGTAAGTCATGGACGTATACAGGGGGTGGGCACAGGGGGCACGTGCCCCCCCTTTTCGATTTGAAAATTTTACACAAAAAAAAGTTCAAAAGTTTCTAAATATTTTGATTTTAAAAGAAGAGATTTTATTTTTTTTATAAAAAAGTTTGAAATAATTTCGTTTCTAAAAAGTCATTTATACCGCAAAATAAGTAAAATATGATAAAAAAAAACACATAGGCCTCTGTTCTGTCTTTCACAACTTTTCAATTCACATGAAAATTTCCGAATCACATGAAATCAAGTTTAGTGTTTTGTTGATCACGTTATCATATAAAGTTGAAATCGAATAATCAAAATTTATTCGTTTTACTTTCACCAAATTTTATTTATGTGAAACAAAATGGAAAAGAAATTCGGATGTGAAATCTAGAACACCAAAAAAAAATTCGGAAATTGTCATTTTCACATTTTTTATGTGAATTACTTTTTTTGGAACAGCGGCCATAGTATTACTTTTATCAAATAAAAATTATGCATCAGGATCAAGAAAATTAATTTCTACAAAACAATTTTCAAACAAAAGGATAAGGGAAGTATATCAACCCTTATGAACCAATTTCCCTGAATCTTAAAAGACGATTTGAAATTTACACATTTTCATAAATAAAAATATTTAACGAAGCCAAATTTTTACAAGGTTGTTGGATAGGCATTAAAAAAATTTATTCTCATATGGAAACATCATATAGTTTCTTAGAAAGAAATGGCTAAAAAATCCAAAATTCGCAATTTTTTTTAACCCCAAAATCCCCGATGTGGCCAGTGAGCCGAGGCATCACAACCTTAGAATTGTTTCTTTTATGTGAGGGTTTCTTCGTCAACTCTTTAAACACAGGTTTTTGTGGTCGTTTAAAATCTGAAGTTGGAATTTTAAAATTCAAAATGGCGGATCCAACATGGCGACAAATATTTTTAAAAATAAACCGATTTCCTTGAAACTTGTTATGGCCGAGTTTTTGGGGTCGCTAAATAAGAATCTGAAGTTAGATTTTCGAATGACAGATTCTAATTTAGCAACCCAACAAACCGGTGTGTAAAGAGTTTTGAGTGAATCTGTTATTTAAAAAAAAAAATTATCACCATGTTGGATCCGACATTTTGAATTTTAAAAATCCAACTGCACATTTTTCTTAAGCGACTCCAAGAACCCGTGCATGAATAATTTTAAGCAAATCTGTAATATTTTTAAAAATTGGGCGCCATATTGGATCCGCCATATTGAAATTCAAATCCGCCACTCGGCATTCAAA
This sequence comes from Pegoplata infirma, assembly GCA_963921195.1. NCBI lineage: Eukaryota > Metazoa > Arthropoda > Insecta > Diptera > Anthomyiidae > Pegoplata > Pegoplata infirma. The sequence continues at coordinate 140,683,123 of OY992540.1, read as the reverse complement.
ACCAAATATTTTTAAGTAATTTCCAAAATTTTTTAAAAAACGAAACGACGAAGAAACCCTCATTAAAATTTTAACTTTCCAAGACGAAAGTCGAGTTGGGGGGGGGGGGGGGTGTTGATTTTGGGTGTAGTTAAAAAAATTTTGGGAATTGTGCCCCCCGTTTTCAAATTCCTGGATACGTCGCTGGAGTAAGTTAAATTTTCATTGTATTGGTAAGGTCAAATACTAATAATATTATGTTTTTTAATTTTAGTTTGCGGAAAATCCATGTTCTGCTTGTCATTATTGTAAGGCCCAAAATTCAATTTTGGAGGCGCAAAAGGATTTATGTGTGTTAAGAACTGTCAATACTTCATGTCAGATATGATTGTAATAATCTTTTTTTAATAAATTAATGCAATTCAAAATATTTCTTTAATTCTCATTTCAGTTTTAAATTTTACTTCTAGAACCGATTCCGAAGAACAAAAATATGTTCTAATTTTGCTTACAAATACCTGTTGCTTTTAGGACAATCCCTATGTAAAAAGAATCGGTGTTGCACAAGAATTAGAACAGGTTCTAGGGAAGTATAAGTTGTTCCACAATCGGTTCTTTGCAACCGAAAATTTTGCTGGGTTGTGTAGGCAAATGCAAATGAAAAACATATTTAAAACAAGTGATACAACATTTGAAAACCATCCCAGTAATTATTCATTTGTTTTAACAAACATCAACATTTATTTTTTACTGTTAATAAAATTTTTTCAAATAAATAACATTGAATATTAAAAAATAACGTCACTTTAATTTTTTTTTTTTTACCAACAAATTCGAAAAAAATAGCCTACGAAAACATTAAAAATTAATGAATGTTGTGTTATTTTTACCAACAAATTCGAAAAAATTACCAACGAAGACATTAAAAATTAATGATTTCGTAGGTTATTTTTAAAAATTTTCTATTGATTTATATTTAAAAAAAAATTTAAAAAAATTTTGGGGAATCGATCCCGCAACCAACTACATTCTGGCCAGACACTCAACCTATCGTGTCAAAGTCACTTGATATAAACATGTTTTTATATTTTCATAAATTATTGTTTGATTTTTTTTTTTACAAAAAAATAACCCACACAAGTAGGTAAAAACTAATGATTTCTCTTTAAAAAATGCCAACAATTAAAAAAAAAAACAAGTAGAAAAGTTCTTTGTCGAATCTATGAATACCCTCCACAATGCATATTTTAAAGGATAGTAAATTTTTTAACGTGGAAAAAATTAACAATTTTGATTAAAAATATTTTATTTTGAGTAAAAAACTCTTTTTTGTCATTAAAAAAAAAAAAAAAAATAACTATTTTTTTTTTTAGTGTAAAATTTTTTTCGAGTGTAATGTTTTTTTACTGTAAAAATTTTTTCGAGTGTAATTTTTAAGTTATTATTGCTTTTAAAACTGAAAAAGTTTAAAAATCATTGCTTTAAAACTAAACAAGTTTAAAAAGCATTGTTAAGTTACCACCAATGCTTTTAAAACTTGTTAAACACGTGGCATTTAAAATGAAGCAAATCTGAAATTCAGGTTTTTGCTTATAACTTTTGAACCACTGGACCGATTGAGCTGAAATTCAAAACCAAACAGACTTGGGGAGTGGCAAATAACTTTTGAACCACTCATAACTTTTGAACCACTGGACCGATTTTGCTGGATTGCAATACCAACCTCACCCGGTAAGTCGTCAACATATATGCCAAACTTAAGGAGCCTCCATAAAGTCTTTCAAAAGTTAGCGTGTTTTCAACGGACAGACAGACGGACGGACGGACGGACGGACATCGCTAGATCGACTTAAAATCGATCAAGGATCATGAATATATATACTTTATGGGGCCCTAGACCAATATTTCGATGTGTTACAAACGGAATGACAAACTTATATATACCCTCTATCACTAGAGTGGAGGGTATAATAACTTACAGAAATCATTAAAAATTAAAGAAGAATCACATATTTTTACTTACAGAACAAAAATAAATGACTAAAAATTGAATGCTAATGAAAGTCTTTATTTTTTATGTTGTTATTTTTGAAACAAAGAACAGAAATAGTCATTTGAAAAAACTGAATATTAAACGAATTGTTTTTCTTTTAAAAACGACAAAACGTAAAACTTTTTAAATAAACTACAAACAGGTAAGGGCATAATTTTTTGAGTGTTTAATCTTGTCCACTAGCAAAATTTTTTAGTATTTTTAAAATTTTTTTCCAACTGTTTTTTTTATCTAAAAGTTTAAGTTCCGATTGCTAGGAAATAATTTGTAAATAAGCCGACTACTAACGACTGGACCGATTTGGTTAATTTTTTTATGAAAAATTTGAAAAGTATTATGAAAAATTGGGAAATTTGGGAAAAAGTAGATTTTTTTTTGTTTGTTGGACTATAATTTATGATACAGACGATGGATATAATAACACTGTGATCGAATTTAACAAGCTGGGCACCATACTGTTAAAGTTAATTCGAGTACGCTGAATTCAATGGTGCTAGACGTTTTTCGAAGTTAGCGTTCGTATTCGCGGTATTCGCGATTAAAAATTTTGATGCTCAAGTACAATAAAAACGATAATTTTAAACTTTTGCGATAATTTTTAAAGTTAAAACTATTCAACTCCGTATAATTAACAAAACAAACCGTAATACTGTGAAGTTTTTCGCGAAAAATTTTTTGTTGTTGGCGAAAAATCTTTTTTTTTCGTGAAAAAATCTGACAAGGGAAAAATTTGAATTTTATTTAAAACTCATAAGGCATTTGAAATATCTCAAAAACATTTGAATTTTATTATTTACAAAAATAAAATTCTCAAAAAAAAAAATAGAATTTTATTTTCCAAAAATAAATGTTCAACCTTTTTTAAAATATTTACTTGTTATAAATATGTACCCAGCAAAATTTGCATGACTTCCAGAACTAGTGCTGGAGTACTTCTTTTTTGCTCGACTAGTTCTCTATCTCGTTCTCAGAGTCATGATTTTTGTTTGAAATTGTCACCCTCAGAACTAGTTCTAGGGAAGTAGTCTAGGAACAATCACCCCTCCTATGGAACGGTTCCATCACTACTTCTAGAACCAGTTCTTTATCCCATTCTATAACCCATGATTTTTCTTTGAAATTGTCACGACAGGAACTACTTCCAAGAAGCTATTGTGGCACTAGTTCTCTATCTCGTTCTCAGAGTCATGATTTTTGTTTGAAATTGTCACCATCAGAACTAGTTCTAGGAAAGTAGTCTAGGAACCCATGTATGGAACGGTTCTTTAAGTCATTCTAGAACCAATTCTTTATCCCATTCTTTAACCCATGATTTTTGTTTGAAATTGTCACCATCAGAACTAGTTCTAGGGAAGCAGTCTAGGAACATTTTGTAATTTTTTTTTGCAAAAAAAAACATTTTTGAATTATTTTTTGTTGAAAATATAACGCAATATCAGCACTTTACTGAACAAAAATTAGTAGTATTTTTGTTTTTTTAGTCCTTAATGCAATTAGAAATTATCTAGAAGGAGAATAAGGGATTTTTGAAAAAAAAAATATTGTAGGGACCAAAAAATATACGATTATATGCTTAGTTGGAATACTCAAATTGCTTACTATTTTTGCTACGATTGGAAAGTTTTGTTTACATTTTGTATTAAAAAATTCCAGCTGTAGTAAATAAAGTAGTTTATTGCAGATTGTAGTAAGGTAATTGAATGGATCTATAAAAACCTATTTGCACTAATGCCCCAATACTAAATAATACCAAACAAATTACCCAATACTTATAATTTTTTTAGCCCCTCTGTACATATTTCAAAAGGTTTGACTTTTTCCAAATAAAAGATGCAACAGAGAAATGCGTAATCAAATATTTATTTTTTTCTTTTTTGAAGAAAATTATAAGTTTTTGAAACAGCTTCTAAGATGTTATTTGAGAACCAGTATTTGTTTCATGGAAGTGGTGCAGAAGTCATGTACGACTAGTTCCAAATCACTAGTTCCCAAACTACTCCAAAAAAGCTCTTTGGAATCAAAATATTACCCTTTTGGATCACTTCTAGAACTAGTTGTGACATCACTAGTTCCAGGATGCTCTTTGAGAACCTATCGTGACAAGCTTTGAAGTACTTCTAGAACTAGTTATTTTTGAACGACTCCGAAAAGTTTTGCTGGGTATATTTGTTTGTATGAAAATATTTTTTTTTTTTATTAATAAAATTCTTTTAAGAATTTCAAATAAAATTTTTTCGAATTTCAATACATTTTTTTTGATATACGTTCTTTTTCCATTTAAGCAAAAATTGAAGTCAAATTTTTGCAAGTTATCTTTCGAATAGCTTACTAACAAGGGAAGTCTCCCTAGTGTCACCCGCGGATCTTTATGGAGTTGGTTTTATTTTGTAGAGCAGAAAAAATAAAGGGAAACGTATTTTTTTTAGCGGCCCAAATTCATACTTAGGAGGTAAAAGGAGGGGGAAAGACAAGGCCATTTTTCAGTTTTTTTCGTTTATCTCCTATATTATGCAAATAAACCTGGTCATGTTACACACAAAACGAAAGGTCTCTGAAAAACCTATCTACGTGCAAAGAACGTGTCCAAACATGCACAACTTTTTGTCGTATTGAGTAAAATACCAAAATTTTAGGACATTTTTGTTAATAAGTCGAAAAATATTAACTTCTTTGGCCCGTTGCTAACACCACGAGATAGGTATTTTTAATACCTTTAATCTGATACCACACATGCCTATATTAATTTTGTTAAAATAGGCGTAAATCGTAAAAAACTGAAAAAGGTAAATTTCCCTCCATTCAAATCGACCCCCCCCTAAAAATTAGTTTGGGCCGCTAAAAAAAAATACGTGTCAAATTAATGTTCGTTCTTAACAACATATCCAAATTTCATGAAGAGCGGAGGGTAACACCAGGGAGACTTCCCTTGTAAGACTTTTTGAGTAAAATCAAGGAGTATCAATACTAAAGAGATCTGAACTCGCTCTTCTTCTGTTAAAGCCGCTCTTAAATTCCCTTTGCTAAGTCCGCCATCGAACTGGACGTTTGATCAAACCAAAAAAAATCCCTTAAGTTCGATATAAACAAAAAAAAAAGTGTTGCAGTTTGGTGATTTTCAGACTAAAGCTAGCGTTTTTTTTTTCATCTAGCTGTAAAAAAGTTTTTTTTGTGGATTATCGGGAAATCCAATGACTTTTTATTTGCTGACAATTTGTTTTAAACACTTTTAAAGGTATTTCCTAAATAGTATTAACATAAAAATTATAAATTGATACATTTTTTTTAAATTTATTAAGCGCTTTTTCGATATAAAAAGTTAGCATTATTTGTCAAACCAACAATCATAGCTGTATTATTGATTTTTTTTATTTGGATTTTTTGGAAAAAAATAAAATACTTTGATATTTTAGTTGGCTATCAAAAAATAAAATGTTTTGTTATTTTATTTATTTTGGTTTGAATAAAATAAAATTTTATTTTATTCAAATTCATAAAAATGAAATAATATTTCTTTCCAAAAAAATCAAATAATTTTTTCTGATTGCTTATTCAAACAAACAAAATAGAATTTTTCAAAATAATCAACAAAAATTTGTGATTTTTTTTGGTTATTCACAAAAATTCAAATGAATAACGTATTATTTAAACAAAAAAAAAGAAATATTCTTGAAAATTTTGTGTTTGAAAATACTTTTTTTTTTATTTATTTTGAATTTTATTATACAGTAAAACACACAATTATTCTTACAAACCACTATTGTTTTACTTATTTAAGGTTTTCTTTACTAAAACATTATTTAGATTATTTTTAATTTTTTCCCAAATTGACTTTTACTGATTAAAAAATGTTCTTAAAACATTTTCTTATGGAAAATTCGATATTTTTCTTAAACAATAAAAAGTCGGTAAAGGATGTATAATTACTTAAATACCCTTAATTGTAAAGGTTTATTTTGCAAAACATTGAGATTTTTAAGGGTTTTTGCTTTGGTGACATTTTTAAGAAAATATTCTTTAGTATAAACTGTGAAATGTTTCTACTACACAAAAATTATTTTAATCGAAAAAAATTTCATTCTTTATACAATTGAACATTTTTGCAATAGAAAATGCATTATTCTATTTTTAAAATTTAAATGCATATTTGCTTATAATATTTTCTTATTTTTGACTACTTTTGAGGTAAAACTGGTGTTGTACTAATGATGCAATTTATTGTGATTCTCTAGCACATAACGATCTATCCGTCTATCCCTCATTTTACGGATTAACTGTTATATTTTTTAAGCGAGATACATTGAAGTCTACCAAAAGGGAAAAAATATTCTACGAATTAGTGCATGAAATTTCACTGGGGAAGTATCATATTGAAAATAATTAAAATAATAAGTCATAATATATCAAAAATGTTTCAAATTTACTTTATAACTATATCACATAGGCCAGGTAAAATTTGTGACTTTGACCAACCAAGTAAAACACGGGTGGTTGGAAACAGTTTTTGCCTAAAAGTGCGAATACTATATTTTCTTTTTTGAATACGTATTTGGAATGTCTAAGAATAATATAGGAACAAAAACCAAAACATCGATCGAGCACTTTTTTCAAAAATCGCGGTTGAATTGCAAAAGATTATTATATTCGAATTTTCTCGAAAACTAGAGATATCAAAAAAAAAACAAATATTATTTGGAATTATGCATTTATATAAAGTATTCAAAAAAATTTACATTGCAGTATTCAAACGGTCAAAAAATAAACATAATTATTTTGAATGTATTTTATATGGTATGGAATTGAGCACATTTTTAAGCGCGAAAAACACAAAAACGAAACAAGCTACAGCATTTTAGATGACAGATTTGGATTCTACAGGTCCATATTATATAAAATCCACTCTTAGTTTTTGACATTAACGCAATAATGTCTAACAGTGGTGCTACAAAAACGCTTATAAATAACATTTTTTAAATTTCTATTCCGAATATCTCGAAAAGGAGAAGCTATAGAGAAATTGCATATTTCATAGAGTATGCGGTACGTTTACGTTTTTAGACTAACTACTTACAATTAGACCTTAATGGTCAAAACGTACTCTGAAAATTTAAATACTTTTAGGCATTTCTTTTAAAAAAGGAAAATGGAAATTAATTGTTGATTTCTTGTAAGAGTCCTAACACCTTAAATGGGAAATGAAGTGTTTATTTTTTAGAATCCTAACAGGTATTGCTTAAACTTTTAAGCTCTTAATTTCCTTAGTTTTTCTCTTCCTTGCTTCTGCAGAAACAAGGTCAGGTCAAAAAAAAATATGTATATCGTTGACTGTGACTTTTCATATTTTTTTTTTTACTATCCCATTATGCCAATAGTTAATCAAGCTGGAGAGAAATTGGCATCGGCCTGACCAATTTTGCTCGGATGCTGCTCAATTTTTTATTTTTTTTTTGTAAAACATAATGGCCGGCTTTAAAGCCGGTTGGTTTGTTTGTCTGATGCCAAAGTGGTCCTATATTACATAAATACGCCCACGAAGACTTTTCGAAATTTCTTAAAACTATATAATCATACTGATGGCCAGGCAACGATATGTAATTTTGGTTCACTTACGTCAACGTTACAAAAAATTTCTTCTGTTTCTGTTGTATGTTTCAATAAAAATATTTGAAATTCAAAAAAAAATCAAACAAAGAAACTTAAAAAAAATTGTCATTTTGTATACATAAATATATATAAATATTAGAGTTCGTTTTCAAAATTTTTTTTGATTTTGATTTCTGGATATTATCACTTTTTAGAAGGTTTTTGTATCAATAAAAATAATGGCGTACTTTTTTTAAAAAAATTCCAACTCCTTCCCGTGCCTATAGGCGACTCAAATCGCGGATTTTGGGTCCCTTTTCACATACAACAAAAACGGCTGAATATATGACAAATCTGACTTCACTATTCGATTCTACAGAAAAAGTTAGGCCCATAAGCTTTTTTTAGTTTTTGAAATGCACCAGAATGCATGATTAGAGTGGTCCAAAAAACTAATTTTTTTAAAAAAAATTAAAATATTTTTTTTGTTAATATACAATGAAAAAATACTTACATCTGAGAAAAATGGTCCAAAAATTTTAATTTTGTTGTTACCCATTCAAAAGTTATTAAAGTTTAAAAATTTTATTTTTTAGTGAATACAAAATAATTTATTAGTTTTGTAATTTCTATTTAACAGCAATTCTAATTAATTCTATTCCTTTCGACAGCATATAAAGCTAAACAATTTAAATTATCTTTATTTTTAACTAAGCACGAGTTGTTCAGGCGCGAAATTTTACCAACAAGTTGTTCGGTGGTAAAATTTCGCGCCTGAGCAACTCGTGTTTAGTTAAAAATAAAGATTATTTAAATTGTTTAGCTTTATCTGCTATTGAAAGGAATATAATTGATTAAAATTATTGTTGTTAAATAGAAATAACAAAACTAATAAATTATTTTGTATTCACTAAAAAATAAAAATTTTAAACTTTAATAACTTTTGAACGGGTAACAACAAAATTACAATTTTTGGACCATTTTTCTCAGATGTAAGTATTTTTTCATCGTATATTATCAAAAAAAATATTTTAATTTTTTTTTTTTTAAATAGTTTTTTGGACCACTCTAATCATGCATTCTGGTGCATTTCAAAAACTAAAAAAAAGCTTATGGGCCTAAGTTTTTCTGTAGAATCGAATAGTGAAGTCAGATTTGACATATATTCAGCCGTTTTTGTTGTATGTGAAAGGGGACCCAAAATCCGCGATTTGAGTCGCCTATAGGCACGGGAAGGAATTGGAATTTAAAACAAAAAAATACGCCATTATTTTTATTGATACAAAAACCTTCTAAAAAGTGATGATATCCAAAAATCTATTTTTCAAAATTAACTCTAATAAATATACATAAATATATATATATAAATATACATAAATATATATAAATTTTTCTAGATAATAGAAATTTTATTCTATAATAATTGTTTGTAAAATTTATTGTGTGTAAAAGATTTGGTTATATGACCGCTAAATTTTATCATAAAATTTCATTTTCTAGTCCCCTGGATTCAACTGCAGGACGTTGAAGTTCTTCTGCCATAGAAATATTTCATTTGCTTCTGCCTTTTTTAAAATTTTTAAATATGATCCGATTTTCCCATTTCCGTACTTAACCAGCCTCAGACCATAAGATATATTTCTGCCAAATTTTCGCAGTCTAGCTCTTTTATTTTGGATTGTATCATGTCTTCCACAGACGAACGGACGGACATCTGCAGAATGTGTAACAATCGATCACTAATAAATAATATATATTTTATGGTTTGTTAGATAGATATTTCGATGCTTACACACGGAATGACAAAGTGAGTATACTCCTTAAACCAACCTATGAAAGTCGCCAATTTTTACAGATTTTTATACTTTTCTTTAAAAAAAAAGTTTTGTTAAGTAAATATTTGCATAAGTTTATAGCTCTGCACTTGGAATTTCCTAAATCACAACTTAACTTTTCTGAATTCAAATGTACTTTTTATAAATTACAATTTATAAGAACCTGATATTAAAACAAAACTGTTTTGTAAGAATAATTTTTTGTTAAACTGTACAAAATAAATAAAATAGTTTTTTTTTCAAACACAAAATTTTCAAGAATATTTATTTTTTGTTGTTTGAATAATACGTTATTTATTTGAATTTTTGTGAATAACCAAAAAAAATCACAAATTTTTGTTGATTATTTTGAAAAATTATATTTTGTTTGTTTGAATAAAAAAAATCAGAAAAAATTATTCGATTTTTCGTTATTCAAATAAAATCAAAATAAATATTATTCATTTTCAAATATTTAAATAATCTGTTATTTGATTATTTTTGAAAAAATATTGTTATTTATTCATTTCGTTATTTCAATCATAGCATACAGCTATGCCAACAATGTTAATTTAACATTATCGTATTTTCCTCGTCTAACAGTTTTCGTACCTTCTGTTAAAAAGTTCCAAAATATTAAGAGCGTGAGACAAAGAGCTTGGTAAAATCTTAATTTTCTTTTTTAGAAAAATCATCACAACTCTGTTAATTCTTATCCGATTTTTTCAGGATAAAACTACTCGTATTCAGAATTGAATTTTCTTTTAGAATACGTTTGTATATATAAAGATTGTTGAACGAACTATATCAGAAAAAAATCAATAAACTCGTAAAATTTTCCAAAAAATAACACACAAATTAGATATGGTAGAAAAATCAATAGATATCTTTCTTATATGTGTAGACCAAATCACACACATGGAAAGCCCTATCGTTCTTCTATCCAAAACAGTTAAAAAACTAAAAATCGGTTGAAAATTTTCTCCATTACACAAGGTTAGTAAGAAAAGTCAGAAAAAAAGTTTTTTTGAAAATAACTCTGAAATTTGAGGGTGTTTGGCAAGTTTAATGGGCATTTTTGTGATCTGGTCGACAAAACCCAACAAACTATACTATGTCACATCAGATTTTTTTTTCACTGTAGTTTTGTGTTATTAAAAAAAAAAAAAACTATTTTAAGGGGATATTGATGGCATTTTTTGATGACATCACTTGCCTTTTCAATTTTGAAGACATGTTTCATCATATTGAAGAAAAGCTTCTTAAAAATCAGAAAAACGTTGTTAAAATTGTTGACAGCAAGTGCTGAAACCGTTTCATCAATTTGATGAAGCACTTTTCTTTGAGTCTAGCGTAATTATTTAATGTAGGTAAATATTTAAATAACATTTTAATTTAAAATTAAATTGATTAAATATAATCAATACATTTGCAAAACATTGTGAACAAAACTTTATTATCAATTTTGTGTATTATTTCTGTTGCTGTTGTTGTTTCTTTATTTGTTGTCCAAGCAAATAAAACCACTTTCTCTTAATGGCCTGCCAAAAGGATATCACAAACTTGTTCAATTATTTTTTTTTATTTTTTTTGTATTTTTCGGAAATCACAATATTTTTTTTGCGCCAAAGGAAGTTGGTTATTGTGTTCATTCGAGCATGTTTAAATTCACTTATACAATTGCACAAAAAGCTAAAAACAATGTGTGTGTGTTATAGCTGCTGTTTCACGAGTTTTATAAAACTTTGACTTTATCATTTTTCATTTAAAAAAAAAAAATGAAAATGAAACAAAAATCAAGATAATTAATCATAAACTGTTTATTTAAACATAATAAAGTTAATACATTAATGGACTTTCATTGATATTTTTTTTATAATTTAAAGAGCTGTTGAAAGGTTTTAAAGCAGTCATGCGCATTTTTGTAATTCCTATTCCCGCGGGAATAGGCTAAAAAATGCTGCTTGTGCGCAGTCGACACACGCACATTATAAAATGCTGTTGATTGAGCAAATTTGTTGACTTTTTGCTTGCTACTACCCACACAAGCATAAATGTTCCCAGTTGGCAACGTCCTCGAGCCATCCTCAGTGACGGAGCGATGACATGTCAGAGTCACACCTGACATCCACAAGACATCTCTATGTACTGGGTTGAGGACAGTTTCATACAAATTTTCAAAATGTCCTCACTCAAAGTCAGCAGTGGTCAGGGCTGACCTTCTGGGGACATTTCACCTAAGACTTCCTTGGGGAATTGTCTGACATAGGTCATGTGAAAATACAAAAAATTTTCGTATTTCCTTTAGTTTTTACTTTTATCCATTTTCCTTTATAAATTATCTTTCTCATATTTAGAAAAAACTTTTCGCCTTTTTTAGTCCCAACTGGATTTGAACCTGGAACCTCCAGTTTACTAGTCCCACACCTAACCACTTGTTCCAAACTTTATTTTTAAAATTGTTTGTCTATTTATTACTTTTATTCTACTTGTTAGATTTTGATTTTATTTTAATTAAGTCGATAATATTGCCATCTTTTTCATGGAAATTGAAGAGTTGCCCAGATTTAAAATTCTAATTTAATATACTGATATTCTGAAGACATTTCCTTTTAGACGTCTTAGAGGAATTGTCCACACTCTTAAAGCAAACATTCAGTGCTGACAATGTTAGGACATGTCATCAAGGATTGCCTATGATTTGTCAGAACCTGAAGACATTTCCTCAAGGAATCACTGTGGAAATTTCCTCAGTGACACATTTTCCAACTGGGTTATAGTATGTGTGTGCGCATCGCTGTTTTAAAGAATTATGAAGCAATAGACGTACGCGACTATATCTGTTTGCATGGAAGTTATGTAGTTACATTAGAGTGACATTTTTTCTTAAACTTTTGATTTTCCCAAGTGTCTGGGGAAAATTTTATATTTTACTAGACCTTAAAGTTATGTGGCGACAAAGTTTTGACTTTATGCAAATTAAAAAAAAAATTAATTAATTTTGAGGCGCCGAACACGAACATAAAAAAAAATATGGGGCATTCCATGTGAAATCTGACACTTTGAAAAAATTTTTTTTTAGATTTTCCCAATTTGTTTACAGTTTTTAGTAGCCTTCGAAAACTCCTTCGATATCAAAAGATATCGAATTTTTAAAAATTGGTAGTTTGTTCCTTTACTCAAACTTCTTTTACTCATAACTTCTTCAATAATGGTCCAAATTTCAATTTTTTTTTTTTAAATTTTTGTTTTTTTGCGTACTTTAAAAAAAAAAAAATCCCAAAAAATTCTTAAAAGCGCTCTAGTATGCGATTTTTAAGTTTGTTAAATTTAAATCTCATTTTTGAAAATGTTTGTACTCTTCGATTTTTTTGAAATTTTTTTGTGTAAAACTTCTAAAGATTCTACAAATTTTTTGCCCAGGAGGATCGTGGGATAACGATTATTACTATTTTTTTAAATTTTTGGAAAAAAAATGTATTGTAATTTTCCATTTATAAGACCGACCCCCATTAATTTTTACGTCTTAACATTTCTTTGGAACAAACTGATACCCTATCTCCAATTTCTAAGGGGGCTCCCACACAAAACGACATTTTTTAAAATTTGCTCCAACCGCTCTAACTGCACTAATAGTGCCCTTAGAGCAACAAAATGTATAACCGACCCACAATATTTTTTTAGTCCAAACATTTTCTATGAACACACCTACCCTCTATCTTTAACTGTTAAGGCGGTCCCCATACATTTTTTTTAATTTATGTAAATTTGTTTTATTTAAACAGCTTCTACCGGTCCAATGGTGCGCCCGAGAGGTGTCATTAGTGAGACCGACCTCCATTTAATTTTACCCTCTAACATTTTTGTAAAATATACTTACGCCCTATCTCCACTCCCTAAGTAGGCTCCCATACAAATAACAGTTGGAGTAAATTTTATTAAAATGTAATTTCGAATGGAAGCCTACTTATCGAGTGGATATAGGGCTGTGGTATGTTTTACAAAAATGTTAGAGTGTAAAAATTAATGGAGGTCGGTCTCACTAATGACCCCTCTCGGACGCACCATTGGACCGGTAGAAGCTGATTAAATAAAACAAATTTACAAAAAATAAAATAAATTGTATGGGGACCGCCTTAACAATTAGAGATAGAGAGTAGGTGGGTTCAGAGAAAATGTTAGGACTAAAAAAATATTGTGGGTCGGTCATACATTTTGATGCTCTAAGGGCAATATTAGGTCAGTTAGAGCGGTTGGAGCTAATTTTAAAAAATGTCGTTTTGTGTGGGAGCCCATTTAGAAATTGGAGATAGGGTATTAGTCAGTGGGTATCAGGTTGGTTGGCTACCATTTAATTTCCTCTCTCAAAATGTTGGTTCTCTTAGTGTTGCCTATGCTATTGCATGTAAAAACTCTCTTAAACATTAAGAGAACCAATTTATATACAGTGACATATCGTTTTGGGGCCTATCAAAATCTCTGATATATTCTTTACTCTATGGTATTAGTTTGTTCCAAAGAAATGTTAAGACATAAAATTTAAAAGTGGTCGGTCTTGGAAATCACCCCTCTATGACGCACCATTGGAGCAGTAGAAATGATTTTAAGATTGGAAAATTACAATAAATTTTTTTCAAAAAATTTTAAAAAATAGTAATAATCGTTATCCCACGATCCTCCTGGGCAAAAAATTTGTAGAATCGATAGAAGTTTTACACAAAAAAATTTCAAAAAAATCGAAGAGTACAAACATTTTCAAAAATGAGATTTAAATTTAAAAACTTTAAAATCGCATACTAAAGCGCTTTTAAGAATTTTTTGGGATTTTTTTTTTTTAAATTACTCAAAAAAAAAAAAAAAATAAAAAAAAAAAAATTGAAATTTGGACCATTATTGAAGAAGTTATGAGTAAAAGAAGTTTGAGTAAAGGAACAAACTACCATTTTTTTTTTGAGTGTAAAATTTTTTCGAGTTATTTTTTTGTTGTTTTTTAGTGTAAAAATATTTATGAGTGACAAAAATACGTAGGAAAACAAAGGGGGTCGGTCATACATTTTAGCCCTCTAGAGGAACTCATTAGTGTCCGACCGAATATTTGGCTTTGGCTACGTCTTCGGCCAAAAATCACTAGTCGGCCAATATTCGGCTTCAGCCACATTTTTGGCCGAATATGGCCGAATACCGAAAAATTGTATAAAATTTGTACTCACGTTTTGAAAAACACACTAAACACACTTTGAATCACATTAGTAAGCCACAAAAACATGTTATGAAGTGTTTTTGCAGCTAAAACAAGATTTTACATAAAAAAAAATTTCGATAGAAAAAAATCCACCCAAAAAAATTTTTATTTACGAAAATGTATAAAAAAAAAGTTTTTTGCTCAAAATAAATCGTTCTAGACAACATTTTTACACATTTGTGTATTCCGTTAAGTCGAGTTTTACTTTTTTTCTTGTTTTTACTACATAAATATTTTTTTTTTTTTTAATATTCGGCTTCGGCAAAATAAGGTGTATTCGGTCGGACACTAGAAATCATGTGAGCGCTATGAGCTGATGTCCTTAAAAAAATTAAAATATAAAAAATGTATGGGGTCCACCTTAAGGGTTGAAGATTGAGGGTACACACAGAAAATAAACTTGATAATATCCAACTAAAATTCAGTTGATACAACTAATATTCGGTTGATACATTTGAATATAGATTGTAACAATTGAATATCGGTAGTCACAACTGAATTCAGTTGATATAAATGGCTTTTAATTGTTACAACCACAAAATTCGGTTGCCCGAGCCAAATATAGTAGAAGCAACTGAATATTGAGTTGAAACAACTGAAAATTCGATTGGAAATTTATTTTTCAGTGAGCATGTATGTTCTGGGAAAATGTTGGAATTTAAAAAATATTAGAGGTTGGCGAATTAACATTTAACTCGTTAGGGGCAACCCTGGGACAGTTATAGCGGTGGGAGCACATTTTTAATAAATGGCATTTTGTATGGGAGCTCACTTGGGGAGTACAGAAAGGGGGTAGGTATGTTCGGAAAAAAATTTTGGAGGGAAGAATTAATGGGGGTCAGTCATACATCTTATTCCTCTAAGGGGAACCATGTGAGCGCTCTGAGCTAATGTCCTAAAAAACAAAATTTTAATTAAAAAAAATGTATGGGGATCACCTTAAGCAGGGAAGATTGGGGGTAGTCATGTTCTGAGAAAATGTTGGTATTGAAAAAATATTGAAGGTCGGTCATGCATTCGACTCGTCTAGGGGCAACCCTGGGGCAGTTAGAGCGGTGGGAGCAGAGATAGGGATAAGGTTTGCAATTGCAAGACATGTTTTAAAATTTTTATTTTTTTTTTCAAAAATATAAACTTTAATCGGGTTATTTAAAACCGATTGGCCTCAAATTTGTACCACATAAGTTTTAGGCCTAGACGAATAAAAATTTATTCAAAATCGTAAGAGAAACGTTGTTGCCATACAAAAAAAATGCCAGTCTAACTAACATACATTCGTGATGTTAAAACTCAAACTCAACTACAACTACTTGTTTATACTTCTTTTTATTTGCCCCATCAAATGAAAACGTTTATGTGCAACATAATAATCGTAATCATAATAATAATGTAACATATAGCATACATTACAACATAGCATATACATTACATACACACATATGTATACAAAACACCCAAATAAATGGTACTTGTAAATTTTGCTACTTTAGAACTAATATTCTTTTTTGTTTCAAATATATGCACACACTTCAAATGTCCTGCTGTGCAAAGTGGTTTTGAATTAAACGTCATTTTATATTCAAATTCAGTTAAATAAACAGAGTTAACGAAATTTAGCATTTGATGGCTAAAAATTATTAAAAGTGTAAAAATATAAAGGCGCCCCAGTAGGCTAGTTGGTAGCATGCTAGCCAATCAGTATGGGGGTCGTGGGCTCGATTCCCACCGGAGGCCTTGGTCTGTTTCGCTACAACGAGACGAAGGTAATTGTTATCAGTTCTTGTTTAGATAAAATTAGTATGTGATTATATACATTTTACTTTAACATCAAAATTCCAAAATCTTGAATACGGTCGCTAACTTCGAAAAAAAACGGCTACCATAATTGAATTTAGCGTACTAGAATTAGCCTTATCAGCAGGGTGCCTATTTTGTTTCAATCTTCGACTACACTAAAAAAAAAACTGCTCGTGTTATAAATGTAATGGATTTATTTATCAAAAAATTCACAAGCTGATTAAATTTTCATTGACATTAGGAACAAATTTCATAAAAATTTTATAAAATAGATTTCGTAATTTCATTAAAAAGTTTCAATAGATTTTTGATTTAGTTTTCATTAAAGTAATGAAGAAAATTATTAATGTAAAAAAGTTATATTCTGATTAATTTTTATTAAAAAATAAAAATAGTTTTATTCGACCTTTAAAATATTATATTTTGAGTAGGTTTATTCTAGCTCGAGGTCATTGTTTCCTATACTAATTATTCTCATAGAATAATTTCAAGAAACATTTTTTTATACCCTCCACTCTAGTGATAGAGGGTATATATAAGTTTGTCATTCCGTATGTAACACATTGAAATATTGCTTTAGGACCCCATAAAGTATATATATTTATGATCCTTGATCGATTTTAAGTCGATCTAGCGATGTCCGTCTGTCTGTCTGTCTGTCCGTCCGTCTGTCTGTCTGTCTGTCTGTTGAAATCACGTTTTTGGCAATAATCCGGAACTGATTTAAACGCTTGGGGTACCAAAAGTTGCGTAATTCTCCTAGGCAGAAACTGATGTATTTTTTTTTTTTTTGAAATCGGTTAAGTATTTTAAAAGATATGAGTGAAAATGTAAAGGTACCTTAAAAATAATGGTGAATTTTACACAAAAAAATGCTATAACTTGACACCTGTTAAATGAATGAGAACGAAACTTGGAATTTTATGTAATTTAATCATTCCTAACACTCACAAAAAATTTGGGCGGAATCGCACAATGGGGAGAGGCACCAGAAATTTAACGCAAAATTTTAAAATGATTTATCTTGGCTCATGGTTGACATATTCAAATAAAATTTTAAAAAGGTTCATATTTTATTGTTCTCGACGTTTTGCTGGTTATTTTGGTACCAATTATGGCAAAATCGGTCAAGGGGTTAAGAAGCTATGAGCAATTGAGATGAGTTTTAATATAAACCTCCACACAGAGAAAAATAAATTTCCAACTGAATTTTTCAGTTGTATCAACACAAAATTCGGTTGCTCCTACTACATTTCGATGTGGCAAACAAATTTTGTAGTTGTTTCAATTAAAAGACTGTTGTATTAACAATATTTAGTTGTATCTCTCGATATTCAGTTGTTACAACCTAAATACAAATGCATCAATCGAATTTTCGTTGCAACAACTGATTTTCAGTTGGAAATTAGCAAATTTGTTTTCTGTGTGCATGATTTGACGTGGCTGCGCGCCATTTTGTAGTTGTTGATGCTTATTTGGCTTGTTAGTAGTTATTTGTATCAATAGAAGTAAAAAATACGTAGTATGTGTCCTACACGTGGTTGCTTTTATATAATTTTCATACATACTTATAAAATACTTTTTTTTTGTTTTTTAAATATTTACATTGCACTATGGTTCTGGTCATCGCTTTTCTTGGCCAAAATTACAAAACTGGAAAAATTTCTGGTTTGAAATAGGTTTTGTGTTAAAAATTGTTATAATTTTTTTGTTTTCCATGTAGAGTATTAGGTCAGTTCGATTTCCTTACTACAATCTACTAATTTTTACTCATTTTACTACAGCTGGCATTTTTCAATACAAAAAGTAATCAAGACTTTCCAGTTGTAGTAAAAAATAGTAAGAAATTTAGGTAATCGAATATACCTATTATAAGAATTTTTTATATTTAAACTCAAAAAATAATTGAAAAAATTTTTAAAGATACGTTTTTTTATTTTTATCTAAATTTGTTTTTGAACGGTAAATAAGTGTATACCAAAACAAAATATGTTTTCTGTTGTTTTTAAGTGTTTATGATTTTCTATAAAATCAATTTTGGCCAAGAAAGGTCGTCTGCGTCTTGTGCATTGGTTAACATTGTGGAGGGTATTTAAAGATTCGGCACAGCCGAATATAGCTTTCTTACTTGTTTTTTGGTACAATTTTCGTCTTATAATTCCCAATGGGAGTAGAGTCGAATATGTATTTATATTTTAGTTTGATCATTAACGATTGTCATTAAAGACCCTTTGCTACTTGTAGTATAGGGTTTTTATTTTTGCTAAATAATCTTGACAATGGGATCTGACAAATCCCGAAACACGTGTCGATTAAGTCTTACAAAAAATTAGCAACATAAATAAATTTAAAACAGAAAAATAATTTTCTTGAAAATTATTCTATGAGAATATCATAGTTTTAATTAGTAAAGGAAATAATGACCTCGAGCTAGAAAAAAACCTACTCAAAATATGTTATTATAATTTTTTTTTTATAAAATGTGTGATTCAATATTACTTATTTGACATCCATCATAAGTTTCACGTTTGTTTAGTCTGTAGTAAAAACGATTTTGTTTAGTTTTTTAACAAGTGTTATAAAATCTAAGAAGCTTTTGATTAAGCAATGGCTATATGATATGGGATATTTTAGAAAACTGAAGTTGTAACTCATCCTACATTTGAATACAACTACTCGTAGATTTAAACACAAAATTTAATGACTTAAAAAAACTTTGTGACTTGGATAAACTTTTATGTTATGGAAAGTTATACGAAAAATTAATAAAATTATGCATATAATTTTATGACATAGAAAAAACAAATTTATTTTAATTTTGTTGAATTTAAATATGTAGCATTAGACTGGCATTTTTTGTTTTTCTTCCGATTTTGAACATCAGGAAATTTTTTTTCCTGGGCCTAAAACTTATGTGGTACAAATTTGAGGTCAATCGGATTAAATTAACCCGTGGCACCCGGCAATCAAAGTTTTGGATTTTTAAAAATTAAAAAAAAAAAAAAAAATAATAAAAAAAACTCATCAAAAAGAATAAACACATCATGTTTATTCATTTTGATGAGCTAAACACGAATATCAACGAATTTTTAAAATAGGTTGAACGGTTTTCGAGATATCGCTATTTGAAATTTGAAAAAACTGGGGTTATTTCCTACGTTCTAGAATTAAAAAAAAAATCTCTAAATTTCTTACCCTTGACCCTTTCATAGAGCTTGACACAATCTTTTATCTAAAGTTAATTTGAGACAAATCCGATCACTTTAACTCGTGGCGCCCTCCGATTATATTTTGAATTTTTGGAAAATTTCCACCAAATTTTTGGATATCTGACGATAAATCTTTTTTTAATTTTAGCATGCTGAATACGAATATCAAATATATCTGAAATCCGACGAGCGGGTTTTGAGTCATCGCCGTTTAAAATTTGTCAAAAAATTCCAAAAATGGTGAATTTTTCCTACATTCAAGAATTTTTTTAAAAAAAATCTAAATATTTTATTTCCGTTGACTGTTTTACAGAGCTGGAGACAAACCTTCGTTTAAATTTAATTTGAGCCAATTAGACCATTTTAACCGATGGCGTCATTCGATCAAAGTTTAGAGGTTTTGGTAAAAATATTGTAAAAAAGCTAACTTTGATCGAAGGGCGCCACAGGTTAAAATTATCGGATCTAGCCCAAATTAGGTTTAAATGAAAGATTGTTTCGAAAATGGTTAAGGGAGAGCAATTTTGAGAATTTTTTTAAGAAAATTCTTGAACGTAGGAAAAAACTGCAAATTTTTGGCAAATTTTAAATAGAGGATCTCGAAAACCGTTACCTTAAGTTTCCCCTATAAAAATTTTTATTTTTTAAATTTTACCAAAATTATGTACAAAGACATGTTTTTAAACCGTTATATTTTCAAAAGCACAAATCGTATCTTATTGTTTTTATGCACATTAGAAAGGTATTTTTATATATTTTTTGCATTTAGTGACCGCAAAAATGTTGGTGTTTCAAAAATGCATTTTAAATGCAAATGCAGTTTTGAAGTGCATTTTTCAAAACTTTTACCTCTTTGAATTTTTTTTTTTAATTATCATATTTGAAAAGTTTACAATTTTTACTACAAAATAATGTTCTCCTAATAATGGACCCGCAGTGTGTGCTATTTTTTAGAATTTTTTAAAAAAGCATGTGATTTCAGATTTTTTTGGTTTAATTTAAAATATTAAAATTTGTTTCAAGGAAATTTTTAAAATTTCTTTAAAAATAGCACACACCGTGGGTCCATTATTAGGAGAACAATATTTTGTAGTAAAAATTGTAAACTTTTCGAATATGATAATTAAAAAAAAAATCAAGGAGGTAAAAGTTTTGAAAAATGCACTTCAAAACTGCATTTGCATTTAAAATGCATTTTTGAAACACCAACATTTTGCAAAAATGCAAAAAATATATAAAAATACCTTTCTAATGTGCATAAAAACAATAAGATAAGATTTGTACTTTTGAAAATATAACGGTTTAAAAACATGTCTTTGTACATGATTTTGGTAAAATTTAAAAAATAAAAATTTTTATAGGGGAAGCTTAAGGAAGTATTTTTTTACAAAAAATATTAAAAATAGCATACATTCTCGGTCCATTGTAATGAAAACATTTTTTTGTAGCAAAAATTCCAAATTTTCCAAATATGCTAATTAAAAAAAAATTAAAAGGGGTAAAAGATTCGCAAAATGCATTTCAAAACTGCATTTGCATATAAAATGCACTTTTGAACCACCGATATTTTTTAGTTTATTAGATATTAAAATAGATCTACATACCATTCGTATGCGCTATAGATTGTTAAAATGCGATAAGTAGTTTAGAAAATACAGTTGCTCAAAGTTACACAGATTTTGCATTTTTTTGACTTTTTTAAAAACGAAAATCGTGAATAAAATCGCGAGTTTTTCAAATATTTTCAATCTGATGAATGAAATTTGAAATTGGCTCCATAGAGTATCTGTATGAAAAAAAAAACAAAAATCGGAAGACCCTCGGTCAAAAAATGCCTCAAATCACCAAATGTCTCATGGAATAGACGATATACCCTCTATCACTACACTGAAAGAATTTTGTTCATTACGGCTATGAAAACGTACATTGATTCTATGAAAAAAATCATTAGAAGTGAGCCAATGATGCCCTTCATAGAATCTATGAATCAAATTTATAGAAACCAGAAACCTATGAAAAAGTTCATAGGCTATGGAAAAAAAATTTTATTACTCAATTCTATTTTTATTTATTTTATTATTTCAATTTTATTTTTTTACAATTTATTTATTTTTATTATTTTATTTATTTACAATTTTCTATTTTTAAAAATTTATATGTTTTTTTAACTTATCCCCACCGAGATTCGAACAGAGAACCTGTTGTTCGTGAAGCTTAGTCTTAAGCCACTTACAAGGGAAGTCTCCCTGGTGTCACCCTCCGATCTTCATGAAATTTGGATATGTTGTTAAGAACGAAAATTAATTAGACACGTATTTTTTTTTAGCGGCCCAAACTCATTTTTAGGGTGGGTCGACTTGTATGGCGGGAAATTGACCTTTTTCAGTTTTTTACGATTTACGCCTATTTTAACAAAATTAATATAGGCATGTGTGGTATCAGATTAAAGGTATTAAAAATACCTATCTCGTGGTGCTAACAACGGGCCAAAGAAGTTAATATTTTTCGACTTATTAACAAAAATGTCCAAAAATTTTGGTGTTTTACTCAATATGACGAAAAGTTGTGCATGTTTGGACACGTTCTTAGCACACGTAGATAGGTTTTCCAAAGACCTTTCATTTGGTATGTAACATGACTAGGTTTCTTTGTATAATATAGGAGATAAACGAAAAAAACTGAAAAATGGCCTTGTCTTCCCCCTCCTTTTTACCCCCTAAATATGAATTTGGGCCGCTAAAAAAAATACGTGTCCCTTTATTTTTTCTGATCTACAAAATAAAACCAATTCCATAAAGATCCGAGGGTGACACTAGGGAGACTTCCCTTGTTAGCTAAATTATATAAATAACACTTACTTAGTATATTGAGTTTGTGTCTATGCTCTGTCACAATGCTCTGACAAAAGCTGTGTGTGTGTTTGTAGAAAACAAATATTTTGTGTATTTGCAAAAATGAAGCGTTATAAAACCAAGCGTTAGTTGGCGAGATTTTTCTTCTTTGGTGGCGCTGATAGCTAAGGCGTCGACAATTACCACTTCAACCGGTAGGTCTTGGGTTCGAGCCCCGGTCAGGGCAGCAATGATTTTTTTTTTTAATATTATTTTATTTTTTTTTTATTTTTTTAATAAATTTATTCAACTCTTTTAATTACACTGCGGAACACTAAAAAATAAACAAGAGTTACGACCATCATTTCTATATATTTCGGACATGCTGATTCAAATGGCGTACTCCGTTTTTCGATGTATGGTACAGTTTTCTTGCAAAATGTCGTTAAAAATTTGCCGATTTAGAGACAGTTTTTTAACAAAAAAATTTGCAAAGTTAATGATTTATAAATTTTATGGCATGGAAAACAAAGATATGACTTGTAGCAATATTTCTTATGCAAATTTGGTTTAAAGCTTTTCATCTTAAGTCATTAAATTCGCGAAATTCTTAATTTTTTAAGGTTTTCGCGAAATTAACAACTAAATTTGTCTCTGATAAAAAACTTGCTTTTAGTGAATTAAAAAGGCATCCCTAACAATACGAATAGTGGGAAAAAACAGCTATATTATATGGACCATCATGATGAAAATCGCGAAAAAGCGTTTTTTTTGTATATGGCAGCATCACTTTACGAGATGGTTTAATGCTCCATCTTTTAGTATATAATGTGGTAACCTTAAACAACTAACTCATCAAAAATTTGGCCAAAAAAGTTTTCATTTGCAAAAGTTATCCTAACAAAAACTAATATTTCAGTGTTTTCCATGCAATAATTATAGTTTTTGTTAAGATAACTTTTGCAAATGAAAACTTTTTTGGACAAATTTTGTGTCAGTTCATTATTTAAGGTTCCCACATTATATACACTCAAAAAAAAAAAACTGTAAATTTGGCAAAAAATTTAGTTAAATTTAACTAAAAAAACACCTGATTTTGAACCTACTAAATTTCTAGTTAATTTAACAAAAAATATTTAGTTAACTTTTCGTAGAATGAATGTAGCAAAAAAAACAGTAATTTTAACTAAAAATTCAGCTGAAAATTTCGTAACATTTTTTATTAGGTGAATTCAGCTAACCTTTTTTTTAAATACAAAAAAAAAATATTTTTCACAGCGTTAAGTTCAGCTTAAGTAGGACTAATGAGATTTGCATAGGAGGCTACACAAGAAATGTTTAAATTTTTCGACTTGACAAAAATGTTACAAAAAATCAGCAAATTAATTAGTAAAAATTCGTAAACTCAGTTTTAAAGTCAACAAAAAAAATTAATTCCAAATTTGTACAAAACTAGTATTTTCGTAAATCGAACTTAACTAAAAAAAGTAGTTAAAACGCTGATTTTAACTAAAAATTTGCCAAAAAGCCAGTAAACTCGAGTTAACAAAAAAAAGTTTGTTAACTTTACAGTTTTATTTTTTTGAGTGTACTAAAAGATGGGGCCTTAAATCATCTCGTAAAGTGATGCTGCCATATACAAAAAAACGGGTTTTCGCGATTTTCATCATGATGGTCCATATAACATATATGTTTTTTGTTCACTATTCGTAGTGTCACGGGTACCTTTATGATCCACAAAATGCAAGTTTTTTATCAGAGACCAATTGAGGGGTTAATTTAGCAAAAACGTTAAAAAAATTAGGAAATCCGCGATTTTAAGGGCTTAAGATGAAAAGCTTTAACTCAAATTTACATTAGAAATATTGCTACAAATTATATCTTTGTTTTCCATGTCATAGCATTTAAAAATCATTAGCTTTGGAAATTTTTTTGTTAAAAAAGCAGCTGAAAATCAGCCAATCTTTAATGACATTTTACAAGAAAACTGTACCATACATCGAAAAACGGAGTACGCCATTCGATTCAGCATGTCCGAAATATATAGAAATGATGGTCGTACCTCTTGTTTTCTAAAATATTGGTTAGTTTTGTCACGCAGTGTTATTGTAACATTAATCTAATTATTAAAAAAATTAAAAGGCATATTGATGGTATTTTCTTCTATGAATGACATTCATTAATTCTATGAATTTTTTCTATGAATTTAATAAAATCTATGAATAAAATTCTATGAAATATTTCAGAATACTAATGAATATTCATTCAGCCAATGAATTATTTCATAGATTCTATGAATTTGGTTTAATGAAATTCGTTCATAGATATAATGAACAATAATTCGTTCAGTGTAGAGTGGAGGGTATACAAATCGGTGATGAAATGGCTAAGAACTTAAAATCCCTATTAAGAAATGGATAAATTGGGAAAGTGTTTTTTACGAAACACCCTAATAAACATGTAAGCTGTGCCGTTAAATTCTCATATTGGTTATTGGGGATTTGAAAATGTTTTTTAATGTTCGAGGTGCCAGTTTAACAATATGAACGTGTATTGGATTTGAAATTGTGTTTGTTGCAGTCATTGGTTTCAAATGATGTTTATGTGTGTTGTTATCGTACACAATACAATACATACATACGTACAAAACAAAAAAAACAATACATACGTAAGTGTGTGTATAGTATTAACGGCTGTTTATTGCTGACTGCTGTTACTATTAATGCTGTTATTTTTGCTCCAGCTACTTCAACTATTTTATCCAGCTGTTGTAGTTGTGCTCCAAATGTGTATTTATGCACTGATGTGTGTGAATGTTGTTTGGATTGTTATCGTTTTCTATATTTGATGCCTCATGACATTTGATGTGGCATTCAATTTTTATTTTTTTTTTTTTTATTTTTTATTATTCCTTGTAAAGGATTGTGTAGATTTTTTTTTTTTATTTTTTTTATGGGAATTTTAATTTACACTTAACTGATTTTTTACTGAAATGTATTCGACAATAAACATTTTTGATTTCTTTTCCTTTTCACTTTTCATTTATTTTTTTTTTTTTTTGTAATATTTTTCTTTTTAAATTTTTATTTTTTTTTATTTTTTGTTCACTGATAGTAAATATAGGTCACTTAAACTCACTCACATACATAGAATAATAAAAGATGAAATATCTTTTTTTTTTTTTTAAACTCATGTACAAACATACAACAAAAATTTTTTTTTTTTTTCTAAATTGTTACATGCAGTTTAGACCAAATGTACATATTACTTGTTATACCAACATTACAATAAAAACATTAGAAAATGCTTGGGTATATTTTTGAATGTGTTTAAATTCTATTTTTTTTTTAACTTTTTTCACAAAAATTTTATCTCGGTTTTGTTTAGCAGAAAATCCCGTTTGAATTGCATGCGACACCACACAACCGTTAAGAGTAACATTAAAAGTTGTACTGTAGTACTACTACTAACACTATGACTGGCATCATCACTGGCATCAGCAAAGGCAGCAGCATAACGGTTACTCCAAAACAACTATTATCTATCTATTCATTATTTTTACTGTTGTTTTCGTTGTTGTATTTGTTTTACTACCACACGCACTGGTATACAATTGTTGCCTTGTTATCCTTTATTACAGTATTGGCCAAAGAGAATTTCATTACTCAAATAAGTCTCTATTTGTTAAATTTAAGAGTAATTTAATCATATGAAAAGAGTCTTTTGGTTACTCTTTCTATCTCATTTAAAATTTAATAAGCTCTTTAGAGTTCCTGTTAATGCGTGTTGATAATATTTCAAAAAGAGTTTAAATTAAGAGGGAAATAAGAAAAAAATTTGATTGTTTGTTTGGTTAATTATAACTTAATTAAAACAAGTAGAAAAGTTAAATTCGACTTTGCCGAATCTATGAATACCCTCCACAATGCATTTTTTAAAAATTAACAATTTTGATTAGAAATATTTTATTTTGAGTAAAAAACTCTTTTTTTGTCATTAAAAAAAAAAAAAAAATTACTAATTTTTTTTTGAGTGTAAAATTTTTTCGAGTGTAATGTTTTTTTTACTGTAAAAATATTTCTGAGTGAAATATGTACACAAAATATTGTCGTTTTTGTAAAAAAAAAAACTAAATTTTTTTTTGAGTGTAAAATTTTTTTTGAGTGTAAATTTTTTTTTGAGTGTAAAATTTTTTTCGAGTGTAATTTTTATGTTACCAATGCTTTTAAAACTAAACAAGTTTAAAAAGCATTGCTTTAAAATCAAACAAGTTTGAAAAGCATTGTTTAGTTACCACCAATGCTTTTAAAACTTGTTAAAACACGTGGCATTTTAGATGAAACTAATCTGAAATTCAGGGTTTTGCTTATAACTTTTGAACCACTGGACCGATTGAGCTGAAATTTAATACCAAATAGACCCGGGGAAGCTTCAGTAGTCTCATTATTGTTTTTCGAAAGTTATCGTGTTTTTTATCTCGTAAATTCGCGAAACACCCTTGCCGAAATTTAGTCTTTTGCTCATAACTTTTGAACCACTGGACCGATTTAGCTGGATTGCAATACCAACCTGACCAGGTAAATGACAAACATATATGCCAAACTTCAGTAGCCTCTGTAAAGTCTTTTAAAAGTTAGCGTGTTTTCTACGGACGGACAGACAGACAGACAGACGGACGGACGGACGGACGGACGGACGGACATCGCTAGATCGACTTAAAATCGCTTGAGGATCATAAATATATATACTTTTTGGGGTCCTAGACCAATATTTCGATGTGTTACAAACGGAATTACAAATTTATATATACCCCCTATCACTAGAGTGGAGGGTATAACAAGTAAAAAAAAAACTAACTTTCCGACTTGACGAATCTTTGGACACCCTTAGAGTACAAACAGGACAAGCCCGGCATGACTTTTCCATACGATTTGACAGATAAAACCGGTGGCCGGCGCCGCACTGTGGCCGAAATCACTGATCTAGCGGCGTTTTAGTCAAAATTAAAAAATTAAAACTGATAAATGTTTTGCACTGTATCGATTACCTATACTTAACAGAGAAAATTAACGTTTTCACTTTTGTTTTTCTCTTAATATTCGCACAGCTGTAAGCTATCAAATATACATTTTCTACAGCAAGTGTATTAAAGGAATTTGGGGCCTAATTACTCAGTGAGTTTTTCTTGACACTTTTAAGTCTATTGTTTATACATTTTGAGCCAAAAAGTTTTAATTGAAAGTAAAAGGTATGTTTTAACTAAAAAATAAATGTTTGTGGCCTGTGTGTATCTAGTTTATTATTAGTTCATTATAGAAGCTTACATTTGTGATATAAACTATAGTTTCATGGACTGCAACTTTTGAAATTCGATCGTATTCGGTCCAATTCCTGTTTTGTTTATTATTTTGGGTTATTTTTGTTGTGACGTTTCAGTATGGCGTGCTAGTTCGCGCAAGTTGTTCGGTTTTTTGGGTCCATCTGCCTGTCCAAATAAACATTATAAACGCGATACAGACCACAATTTTCAATCGATTTGGCTGAAATTTGAAATTTAAGTTTCCTTTATCGCAAGAACAAAACCTATTAAATTTTGACAAAATCAATCCATGTTCAAGTTTTACTTAAATACCCCCAACAATAGTATTCAAGATATCCTCTGGAAATTCGACCGATAAATGTTTTTTATATTCATAAACAATCGCTCTTAATTTAAACGGAATCGGACCATTTTAATTTCTAGGCCTCATACAAACCACCCTCCCAATATTCACATAAATTTCCCAAAATACATAAAAATAAATAAATATTGTTTAAAAATTAATTCTTTATAAATTTTATAATCGCAAATTAGCATTAGTCTTTATTATTATACATTTCCGAATTAAGCGCCGCTAGATTGGCTATTTCGGCCACTGTGTGCCGGTGTGAAATAAAACTTGTTCTATTTTTTAAAGGTGGCAAAACTCATTCTAATTAGAAACCGTCCCCCGTGCCATGCTTGTTCTGTTCGTAGTATTAGAAAGAAATTTACTATCAATACCCAAGAGCCGAGTAAAATTTTTCTGAGTTATTTGGAAATATGGTACACTCGACCGGCATTTTAATGTATGGCAAAAAAGTTTTCTTTCAATTTTGAACGTCTATGCAAATTTTTATTATCCTAGGTCTAAATCGTAACGTGATATAAATTCAATACCAATGGGACTAAATTTACCCGTAATGCCCTGTGCTTAAATTTTTGGAATTTAAAAATAAAAAATAAAATTATGTTTTGCAACACATCGCATTTATTAATTTTGATGCAATAAACACAAATGTCTTAGAATTTTTAAAATCGATCGATCGGTTTTTGAAATTAAAAAAAAAAAATTGCCGTTTTTTTCTACGTTTAAGAAATTAAAAAAAAAAAACTCAATTTGAAAACCTGATTCGGATTCAACGCGCCAAAAACATTAAAAACAAGTAGAAAAATTAAATTCGACTTGGTCGAATCTATGAATACCCTCCACAATGTTATCTGATAATTTTCTAAAAAAAATTTCAAAAAATTGCATTACAAATTTTTTATTATTTTGAGTCAAACTTTCTTTTAATCAATCAAATTTTTTTGAGTGTAAAATTTTTTTGACTGTCAACATTTTTTTGAGTCTGCCATTTCATAAAAAAAAAAAAAAAAATTATAATGTGTACATTTTTTTTTTTTGAGTGTAACATTTTTTTTTTGAGTGTAAATATTTTTTTAGTGTTCAATTTCTTTGAGTAACAAATTACTTTGTAAAATATTTTTGTTGTTTTATACCTATATGTAATACACTCTAATTAAAATGATTTCAGTTTCCTACTATAAATTGGGTAAATTTACACAAAATGCGTAATTCTACTTTAAAATATTGGAAATTTACTCAATTTATAGTAGTAAATTTTTTGAATTTGTTGAAATTTACCCAATTTATAGTAGGAAACTGGACTCATTTTTTTAGGGTGTACCAAAAAAAAACTATTTCACATATTTTCCTCTTTTTTTATACCCTCCAACTACAGTATGGGGGTATACTCACTTTGTCATTCCGTTTGTAACGCATCGAAATATCGGTCGGGGACCCCATAAAGTATATATATTATTGATCTATGATCGATTCTAAGACTTTTCTAGAATGTCCGTATGTCCGTCCGTCCGTCCGTCCGTCCGTCCGTCCGTCTGTATAAGACACGATGCAGTCCAAAATAAAATAGCTAGACTCGTTAAGTTTGGCACGAATATGTCTTATGTTCCTAGGCAGGTTAAGTTCGTAAATGAGCAAAATCGGACCAGGGGGAAAAAAGTTCCCCCTTGAGGAACTAAACCAACCACTGAAAAATACGATTTTTTTACGTGTTTTTTTATATTTTTGTTAAACAAATGAAACAAATTTATGCAAGAAGAAGTTCAGAGTACTGCACTAGGACCGGGGGGACTAAAAAATTTTGTTTTTTTTGCCCGTCCCCCTTTTAGTGCGTGGATATAAAAAATAGTTTAAATAATGATAAAATTGTATTACCTTAGTGCAAAAAGCATAACAAATAAATTAGTAAACATTTTTCGAGAGGGGGAGGTGTCCCCCACTGCCCCCGCCGAAGCCCCCTCCCAAAAAAATACGCCCCTGATTTTTTTTTACATGTTGGAGGGTATAAAAGATTCGGCACAGCCGAATTTAACACTCTTACTTGTTTATATTACCATTCTCTTTTTTAAAAACCAAAAACAAATTAACATTCAATCATACTCATACTTTATTTGATTTTTTCCCGTTACGTACAGTTACACTAACAATAACAAAACAATAACAAATATTTACTTGTCTAACAACTAAACTGCACCCCACGACAAGAAAACAAACAACAACAAGTTTTACAAAACCGGTATTTCACCATGCTTTTAAAACTTGTTTAACGAGTTTTCAACAGTTTAAGGTGAAACAAATCTGAAATTCAGTGCTTTGCTTATAACTTTTGAACCACTGAACCGATTTTGCTGAAATTCAAAACCAAACAGCCATGAGGAACGACAAATATATATGCTAAGCTTCAGCCCCCTCAGAATTGTCTTTCGAAAGTTAAAGTGGTTTTAATCTTGTAAATTCGAAAAATGCCCTTGCCGAAATTTACTCTTTTGCTCATAACTTTTGAACCACTGAACCGATTTCGCTGGATTGCAATACCAACCTGACCCGGTAAATGGAGAACATATATGTCAAACTTCAGGAGCCTCCGTAAAGTCTTTCAAAAGTTAGCGTGTTTTCAACGGACAGACAGACAGACAGACGGACGGACGGACGGACGGACATCGCTAGATCGACTTAAAATCGATCAAGGATCATGAATATATATGCTTTATGGGGGCCTAGACCAATATTTCGATGTGTTACAAACGGAATGACAAACTTATATATACCCTCTATCACTAGAGTGGAGGGTATAACAATATAGATAACCTCTAATGATGAATTTATTTTTTTGCCTTAGTAATCCGATCATCGATTTCCAGCAAAATCTTAGTTTTCTTTTTGAGAAAAATTATTACAATTCTATCAATTGTTATCCAATTTTTTTAAGATAAAGTTCATCTTATTAAGAATTAAATTTTCTTTAAGAATACGTTTATGAATATAAAGGTTCTTAAGCGAACTATAGCAGAAAAATATCGATAATCTCGAAAAAATTTTCAAAGCATAACAAAAATATTAGATATTATTGAAAAAAAATCAATACATATCTTTCTTATTTGTATAGACCAAAATTGAAATAAGTTGTATTTACAATATTGGTTGAGTATAAAATTAATAATTATAAATTTTATCCAATGGGTATAAAGCTTTTAAATTGTATTACACTGGAACGGTAAGAGCAAATTCAAAAATTATTTTTTCTGAATTGTTAAGAATTACATAATCCTTTATTATTTTTCATAACTTTCATACAAATTTTCAAAGTTACAAAGCGATATTTACAAAATTGATAGAAAATTTAAGAATAAAATTATTATATGTTACCCAAATGAGCAGAAGCATTGACAAAACTTATAGTTTATGTACAAAAAAATGAAGTTTGGATATTTTTCTTTAAAAATCTTTCCACAATAGTAAAGAAAGTTGTGGCTATTGATGAATTTATGAAGGAAATTAAAAAAACGGCCGAAAACCCCGATTTTAGGAGAAGATTCGACTTGTGCGACCTCTAAAACTTTTCAGAAAAATCTCAAAAAAATTCTGAAAACTACCGTACCATATAAGCTTTCAAAGTATGCTTGTAAAATAAAAAAAAATTAAAAAAAAATAAAAAAGAATTTTTTTTTTGAGAAGCCCTATTAAAGTTATTAGGTGAAAATTACAATTTTCGCAATAACTGGAAAACAGGAACAGCTAGGATTTTCGTGTTAACGGTTTTTAAAGGTCTAAATAAAGAGGTGTGAAATGGCATTAGCAGATTACGTCAACATTTTTACTAAACCAAAATTTGCTTGAAGAGGGGTGTGGAGGGAGGTCTTTCAGAGGGCACTCACCGATTGTTTTGAAACTTGCATATGGAAAAGAGGGAATAAAAAAAGAGTTACCTATTTTTTTCTTAGCTGCCCAATCTCAAATTTAGAAGAATAAAGGGGAGGGGAAACACGGTATTTATTTCGTTTTTTGAGGATTTTTCACATTTCTTCAACAGAAACTATTTTTTGTTTTTTTTGGGGCCGATCCAATGGCGTATCGGTCGTTTCCAAATTCGGCTTCGTTACGTTCCTGAGCCAACACTCAGGGGATGCCCCCTACTAATGCAATGCATTGTGTTGGTATTAGGAAAATAGGTTATGAGGAGAAGGAAAGAGGGAGTAGTGTTTGTGAACATTTAATTTGAACTTTTCTAAATTATAGCCTACTGGAAAGATTTCTGCGGGGAGTTTGTTCCACATACGGCTAGTTCGACCGAGAAACGAATTTTCTCTGTAATGCGTTGTGCGATAGATTGGACAGTCGACAACAAACGGATGTGAGTTGCTGGAAAGGCGAGTACTACGGGTATGCACCCGCGTCTCAGGGATGAGTTCACCCATCTCAGCTGAGCACTTACCGTGGTAATATCGATAGAACAATGACACACAACCCACATTCCGACGATGCTCCAATGAATCAATAGAGCTGGATACCCTACTGTCATTGATGAGCTTCAACGCACTCCTTTGCACCCGATCCAGAAGCTTCAAGATAGACCTTGAGGCACCTGCCCAGATATGGGAGTTGTATTCCATTTTCGGTCGGATATAGGCGGTATAAATAGTGAGAAGATCAGACGGGGTGAAGTAATTCTTGCACCGTTTTAAAAAACCAAGACACTTGAATGCTTCTTTCGACACTTGAAAAACATGTTGGTTCCATCGAACATCATATTGGATTTTCATGCTTAGAACATCAAGAGTGTCTGATTCCTCAATAGCTATACCGTCCATGGATACAGATGACGCTGATTCCACAAGACGTCTGTGGGTCAGCATACAACATTGGGTTTTACGAGCATTAAAATCGACCTGATTCGCAAGACCCCACTCGGAGATTTTCGTAAGGTCATGATTGAGTGTGTCATTCATGTTCTGCCTCATAGCATCAACCTCAATAAGGCTTGGTCTATGATTAAAGGAAAATGAATGACAAATGTTGCTGTCATCTGCAAAAGAATAGATAGGATTAAAAGTAAGACCCAGAAGGTCGTTAAGAAAAATAAGAAAAAGTGTAGGAGATAGAACAGAACCTTGCGGTACCCCTGAATTCAGATGAAACTCATCCGATGAGAACCCATCTATAACAACACGTATAGAGCGGTCTCTAAGAAAGCTCGATATAAATCGAGAGAAATCACTACCGACACCAAACGCAATAAGCTTCGAAACGAGTGCACCGTGCCACACACGATCAAACGCCTTGGAAATATCTAGAGCAACCACCTTGCTCCGGCTTATAATCGTTTTTTCCCGAAAGACTATACTTTTTCATAAGGTGGCAACCCCTTTTTATACCCTTCACTTACAAGGGAAGTCTCCCTGGTGTCACCTTGCGATCTTCATGAAATTTGGATATGTTGTTAAGAGCGAAAATTAATTCGACACTTATTTTTTATAGCGGCCCAAACTCATTTTTAGGGAGGGTCGATTTGTATGGGGGGAAATTGACCTTTTTCAGTTTTTTACGATTTACGCATATTTAAACAAAATTAATATAGGCATGTGTGGTATCGGATTAAAGGTATTAAAAATACCTATCTCGTGGTGCTAACAACGGGCCGATTAAGTTAATATTTTTCGACTTATTAACAAAAATGTCCTAAAATTTTGGTATTTTACTCAATATGACGAAAAGTTGTGCATGTTTGGACACGTTCTTAGCACACGTAGATAGGTTTTCCAAAGACCTTTCATTTGGTATGTAACATGACTAGGTTTCTTTGCATAATATAGGAGATAAACGAAAAAAATTGAAAAATGGCCTTGTCTTCCCCCCTCCTTTTTACCCCCTAAATATGAATTTGGGCCGTTAAAAAAAATACGTGTCCTTTTATTTTTTCTGCTCTACAAAATAAAACCAATTCCATAAAGATCCGCGGGTGACACTTGGGAGACTTCCCTTGTTAGTGATAAAGGGTATATATAAGTTTGTCATTCCGTTTGTAACTCATCGAAATATCGATCTGGGACCCCATAAAGTATATATATTCATGATTCCCGATCGGTTTTAAGACATACTAGCGATGTCCGTCTGTCCGTCTGCCCGTCTGTCCGTCTGTCCGTCTGTCTGTCTGTGGAAAATGCTGTCGCGGACAAAATATTGCACAGAGATGACTGAAACTTAACATATTTATTGGAAGTTCTCCCGAGAAGTTTGGTATTGCATTTGAGCGATATCGGTTCAGCGGTTCAAAAGCTATGAACGAAAATGTAAGCACACCTCAAAAATTTCAGTACATTCAACATAACCTAAAAATACAAAATTCTTTAATTCGGCTTCTGGTTCACATACGTGAACATAATTGAACATCAAATGGTATTTAAACAAGTACGAACATATTTTTTGACAAAAAAAAAAAAATCGCGGATTTTTTTTACCAAAATTTTTTTTCGCGGAAATTTTTTTTCAAAAAAATTTTTTTTTTTCAAAAGTAATTTCCTTTTAAATAAAGTCTTTTGCAATAATCTTTATAAAATTGTGGAGGGTATCACTACATTCGGCAAGGCCGAATTTAACTTTTTTACTTGTTAAATTTGAGATTGTGCAGCTATAAAAAAAGGTAACTTTTATGTTAATGCCCTCATTCCCAATGCAAGTTACAAGACAATCAGTGGGTGCCCTCTGAAAGACCTCCTCTGTAAGTTAAACATTTTTTGAATTTTGTTTTTGTATGCAAAGTTTAAGTGCAACGTTTTACAAAGAAAATAACAGGTTTTTTAATAAGATCCGTCAAAATTTGTAGAAGTTACATGCATTTGAACTAAAATGCATAAATGCAGTTTTATACAAAAACAGTTGTAGTTGTTTATTTCTGGTGTGCCGAATCAAATATATGAACTAAATTTATGCATGTTTGTTCAAATGCATACAACATCTATAATTTTGACAGATTTTATTAAAAACATCTTATTTTCTTTGTAATAAATCATTATTAAATTAAAATTTAAATACAGAAATAAAATTTTAAAATTGTTTAACTTAACAAATCATTTTGGTTCACTTTAGGGACTTTCCTTGTAAATTACAAGAAACCCCCACGATAGAATTCAATTTTGATGGTGGAATCGAATTCAGGAGGTTAAAATACATACGGATTAGTGGGTATAGTTTCTGGGTCAGAACTTTTTTTTTGTGGGGCTGTGTGATTTTGTACCTTTAAATATTTGTTGGTACAACACTATCGAAATGTGATTTGCTTATAACGATGCAATTTTAAATTGGGTAAATTTCTGCTAACTTCATTTAGAACATCACAAAAGAAAACTTATCATTTTTATTAGAGTGTACTTAATTGGCCAACTGACTGACATATCGATGAATCGCAAACGGAATGGCAAACTGATATATACCTACTAAAACAGTGAAGTGAAGGATATGAACATACTTAATTACTTAAGGTC
Source organism: Pegoplata infirma (assembly GCA_963921195.1). Taxonomy (NCBI): domain Eukaryota; kingdom Metazoa; phylum Arthropoda; class Insecta; order Diptera; family Anthomyiidae; genus Pegoplata; species Pegoplata infirma. Next base: position 140,647,474 of record OY992540.1, on the reverse strand, counting down.
ATTACCATAAAATTCTTTGTGTTTTCTGTTTTAATTTGTATTTAAATTATGTATTTAAAACTTACAAAAACACTAACAATATGTTTAATTAAGTAAAGTGGTTTTTCATTTTATTGTAACATTTTATGTCATGGCGTATGAGTTATGTGGGTTTCATTAAAAAAATATTGCTCATACGCAGTGTAACATTTGTTTGAATATATCACTCATTTACTTGTATATTGTCATAACTCAAAATATTTGATTTTGCAGAAAACCCGTTTAAAGTTTACAATTGAAATTTGTTTTTCATGAAAAAAAGCCTTTACATAGAAATGTAATTATGGCGCACATTGGTTGAAGAGTGGCCGAAATTAATTTTTTTCATATTCGCCGATTTGGATAATTTTTTGGTATTTTGTTGTCAGATATCTGAATATTATGATTCCGTAATATTAGGCTGATATATTTATTATTTGTTTGGACAGACACGCTCAAAGTTTATATATGTTCGCTTGTTTAAAATGGCAAGCAAATTTACTGTATATTCAATCTTTTGTTACAATCAAAGTAAACTTATCATTTGACTTTGTTGTATATTTTCGTAAATGACAATTGTCATGGATGAGGTTTGCATTAAAAAAAGTTGTAAAAAGTGCCATATAAAAAATTTCGTAGAACAAAATATAAACAACATCAAAATTTCAATGTTCATCAACTTCATTGGACTGCATCTTTTTAGCGCTGTGGAGCGCTGTTTAACGAAAGATGTCAAATTACAGCTTGAAGTCTCAGCTAAAAGTTAAAAAAAAATTCAGCTGCTCATACCTGCTCATTTCCAAAAGAAACATTAAAAACTATAAAATAATAAAGTAACAAAATTTGAATTTTCGTTCATGTTTCAGAAACTCTGATTTTTATACAGTCCAACCACAGTATGGGGGTATACTCACTTTGTCATTCCGTGTGTAACACATCGAAATAACGGTCGGGGACCCCAAAAAGTATATATAATATTGATCCATTATAGAATCTAAGACATTCTAGCGATGTCCGTCCGTCCGTCTGTAGAAATAACGATGCAGTCCAAACAAAAAGAGCAAGACCCCTGAAATTGGGAAAGAATATCTCCTATGTTACTGTTAAGGTTAAGTTCGAAGATGGGCAAAATCGGAACAGGGGAAAAAAGTTCCCCCTTGAAGAACTAAAACGACCCCTGAAAAATACAATATTTTTACGAGTTTTTTTTTAATTTTTGCTCAACAAATGTAACATTTGTATGCCATATTTTGTTCATAGACCTGCGCTTGGACCAAGGGGGTTCGAAAATTCAATTTTTTTCAGGCCGCCCCCTTTTGGGGGCATGGTTATAGAAATTAATTAAAAATAACGATAAAAATTTTTTATTTAAGCGTAAATATCATAAACAAATAATTTGTTAACATATATAGCGGGGATACAGGTGTCCCCCACCAACTCCGCCGACCCCCCCACCAAAAAAAGGTCGCTCCTGCGATTTATTTTTTATTTTAAACGTATTGGAGGGTATGAAAGATTCGGCACAGCCGAATTTAACACCCTTACTTGTTTCTATTTGTTTTTTTTTTTCTATGGGAGGTGGGCGTAAAAGTGGGCGGATCAGGTATATATTTTCAGGAGCCCATTCTACAATTAAAATATTTATTTTTTGTGAAAATTTAGTTGATAAATTAAAAATCAAGTGAGTTAAGTCACTTTTTTAATAAAAGTTGTATGGGAAGTGGGCGTAAAAGTGGGCGGATATTTTTCAAATTTCACACAAATGATTCTGAGTGTTTAAAAATGATATGTGCCAAAAAACAATGCAGTAGGTCAAAATTTAATTTTCACTTTGTATGGGAGGTGGGCGTAAAAGTGGGCGGATCATTTTGATTTTTGCATTTTTTTCTTGATTCAATCAAAAAATGCCTATGTGCCAAGTTTCATTGTCCTTCGACAACTTCTTCTATTTTTAGCCACTCGTTCTATGAACATCAACCAATGTGTGGCGTGTTCTCTTCTCAAACGGGGAGTTTAAAAGATATTAATATGAATTTTTGATACATAATAAAGCATGATAAAACGAATAATTCTGTATCATTAACTAAAAAATCGCCTTTTTGAGTTATGACACTATGCAAGTAAATGTATTTACAGCGCGCTTTGCATCGAATATTTTTAAAGTACCTATATATAACTTTTGAAATATTGAGACAACTTTTACAATTTTAGAAACTAAAATTTTTCATTTGGTAAGGAGATAAATTTTGCAAACTTTATCATCAAATTAAGATAATAAATTATAAATTTTGTTATCAAATGTAAATGATTGAAATTTTCTAATGTGCGAAACACAGGTTAGAAAATTGTGTCAACTACTTAAAAAAATATGCCAACAATTTGAAAGAAAAATGTACTAGTTTTTCAAAAGTTGGAATTAATAATTTAAATTATGAATTAATTACACTGTGCTAAAATTAGACACTTTTTTTTTTACAAGCTGGGTACCCTACTGGTAAATTTAATTCGGGTACGCTGAATTCAATGGAAATTAGCGCTCGTATTCACGATTTAAAATTTTGATGCTTAAGTACAATAAAAACGATATTTTTAAACTTTTGACGCTTAAGTACAATAAAAATGATATTTTTAAACTATTGCGATAGTTTTTAAATTTAAAATCATTCAAGTCTGTTAAACTAACAAAACAAACCATAATACCGTGAATTTTTTCGCGAAAAAAATTTTTTGTTCGCGAAAAATCTTTACTTTCATAAAAAAATGGTTTAATACAATTCATTTATTTTGATTTGAATTTGAATTTACGACAACCATTTGCACTCAAAGAAAAAGCTTCATTATTTTTATGAAAACTGTCATAAATATAATGAAAATCTTCATTAAAGTTCGTCCAATGTAACAGTTTCATAAATACAATGAAACAGAGTTATAATTGGGTCAATATTTATGAAATTTGCCATTATATTAATGAAAGGTTTCATAAATATAATGAATTAAATTTCGTTAAATTATATGAAACTCCTCATATATAGTATGAAATGCTTTACAAATACAATGAAACATTTCATAGATTTAATTTATTTTTTCTGAAATATTTGATCATATTAGGAAACTATTTCATAGTATTTATGAACCACTTTATTGGTACTAAGAAATAGTTCCATAATTATAATGAAAAACTCAAAAAAAAAATATTAATAGTTTTATGAAATGTTTCATAGTATTTAGAAACATTTCATAATATTAATGAAACAGTTACATTGGACGAATTTTAATGACAAGTTTCATTATATTTATGAAAAGCTGTCATAGTATTTTGGAAATGTTGCATTAATAAAGCATATGCATTTTTTTTAGAAATAAAATTTATGGTATTTATATTGGAAGAACTGAAATAAAGAATTAAAATTTTAAAAATCGTCTTCAGGAGCTTTAATTGTTTTGCCCCAATTTCTAAATCATATTATAAAAATTTAATATGACACGTTTATGATTTTTTTTTATAAAATCATGAAATTTTATGAAGTGCATTTCATAGACCTTATTTATAAAAATTCATTACATTTATGAAGGTTTCATAAATATAATGAAATTTTATGGCAAACATGTTTATGAAATCATGTGATAAATATTATAAAGCATTTTTCTCTGTGGGTGGTAAAGCTAGTTCGTGTACACTAAATCCCATTGTAATATCAGTGTATATCAAAGTTAGCGTATGTATTAGCGATATTCGCGATTTTTTTATTTTTAAGTAAAAAAAACTATTTTTTTATATTATTTAGACCAGCGGTTACCAACCTATGGTACGCGTACCACTAGGGGGTACGCGAAACTGTCCGCGGGGGTACGCAACATTTTAGTTTTTGGGGAAAGTCGAGGTCAAAGTTTACAAAAAACGTACTTTTGCGCAATTTAGTGAGAATTTTTTGCGATATTTTTGGATAATATTTTGAGATCTGACCACTTGTTTTCGATTAACCTTTCGATACTGATTCCGACTATGGTTCCTAAATTTTTCTTTGATGCCAGGTTTTTGAGAAAATTTATGTCAAAGTTCTCAAAAAACGTGTTTTTGGTCATTTTTGAGACGGGTTGTGATGGAGTGGAAATGTTTGTACCATTTTGTTAAGCTCAATATGCCCTTTCATTTTATATACGAGGGTGTTTCATTAGAAAAGTTACGGAATTATTTATCTGTCCTCGTATTAAAATAAAACATTTAAAAAAATTAAAAACATTATATTTCCGCCCCCTGTGATAGGTTTTTGGAACTTTTTTTAAGAGCTCAAAAAACGTGCGTTATCTATTATTTTTGGTGTAGAATCGACTGTTGAAATCAGATTTACAATATTTTCAGCCGTGTTTTCTCTGCAAAAAAATCAGCTCAAAATTCGCTTTTTCAGATGCATTGGACCACCCCAAGCAGCGAAAATTTTTCCAAAAAAATACCACCATTGTTTTGATCTCGCCTAAATCCTTCAAAAAAATGATAATACCCGCAGGTCAAAAATTTCAAAATTAACTCTAAAATTTATATGTGAAGTTTTTTAACGAAAACAAAAACTCGTTAGGGGGTACGCGGCTGATAAAATTTAAAATTAGGGGTACGCGAGCCAAAAAGGTTGGAAACCGCTGATTTAGACAATTGCTTAATTTCTATTATCTTAACTATATTGAATATAACAAAAAAAAAATTATTCGGGTAAATTTTTTTTTCGCGAAATTTTTTTTCCAACTATTTTGTAAAAATTAAGTAGGTCTACTCATCGGAGGTTAGGTGGCGGTATAAAATACAAAAATCCTTCCTTGGAGTCGCTCCTAGAGGGGTGGAATGTAAGACTGACCCCAATTAATTTTACGCCAAAACATTTTTTCGGAACAAACCTACTTCCTATCTCAACTCCTTAAGGGAGGCTCCCATGCAAAATGGCATTTTTATGACATTTTCTCCCACCGCTCTAACTGCTCCAGGGTTGCCCCTAGATGAGTCAAATGTATGACCAACCTCCAATATTTTTTTAATACCAACATTTTCTCCAAACAATCAATCTTCAATCTTCAACCCTCAAGGTGGTCCTTATAATTTTTTTTTTTGTGTAAAAATATTTTTGAGTGACAAAAATACGTTGTAAAATATTTTTGTGACTGACCAATGTTTTTAAAACATGTTTAACGGGTTTTCAACTCGTGAATTTAAGGTGAAACTAATCTAAAATTCACATTTTTGCTAATAACTTTTGAGCTACTGAACCGATTTGGCTGAAATTTTAATACGCACCAGGCCTGGGGAACGACAAATATATAAGCTAAGCTACAGCATACTCAGAATTTCAAAAGTTTACGTTTTTTTATCTCGTAAATTGACGAAAACCCCTTGCCGAAATTCAGTCTTTTGCTCATAACTTTTGAATCACTGGACCGATTTTGCTGGATTGCAATACCAACTAGACCAGGTAAATGACCCAAATATATGCTAAACTTCGGGAGCCTCCGTATAGTCTTTCAAAAGTTAGCGTGTTTTCAACAGACGGACGGACGGACATCGTTAGATCGTTTTAAAATCGATCGAGGATCATGAATATATATACTTTGTGGGATCCTAGACCAATATTTCGAGGTGTTACAAACGGAATGACAAACTTATATATACCCTCTATCACTAAAGTGGAGGGTATAAAAAGGTTTTTTCATCAGATCTTACATTTCGAAATAGAAAAAGTACCAAAAGTATTCTTTTTTTACCGCCTTTTATCCCCTTAGAATCGACATTTCTAAAACACAGCCTTAGTGAATCTTTTTTCTGGGAAGTTAAACTACATTGCAAATTTTAAGTCTCTACCTTTAGTGGTTTGGTCTGTGCGATGATAAAGCCTATACCAGCCACAGTTTGGGTATACTAAATTTGTCATTTCGTTTGTAACGAGTCGAAAAATAGGTCGAGCACCTTATAAGACATTCTATGAATGTCCATCCGTCCGTCTGTGCAAAACACCATTCAGTTTAATAAAAAAGCTAGAATCCTGAAGTTTGCCACGAATATGTATCATGTTCATAGGCTGGTTAAGTTGATAAATGGGCAAAATTGGACCCGGGGGAAAGACTTTCCCTTGAAGATATAAACCAACCTCTGAAAATATCAAGGACACTTCAAGATTGAGAAAAATGTTGTCCAAACAGGAAAATTCACTTGGTAATATACGGGCCTCTAATGGCACCTGGACCGAAAATACGACGAATACGCTCAGTAAATTGTTTCGGACACATTTTCCAGGGAGTGAGCTAGGACAAAGGGACGTTTCAATTTCTGTAGCTCATGGGATAGTATCATATCCGGAGGCTACAGACATTATAGATTTGGAGACTGTCACGTGGGCAGTCGGTACCTTCGGACCTTACAAGTCACCAGGCATTGATGGAATCTATCCAAAAATGCTGCAGGAGGCATTAACGGTTATTGGGGAAGACCTTGTACAAGTGTACAGAACTTGTCTAAAGTACACGTGGCGAAAGGTTAAGGTAGTTTTTTATACCGAAAGCGAGTAGGATTCAGCACTTCGGTGCAAAGGACTGCAGACCTATAAGCCTTTCCTCTTTTTTGCTAAAGACCTTAGAGCAGATCTTGGACGAATTCATAAGGAAGAAAGTTATTCCAGCTGGAATTTTGTCTAGTCAACATGCTTACCTTAAGGGTAAATCTGTGGACTCGGCTCTACATTCACTGGTTCATCAAATTGAAAAAACGTTTCTGTTGGTGAATACACCCTGGGCGCCTTCTTGGACATTGAGGGTCTTTTAACAATGTAGAATCGAGTGCAATTAGGACCGCTTTGCAGAAAACTTGCATTGATAATCCAATGGTCGATTGGTTAATGGAAATGCTGATAAATAGACACATTTCCTCGGAAATGGGCAGCACGAAGTTACATGCTGTGGCAACTAGGGGCACACCTCAGGGGGGTGTCATTTCTCCTTTGCTGTGGCTACTGGTTGTGAATGAGATTCTCGATTCGCTGAATGCAAGGGGTGTAACTGTGGTTGCTTACGCAGACGATCTAGTCGTTTTATCATCAGGTAAATACCTGGACACAATATCAGATATCTTAGACGATTCTTTGAGAATTTTGTCATCCTGGGCTAAAAGTTGTGGTTTGAATGTGAATGCAACGAAAACGGAGTTAGTTCTTTTTACAAGAAAACGAAAAATAGGAAATTTTAGTACTCCGAAAATCAATGATACAGCGCTGGTTTTATCACCATCAGCAAAATTCTTGGGGGATAGACTGGACTCTAAGCTAAATTGGAATGAAAATCTTAAGGAAAGAACAAATAAAGCGTACGCGGCTCTTTACTCATGCCGAAAACTTATAGTTGGGAAATGGGGTGTGAATCCAAAACTTTTTCACTGGTTGTACACTGAGGTAGTTCGACCTGTAGCCACTTATGGTTGTCATATTTGGTGGCCAGTGGTTTTAATAGGGGTACATGCGTAAATGTACCAAAGTAAATAGAGCTGCTTTATTGAGTTTAACAGGTGCAATGGGTTCAACCTCTATAGCATCCCTAGAGATGCTTTTAGGTATTACGTCTTTGGACTTCCATGTTATGCAGACGGCGGCCATAACACTCACTAGATTGCATCAACTTGGGTGTTTACGAAATCGAACAGTTCGGCATACTGAGATTCTGGGTGGTCTGGTTACAAATCTTAACACGGACTATAAGACTCCGCTGAACATAGTCAAATGGAAAATAGACGTATTGTTTCCATCGCTTGATGACTAGATGATGGACAATGTTGATTTTTCTCAGATAAACCTTTTTACGGATGGTTCAAAAACCGAGACAGGCACAGGAAGTGGTGTGCACTGCTCTGAGTTAGGTATTGATGAATCTTACCGCTTGGAGAATGATTGTAGCATTTTTCAGGCCGAGGTCTATGCGATCGCCAAGGCAGCTGAGCTAATCTCGATGAGGCCAATATTCTACAGCGATATTGCTTTCTTCATCGACAGCCAAGCGGCTTTAAAGGCGTTAACTACGGATAATATAAACTCCAAGGTAGTCAGCCGCTGCCACAGAGAACTACAAGTTCTCAGGGAGCAGCATAATATACGACTGTGCTGGGTACCTGGTCACAAGGATATTAAAGGTAATGAGAAAGCGGATGTGCTTGCGAAGGCAGGCGCAAGCCTTCCACATGAGCTCGCCGTTGATAGAGTTTTCCACCACTCTCCCTTTCTTTTCACAATATTAAGCTGGACACTAGAAACAAGTGGATTAATAGATGGACGATATCAAATGATAGCATACAGACGAAAATGCAATGGGACGAAAAATCGCAAGGTAACAGCAAAATACTTCTGGATATGGACTGAAGACAGGTAAGATCAGTGATAAACCTTATCATGGGGCACAGTAAACTCGCGAAACACATGGTAAGAATCGGGGTTATGTCAAACGACACTTGCAGATGGTGCAATGAGTCTGTCGAAGACAGCTTCCATTTCTTATGTGAATGCCCTGCATTATCATCTAGAAGATTTAAATGTTTAGGTTCTTATGTCTTTCAGGATCTTCAGGACCTACGAGGTATAAACCCTTGGCTACTAATGTCATTCATCAAAGCGTCGAAGTGGGAAACGTAAAAATGCGTGTTTGAATGGAGAGAAGAAAGGAAACAATAGCAGGAATCATAATGGGCCAAACATTGGCATCTATGGATGTCATTCCCAAAACTTTTTGTTTTTGGGGATTGGCGTCATCCTCACTAACCTAACCTAACCTCTGAAGAATATTTTTTTGCATTGTAAGATTAAAAATGAGAAAATTGTATGCCAAAATAAATGCAGGGTTCTGTATTTGTACGTATGGAATCTGAAAATGTCGGTTTTTCGGTCCGCCCCTTTTTTGGGCGTGGAAAAAAAAATATTTTAAATATTGATAAAATTGTATTAATACACCGTCCGACAGCCAATATTAAACATGAAGCGGATGATATACGTCTGAAAGTAAAGATCAAATAGAGTAAAACTGCATTTGCAGTTTTTCATTTCGTGATCATGTTTCCTTTTAAAAGGAATTCCAACTTTTGAAGGACACATTTCGTAAAATATTTTTAAAATATTTGTGATTGTCCTAGGATTAGTGACGGCAGATGAAAAAGGAGTATCTCCTTTAATGTTTCCATTTTTATATTTTGCCATATCGCGATAAAAGGATGGGAAAAAAGTCATTTGAAAACCTTTTCAAAATATTTTGTTAAAGATTTTGAATGATATTGAAGGACACCTTTTTGAATGGGCGTAACTTTTTCCCTGATATGTAAAAATAATAAAATTGGAAAATTTGGGCAAATCCTCCTCTTTAATTAGCTATCAATAGTGGCATCCTAGGACAAGTACAAATATTAAAAATTTATAAAATTTAATCCTCTAAAACTTTGATGCCCTTTTGAAAGGAACCAGAATCATGAAATTAAAAACTGTAAATGCAGTTTTACTACATTTAGTCTCTAGTTTCAAACGTATACTATCCACTTCGTGTTCAACGACTTTTTTGCATTTTTGTCGGACGGTGATATAGAAAAAAAGCTTTATAATAAAATTAGTTAACATTTTTCGCGAGGAAAAGGTGTCATCGACCTCTACCCCCATAAAAAAAAAACATCGCTGCAAACAATTTTTTAAAGATTCGCGATTCTGGACTTCAACGTTTTAAAGGATACATTTTGTAAAATATTTCTGAAATATTTGTACTTGTCCTACGACGCCACATGTGATGGCAAATGAAAAAAGACGATCTCCCCTAAGTTTTCCCTTTTTTTAATTTGCCATATCGGGATAAAAGGATGTGAATAAAGTCCTATGAAAACTTTATCAAAATATTTTGTTGAACATTTTGAATGATATTGAAAGATAAAGCTTTGAAAGGACGTAAATTACTTCCTTTTTGCTGATATGTATAAATAATACAATCGGAAAATTTGGAAAGATCCTCCTCTTTCATTTGCTATCACTAGTGGTACCCTAGGACAAGTACAAATATTAAAAAATATTTTATAAAATTTTATTCTCTAAAACTTTTTAGTTCTCTTAAAAGGAAACAGGATCACGAAATGAAAAACTTTAAATGCAGTTTTACTACATTTAGTCTCTAGTTTTAACATATATTATCCAGTTCGTGTTTAACGACTTTTTTCATTTTTGTCGGACGGTATTATTAATAAATTTATGGATTTCCTGAAATCCGTATTTTTAATAGATTTTTCTGCTGATTGAACTTTTTGTTTTTTTAGTGTTGCATTTCAAAAAAATGAAAAAAAAAAAAAATACAAACTGCCATTCTGCTGCAAGAATTAAAAACGTTTTAAAAATTAATATGATTTTGTATAATTTCGTTTAATTTAATTTACATTAAATTTTAACTTTATACATTTAACATCATGCAATGCATTTTGAAAGCCATACAAATGATATTTGGCTTCACAAACAAATTTGTGTTAACCAAAACCTCAAATACTCAGGAACCACATGTCACTACAACAATTGGCTTTTGCAGAAATGTCAAATGCTGATAGCGTTACGATAACGTCAATATCACCTGGCAATGAAAACAGAAAGGAAGTAGGTGTATCAGATATCAAACGAATGGTTAGTGAACAAGCCTATTAAATTCAATGTATTCAAAATACACTTACAAAAAAATTTACAACATTGATGTGGAGTATAAAAAAGGTTTGAAGCAACTTAACAACATGTTTATCATAAAAACCACCAGATGCCAAATTACACCATTTCCAATTGTATTTTAAAATTGTTCAAATGTATTTTAAAATTGTCAAAACTTATTTTAAAATTGTCGAAATGTATTTTAAAATTGTCCAAATGTATTTTAAAATTGTCTAAATATAGTTGAAAATTTTCCAAATGTGTTTTAAAATTGCCCAAATGTATTTTAAAATTTTTCAACTGTATTTTAAAATTGTCCAAATGTATTTAAAAAATTTCCAGATGTATTTTAAAAATGTCCAATTTTGAAAATTTTCCAAATGTGTATTAAAATTGTCCAATTGTATTTTAAAATTTTTCAAATGAATTTTCAAAATTGTCCAACGGTATTTTAAAATTGTCAAAATTTATTTTAAAATTGCCTAAATGTTTTTTAAAATTGTCCAAATGTATTTTAAGATTGTCTAAATATAGTTGAAAATTTTCCAAATGTGTTTTAAAATTGTCCAATTGTATTTTAAAATTTTTTAAATGTATTGTCAAAATTGTCCAACTGTATTTTAAAATTGTCCAAATGTATTTTAATATTGTCCATATGTATTTTAAAAATTTCCAAATGTATTTTAAAATTGTCCAATTGTATTTCAAAAATTTCCAAATGTATTTAAAAATTGTCCTATGGTATTTTAAAATTTTCCAAATGTATTTTTAAATTGTCCAAATGTTTTTTAAAATTGTCTACATGTATTTTAAAATTTTTAAAATGTATTTTAAAGTTGTCCAATTGTATTTTAAAATTTTTCAAATGTATTTTCAAAATTTTCCAAATGTATTTTAAAATTATCCAAATGTATTTTAAAATTGTTCAAATGTATTTTAAAATTGTCCAAATTTATTTTAAAATTGTCCAAATGTATTCTAAAAATTTCTAATTGTTTTTTAAAATTTTCTATATGTAGTTTAAAATATTCAACATAAAATTATACATAGGATATTTTAAAATACATTTGGAAAATTTTAAATACATATGGACAATTTTATAATACATTTGGACAATTTTAAAATACATTTGGTAAATTGTTAAAATACATTTGGAGATTGTTAAAATACATTTGGAAAATTTTTAAATACATTTAGACAATTTTGAAAATACATTGTGGAAATTTTTAATACCCAATTGGAAAATTGTAAAATACATTTGAAAATTTTTTAAACGCATTTGGACAAATTTTAAACTACATTTGGAGAATTTTAAAATACATTTGGGCAATTTTAAAATACATTTGGGCAATTTTAAAATACATTTGGACAATTTAAAAATACATTTGGACAATTTTAAAATATATTTGGACAATTTTAAAATATATTTGGACAAACTAAAAATGAATTTGTACAATTTTAAAATATATTTGGACAATTTTAAAATATATTTGAACAATTTCAAAATGCATTTGGACAATTTTAAACTACATTTGGACAATTTTAAAATATATTTGGACAATTTTAAAATACATTTAGATAATTTTAAAATACATTTGGAAAATTTGGACAATTTCTGATTAATTTTCATCCTCACAAATTTGGACAATTTTAAAATACATTTGAACAATTTCAAAATACATTTGGAAAATTTTAAAATATATTTGTACAATTTTAAAATACATTCGGACAATTTTAAAATACATTTGGAAAATTTTTAAATACAACTGGAAATGCTGTAAAATTGATCCAGGGTCTTAAAATTTGACTAATTTTTATACCCTCCAACCACAGTATGGGGATTAGGGTGAGGCGATTTGAACATCTTAATGTGCGCTTCGCGTTTCTGATTCTTGGGATTGTACTGAGCAAAAAAGTCCACTAGACCATACGTCTACGGTGAAAATCGAGCTTCCAAATTTTTGACTTGCAGTTTTGTCTCAGACTTTATTTTTTTGGAAAATTTGCAAATTTTCTTGGGCTCATGTTTCGTAAACTATTTGAAATTTTTACTTATTTTCAAAAGTAAAGTTGTAGCTATTGTCTCGGGCTACAATTTCTACAATTTGGTCAAAAAGTCGAAAAACTCTGAAAAAATACACTTTTTTTGCATGGATTTTTTGTATTTTTGTTAAATAAATGAAACATTTGGTATATTTATATCGATGGGAAGGTGCTCTCAACGTCCCCCACTGACCCCATCACCCCCCCCCCCCCCCCCAAAAAAAAAACTCCCCTGACATTTTTTTTTTTTTTTCGGCACAGCCGAATTTAACACTCTCACTTGTTTTATAAACATTTGTTGCATGGAGTCGGGAAAAAATAATATTTTGTTATTTTAATGAGATTTTTTTACATTTAGAAAATGTTGGTTTTCGGGTTTCTCCAAAATGTATGCATATTTTTCCATCTCTGCACTCAAAAAAAAAAAGACTTAACTTAAACTTTGTAAAAATTTTCTTCAAAATAGTTTATAAATTTTCCCACAATTTAGTTAATATTTAACTAAAAGTTGGGAAATTTTCTTAAATGTTAGGAAAAAAATTTAAGTTCATGTACTGTTAAATAGTCCATTATTTTCCTTAAATGGAATTCCCAAATACATGGAAGAAATTCTTACCGCCAAAGAAATTTTCCCTAAATATATGACAAAAATCTTTATTTTTAAGACACATTCCTCTTCTTTAGTTTTAGGACGTAATTTTCTACCAATTAGTTCATTTTCTTAGATTTGAGGAAGTTTTTTCCACCATTTTAGTAAAATTTTAATAACTCGGGCAAATTTTTTGTTCAAAAATTTAAAATGGCGATATCTCGAAAACTAAGCCAGATAGAGCTTAATCTCTATATCTCTCTCTTCACATGTGTGAACTCCAATGGGTCCTAACTTTGGATTTAAAAAAGTTGGCATTCCCGAAAATTTTAAAATACTCATATCTCGGTAAATAATGCCAACACAACAAGTTATCGAGTTTTTAAAATTCTCAAGACCCCAGTGGTCCCCTAAATTCACGTATCTCAAAAACTAAGCAAGGTAGAGCGAAACGGGCAAAAATTTTGGATCAAAAAATATGAAGATTCTTAAGAAACCCAACTGGGTCTGGGCCCATCGGTCCGAACCCAATGGGGCCTTCACCCAATCGGGTCCTCAAATGTGTATGAACTAAATTGAAATAAAATTTTTTCCATTTTTAAGTTCAAATTGGCATAATAATAAAATTTTTTTTCTTTCCTTATTTTTAAGAAAAATATGAACTTAAAAGAAGGAAAACATGGCAATGGAGCTAAATCATTATCAATATTCCTTGAATTTAGTTAGTTTTCCCATTTTTTAGTTAATTTTTTTCTGAGTGTGGTATTTGGAGGTAAGCGATATTCTATAAAACTGATATTTAAAATCTAAAAAGATGTGATTAACAAGACCACATAAAATCCAAAACCGAGAAGATCTGAACAAATTTGAATTTTTGAAAAAATTTTAAAAAATGTTCTTCGCCTTAGAAAAGTGGAAACTTCAGCGTTGGAGGAGCACCCCAAGATGAAGTCCAAACTTTCTGAAATTTTAACCACATCGTTTTAGCATATGTTTTTACCAATCCCGCATAGCGCCCAAGTGAAATTCCTGAACAAGCATTTCTCGCTCCGCTCTAATTTATATGTCCTATTTGTGCTAAAAGTGGTTTAATAGTACTATATTTTCTGATTTTTAAGTGCTTTTAAAGCGTTTTAAAATAAATATCGTTTTGGACGCTGGGAGAGTACTTAGCTGTGATACTTTCACAGCACATAAACATCCATATAGAGTACTTTGCCACACACAAGAAAATATTGGCTAAAAATTTGTTAAGTAATTCTATTGATCAACAAAATTTAAATGAGTCAATCTATGCTTCGCCTAAAATTTTTGTTATTTTCTTTAACTGTCGAATTACAAATTTTCAATATACCAGATTTTTTTTGTTCGCTTTAATTTATTTGAATAGATTAATTCAAAAATGTACAATATAATCTGGGGGCTAATTATGTAACTTGATAATCGTCAATCGCCATCGTTAGTTCATTATTCTATTACCATAAAGTGACACTATATGGTAATGGAATAACGATGGAAACGATACGATTGACGACTATCAAGTTACATAATTACCCCCCAGATTTTACTTTTTTTATTGTTGGCAACATATTGGAAAGCAAAAAAGATGAATTTTTTGATAATTTTGTCATAAGCTTACAATTCATTTGTTAAATCAATCATTATTTTGATTGACTATAAATAAAAAATTTATCAAATTTTTGATCAAAATTGAAAAAATGTTTGATTGAAAAAATTTTCAATCAATCGCCTACAATTGATTGGTATAACAATTTTTTTAATTGGAGGAATTTCAATCAAAAAATTGATTGAATTTATGTTGATTGATTGTTTCTTTGTTTCCCGTCCGTATTTTTTCTGCCTGGGTAGTTATAAAATTGTATTACTGAAGTGTAAAAAGCATAATAAATTAATTTGTTAACAATTATGGCGAGAGGAAAGGTGTCCCCCAACATCCACTCCGCGGCCACCCTCACCAAAAAACCGCTGATGATTTGTTCTTTACTCTTTTTTACATATTGGAGGGTATGCTAGATTCGTCATAGCCGAATTTAACACTCTCACTTGTTTAAATCCTTATATTGTTCAACATTGTGGTGGATATTTAAAGATTCGGCACAGCCATACATTGCTTGCTTACATCTTTAATTTGTGTTAAGTTTTACGACCATCCATACTAATTAAATTGTAGTAAAACATTTCTTTTAGTTTCAGTATACATACTTATTGTTAGTATAAACATTAGAGTTAATTTTGAAAATTTGATCTGCGGGTATCATAATTTTTTTGAAGGATTTATTTTTTTGCTCCTTGGGGTGGTTAACGTATCTGAAATCGCGGATTTTAAGCTGATATTTCTGCAGAGCAAAAACGGCAGAATATATCGCAAATCTGATTTCACCAATCGATTCTACAGCAAAAATTAATACAATGCTCGTTTTTTTAACTCTTAAAAAAAGTTCCAAAAACCCACCACAGAGGGCGAAAATATAAAGATTTTCCATTTTTTTAAAATTAATTTTTTTAAATATGCACCATTAAAGGACAGTTTCAGCTTAACAAAATAGTACCAAAATTTCCGTTCTATCACAACCCGTTAAGAAGTTATAAGCTCTCAAAAATGGACAAAAACACGTTTTTTGAGAACTTTGATCTCAATTTTCTCGAAACATGACGTGACAGAAAAATTTGAAAACCAGATTCAGAATCAGTATCGAAATGTTAATCGAAAACGATTTGTACAATCTCAAAAATATCACAAAAAATGCTCTCAATAATGCTCAAAAATGCGTTTTTTTTAATGAACTTTGACCTTAATTTCCTAAAAAACCTGACGTTATGAAAAACTTTGGAAACCAGATTTGGAATCAGCATTGAAAGGTTAATCGAAAACGAGTGTCCAAACCGCTGACCCATCCAAAAAATTTTCAAATGTCGGTCAGTGTTTTTTTTTTGTCATTAGAAAAAAAACTTTGAAGCCTTATAACCAGGGACAGGACCATCATGCACTAAAAAACTATGTTATGAAAAACTTTGGAAACCAAATTTGGAATCATCATTGAAAGGTTAATCGAAAACGAGTGTCCAAACCGCTGTCATTAGAAAAAAAACTTTGAAGCCTTATAACCAGGGACAGGACCTTCATGCACTAAAAAACTATGTTTTAGGGCCTAAAATATGCACTAAAAAGTCTTGAAATATGCACTAAAAATCAGGGTTCGAAAAAAAACACTAACGAACGGTACGTTAGTGTTCTGTACTGAACTATGCCGATGGAAATACGCAAACACATTCCCAACAAGAAATACAGAAACACTAAAAATTATTTTAAGTGGTTGTGTTCGTGTACGCAAACAGAATACCGAACATTATGCTTGCGACTTAACGAACACAATCTTTACGATTACGCAAACAAAATAAAGTACTTTTAGTGTACTGTTTGCGTACTTAGCAGATTTTTTTCAAAAACTTAAAATGGCGATATCTCGAAAACTAAGCAAGATAGAGCAAATCGGAGCATATTTTTGGTTCTTAGAATCTCCATAGTATCGCCAGGCCTCTTCACATGTGTGGACTTCGTTTTGCTCTATCTTGCTTAGTTTTCGAGATATCGCCATTTTAAGTTTAAAACAAAAAAATCTACAAAAAGTACTTTATTTTGTTTGTGATCGTTCAAAAACACACAACCACTACGATGTAGCGTTTCTGTTTATAGTGCAGTAAATTATCGTAAAGTTTGAGTTCGTCAATTCGCAAGCATTAAGTTCGGTATTCTGTTTGCGTATATGAACACAATCACTAAAAAATAATTTTAGTGGATGTGTTCTTTGGAAAAACCCGTACGCTATATAACGTACCGTTTTTTTCGAACACTGCTAAAAATCATAAATATCCACTTGTTTTTTTACTTTTATTAAAAAAACACATAAAATTTGAATTTAGTCTGACATTTAAAGCTTAGATATTCATATATACAGTGTGTATAAAATGTTATTAAAAAAATAGAAATTAACTAAAATAATTTAATAATGGCTTTATTGCAAAAAAAAAATATCAAAAATATACTAAAAATAGCTAAAAATACTAAAAAATAGCTAAAAGACTAAAATTTATGCAAAATATGACCTAAAAATATGCATTTATAGCGAAATAATTGCAAAATATGCAAAAATATACATTTTAAGCAAAATATGCAAAAATATGCACTAACGAATCGATGCCATTTTAAAGCCAATTCTTTGATTCGCAAAGATATCTTGTTTATGCTGTTCTATGATCAAAGGGGAAAAACATGCATTTGCATGAAAGTCCTCTCCTTGCTTGTAACTCTTAATGGGTTGTGATAGAAAGGTGCTTTTTGTACCAATTTTCCAAAAAAAAACTGCCTCTTCATCGTGCATGACTAAAAAAATAACTTTTTTTTTTTTTTAAATCGATATTTCCGCCTCCTTCTGTGGGTTTTGGAACTTTTTTTTAAAGTTAAAAAATCTGCTATTGTATTAATTTTTGCTGTAGAATCGACTGGTGAAATCAGATTTGCAATATATTCAGCCGTTTTTTCTCTACAGAGAAAAACGGCTGAACGGACGCGTTTTCAGATGCGTTGAACCACCCCAAGGAGTGAAAATTTTTCCAAAAAAATACCGACATTCTTTTTAGCTCCCCTAAATCCTTTAAAAAAAATGATGATACCCGATAAACAGATATAGTGCCATAGTCATCAAACGAACTCTAATAAACATACATCTGCGTTCAGTATAATAGAAGTATGAAATATTAGAATTCATAAAGATATACCCAGCAAAACTTTGGTAATGGGTAGTGATTACATAACACATTACCAGGTAATGTATATACCTTATTTGTAGCATTATTTTAGGATGTCTTACCAAACATTTGTTCCACAACGTATTATTTTCAAGTGAAAAATAATGCATTACTAATAATTTGCTACGTAATGCATGATTATTGGAAAAAATGTATTTCATATTTATTATTTCTAAACATTAAATCATGGATGACTTAAATTTGGTTACATTATGTATTATTTAAAAGTTTGAAATAATGCATTATTTATAATTAAATGCATAATGCATTACAATTACATAAAAAATAATTATTTTATAAAAAAATGCATAAGTTTAAACTAGAGATGGGCTCACGACAGGAAATTTCTAACGACACACACTCACGAGCATATTTGATCTACTTACACTCACTTACAATCACGTGAGTAAATGTAATACAAATTACTTTTTCACTACTCGTATACCTTATATATTATCTTCTGGTATGCTATATTATATACCTTACTCGCAACCTATAAAATATCATATATTTTACACCTTACTCGTATTCTTCGTTATAAATTTATGACTTATTTTATACCTTACTTGTATTCTTTGTGATAATGTGGATGCATTACTTTGAGTCTCATCGCCTGTTAAAATCATCAATGCTGCAATGTATAAAATAAGAGATCCTATACCTTATTTTATACCTTATTTGGTAATCTAAGTTTTGCTGGGTATCTTCGAAAAGAAAACAAGTATTTTAAAGAAGTTTCGATATAGATAATTTTTTAAGCTAGAACTTAAAGTTAATCCCATTTATATTTGGTAAATAATTATATTTTCATTGTTAAAAAAATATAGTTCAAAAAATATGGGTTTCTCTTATAATTTGGGAAGGTCTTGCATTTTTTTCTTGTCTTTGAAAAATTATCTAATTACTGAAATTAAACTTGTTAACTATTTAACTATTTAGCATTTGCTATTGGGTGTTTAAAATGGTGTTAAGTTTTTAATAGTTTAAGGCTGGATAACTGAATGATTCGTTGTAAGATAACTCGCCGTTAAATTTTAATTTCCCAAACGAATTGTGACATAAGGCTCTTTAATTTTTACTTCTAATATACTGAACACAACTGCGCATATAATGTAAAACGGGTGATAGCTAAAATTGCAGTTTAGTGTTTACAACAAACTTTATTTTTGGCAAATGAAGTTAATTAAAAAAAAAAATTCAGAGTTTCCTTTGATTTTGAATGACATGTCGTTAAAAGTTAATATGTTCTAATAGTATTACTAACACCCGTTACAAGTTTTTTCAAGAAAAAACAAAAATATATTATATGAGTTCATACTAGGGATGAGCGCTAGTCACATGATTGTCGTAAGTCACGTGAGATAGTGTGCAACATTTTTTTCACTTACGTGAGCGTGTGAGGGTATAAAGATTTGTATACCCGCAATCACATTATGGGGGCATACTCACTTTGTCATTCCGTGTGTAACACATCGAAATATCGGTCGGGAATCCCACAAAGTATATATATTACACTGTGCAACAAGAAAAATGAGCCTCAATGGCTTCAACGCCATATGAAAGTAGACCATCAAGTGAACAAAATCACCAGAGGGTTTTGTAAAGTCAGTTCGGATTTCTTTTTTATA
Source organism: Pegoplata infirma (assembly GCA_963921195.1). Lineage (NCBI taxonomy): Eukaryota > Metazoa > Arthropoda > Insecta > Diptera > Anthomyiidae > Pegoplata > Pegoplata infirma. The sequence continues at coordinate 140,627,699 of OY992540.1, read as the reverse complement.
GCCCACTGAAGTTTTTATATTTTTATCAAAGGCGTTTGGAAAACGTCAAAAATACTATAATAAGAACACATCTGACCTTCAAAATATGATTTGATGTCTTCAGTGAAATTTAATGGCGGTTCTTTTCTTAGAACATTTTAACCCTCTAACTGCCATTTTAAGGGGTCATTTTAGTCCTTTTTCAAAAACTAAGCACAGAAGTCTAATAAAACGTCCATTTAGAGGGTTAAAATGTTCTACAAATATTTTCCTCATAAAATTTCACTAGGGGTTGTCAAATGTTCAAATTTTGTGCGACATGCGCAAAGTGCTTAAAAAGGGTCAAGTATAAATAGTCAATGTTACTTATTTTTTTTTTACCAAAGCAGTGTTAAAAAATATCGACAAAAAACAGTGCAAATATACTTTTGAGCTAAAAATGATGTTTTGATGTGTTTTATAAAATTTTACGACGATTCTTTTCTTTGACCAAATTAACCCTCTAGGTCCCGTTTTAAAGGGTCATTTTTGGGTCATTTTTTATATTTTTTTTCGGCCGAAATATAAAAAAACAAGTAAAAAGTTAAATTCGACTTTGTCGAATGTATTGATACCCTCCACAATGTAAAAAACTTTATTTGCAAAAAAAATTAAAAAAAAAAATCGACGAAAATGTTTTTTTGTAAAAAAATATGTTTGTACTTGTTTAAATTCCATTCGGTGATCAATTCTGTTCACATATGTCAACCAGCAGCCGAATTAAAGCATTTTGTGTTTTTAGGCTATGTTGAATGTACCACAATTTTCGAGGAGTTCTTACATTTTCGTTCATAACTTTTGAACCGCTGAACCAATTTCACTCAAATGCAATACCAAACTACTTAGGGCAACAACAAGTAAATATGCTAAGTCTTATATATCTGTTTTATCTGTTTAATACTTTGGCCGTGATCACCATTTCAGATATCTTGGGAAAAAGTCGCGTGATGCCGTTCTAGCGGAAATTTGTTGGTGGAGCAAAAATATATTTGAGGACGAAGAAGAATTAGGTGGGGAAAAGACCTAAGCTTTCTTTTGAGTCAAAAAAAGGGCTCGACATAACCTAAAAACACAAAATGCTTTAATTCGGTTGATGGTTGACACATGTGAACAGAATTGATCACCGAATGGTATTTAAACAAGTACAAACATATTAAAAAAAAACACATTTTCGTTGAAGTTTTTTTTTACCAAAAATTTCCTTTCGCAGATTTTTTTTTTTTAATTTTTTTTTTGTTTTTTTTTTTTGCAAATAAACTTTTTTATATTGTGGAGGGTATCAATACATTCGATAAAGTCGAATTTAACTTTTTTACTTGTTTTTTTTTTATATTTCGGGCAGAAAAAAAAAAAAAATTAAAAAATTTGAATACTTTAAAATTTTTAAGCATTTTCTATATGCTGGACGAACTTTCTGTCTTAGACGTGCCCTAGTAAAATTTGATGCAGAAAATATTTGTAAAACATTTTAACCCTATAACTGCCTTTTTTTATAGACATTTTGTGTTTCTTTTAAAAAAGGACAAAAATGACCCTTTAAACGGGACCTAGAGGGTTAATTTGGTCAAAGAAAAGAATCATCGTAAAATTTTATAAAACACATCAAAACATAATTTTTAGCTCAAAAGTGTATTTGCACTGTTTTTTGTCGATATTTTTTAACACTGCCTTGGTAAAAAAAAAAATAACAAACATTGATTATTTATACTTGACCCTTTTTAAGCACTTTTCGCATGTCGCACAAAATTTGAATATTTGACAACCCCTAGTGAAATTTTATGAGGAAAATATGTGTAGAGCATTTTAACCCTCTAAATGGACGTTTCATTAGACTTCTGTGCTTAGTTTTTGAAAAAGGACTAAAATGACCCCTTTAAATGGCAGTTAGAGGGTTAAAATGTTCTAAGAAAAGAACCACCATTAAATTTCACTGAAGACATCAAATCATATTTTGAAGGTCAGATGTGTTCTTATTATAGTATTTTTGACGTTTTCCAAACGCCTTTGATAAAAATATAAAAACTTCAGTGGGCTATAAAAAAGAAATCCGAACTGACTTTGCAAAACCCTTCGGTGATTTTGTCCAGTTGATGGTCTACTTTCATATGGCGTTGAAGGCATTGAGGCTCAATGCGATGACCCAAAATTTGTTGCACAGTGTTATTGACCCATGATAGAATCTAAGGCATTCCAGCGATATCCGTCCGTCTGTAGAAACCACGATGTAGTCCAAATCAAAAAGCTAGACCCTGAAGTTTGGCAAGAATATCTCTTATGTTATTGGTAAGGTTCGAAGATGGGAAAATCGGACAGGGGGTAAAAAGTTTCCCCTTGAAGGACTAAAACAACCCGTAAAAACACATTTTTTTATGTAAAAATACAAATAAAATACACTCAAAATAAATTCTCTGTCCAAACTGCAGCAATTGTATTATATGAACATTTTTCACAGCATTAATGAAAAAAGCCTGCGAATTTTGTACTCTTGCCCAAAACATTAAATCATGATAATGTTTTGCGGAAGATTTGGGTGTACTTGCCAAAGCAAAGTTTTTTTAGAAAAAATAATATTATATTACTTTGCTATTCCTTGCAAAACGAATTGAAATATCAGTCGAGGACCCCATTAAAAAACCAAAAGAGCTGTACATTTCGTAGGTGAGTGCAAAAAAGTGTTTTTACATTTTGGAGAGTATACACTGAAAAAAAAAGACATAACTAAATTTAAGGAAAAAATGTCTTTGAAAATTTATCATGAATTTCCTAAAATTTAGTTAAATTTAACTTAAAAATGAGAAATTTTCTTAACTATGAGGAAAAAAATTTAGTTCATTTACTTATAATTAGTTCAAAGTTTTCTTTAAATTGATTTTTTAAATATTAGGAAAAAAATTCTTACTGCCAAAGAAATTTTCCACAAATCTAAGACATATTTCTTAAAAAACAATTTAGTTCAAGTTTAGTTAAAATTTACTAAAAAAAACATCATCGTATTTCTCTTCTTTGAATTGAAGAAGTGTACTTCTTAGAATTTAGTTAATGACTTCTGAAAATTTAGTAAACAACTTCTTAGAATTTAGTTAAAAATTCAAAATGGCGATATCTCGAAAACTAAGCGAGATAGAGCGAAACGGATGAAATTTTCAAAAGAAATACTACAAAGATAAATATGGAATAGCCTAGCTCTGCATATCTGTCGGGGTCTCAAGACCCTAATTTTAGATCTAAAATTTGAAATTTCCGAGATTTTATATATACACATATCTCGGTAAATACTGCCAACACGAGAAAACGTCCAACGGCATTTTTGTAGCTCTTGACTCGTTGAACACTTCCGCAAAATACCCGAAAGCCCTCCGATTAATAGTTTTTGAGTTATCCGGTTTTTAAGATTCTCAAGACCCTATCAGGCCCCTTATTATCGTATCTCAAAAACTAAGCAAGTTAGAGCGAAACGAACACAAGTTTTGGTTCAAAATCTATGGGGACCCTTCAAGGACCCAACGAGGTCTTGAGTTAAATAGGGTCCGAACCCATGGGTCCAGGGTCTAGACCCAATCTATTTCTAAAATGTGAAGTATAATTTTTCCCATTTTCTAGTTAAAATTGGGTTAAAATTAAATAACTTTGTTTTCCTTATTTTTGGGAAAATAATGAACTAAAACCAAGAAAAAAAATCTTTGGAGCCAAATCATTCCCTCTTTTTCTCAAAATTGAGTTAATTTTCCCCGATTTTAGTTCACTTTTTTTTGAGTGTAAAATATTCGGCACCAAAGAATATAACACTATGACTTGTTTTATGTACATTTGATAAACAAATGGAAAATTTTTATGCGAAAAACTTAGACTTAGTGAAAAAGTAGTTTTGGTAAAAAAAATTATTTTTTTTTCACGAAAAACAAAATTATGTTAAAAAAAATTTAATGAACCCAAAATTTTTGGTGAAAAAAAATGTTGATGAAAAAACGTTTTTGATGAAAAGAAAAATTTTTTGATGTAACAAAAAATATGAAAAAAAAAATTTTTTGGTGAGAAAAAAATCGATAATAAAAAATTTGATGAAAAAAAATATGATTTTTCATAAAAAAGAATTTATGAAAAAAAATTTTAATGAAAAAATTAATGAAAAAAAAAATTTGATGAAAAAAAAAATTGTTGAAAAAAAAAAAATTTACGAAAAAAAAAATTTGATAAAATAAAAAAACGATGAAAAAAAATTTTTGATGAAAAAAAAAAAAAAAAATGAAAAACAATTTTGATATAAAAAAAAGTTTGTTGAAAAAAAAATTGATAAAAAAAAAATGTATGGAAAAAAAAAATTGATGGAAAACAAAAAAATTTATGCTAATAAAAAAAAATTGATGAAAATAAAATAAAAATTATGAAAACAAAAAAAAAATTGATGAAAAAAAAAATTTGATGACAAAAAAAAATTTGATGAAAAAAAAAATTGATGAAAAAATAAAAATTTGATAAAAAAAAATGATAAAAAAAAAACAATATGAAGAAAAAAGTATGATACAAAAAAAAAAAATTTATGAAAAAAACAAATTTGATGAAAAAAAAAAGCTTGATGAAAAAAAAAATTGATAAAAAAAATGTATGGAAAAAAAAATTGATGGAAAAGAAAAAAAATTGATGCAAAGAAAAAAAATTGATGAAAATAAAAAAAAAATTATGAAAACAAAAAAAAAAATGATGAAAAAAATTAATGAAAAAAAAAATTGATGACAAAAAAAAATTTGATGAAAAAAAAAAATTGATGAAAAATTAAAAATTTTATAAAAAAAAAATGATAAAAAAAACATTATGAAGAAAAACGTATGATACAAAAAAAAAAATTATGAAAATAAAAATTTGATAAAAAAAAAGTTTGAAGAAAAAAAAAAAAAAAAATTGAAAAATTTGATGAAAAAAAAAAAATTTATGGAAAAAAAATTTATGAAAAAAAAATTTGATGAAAAAAAAAAATTTGATGAAAAAAAAAAATTTTATGAAGAACAAAAATTTTATGAAAAAAAAAAATTTTTTATTGAAAAATAATTATGTTACTTTTTATTCACCAGCTGGTGGAAAACGGGTTTATTCACCACGAGGATAATTATTATCCAAGTTACAAACCCAAGTTATTAAAATTTTTGGTTCTAAGAAAATGAAAATAGTAATTCTTGTTTTCATTTTCGTTAATTGCACCGCTCAACAAATCGAAGGTTTTTGGGTCCGGTTTGAAGTTTGATACAAAATTTTTAAAGATTTTAACTCGCTGATTCCAAATCTGTGCTCAAAATTTTTCCATCACGTCTATAATTTTAATTATTCGCGGTTGAAAATGCGAAAAAACGCTATTTTTAAATTTTTTGAAAGCCTGCACAGCAGCCACTGGGTGGAATAAAAATCTAGTATAAAGTGTTAGAGTAGAATTGAACTATGATCTCAAATACATGATCAAAAAAATTTGAAGTTGTTGCACTATTATTGGCCAAACATGTATTTTAAAAAAACACTGTGAAAAAAAAGCACCATTTTTAAAAGGCTCTAAAACAAAAACGAGATGGTCAATCTTTACTGTGATGAGCTCAAAATTTAGGCAAAAGTTCATTCTTTCTTATAGACTTTTAAACCCATTAAAAATATCTTCCAGTTTGTACGAAAAATAACATAGAAAACTTAAATTTGTAAAAACTAGAAAAAACAAGTGAGAGTTTTAAATTCGGCTGTGCCGAATCTTTTATACCCTCCAAAATGTAAAAAAAAAAAAAAATCAGGGGCGTCTTTTTTTTTTTTGTGGGGGGGGGGGGGTGTTTTGGGGGTTTGGTGGGAGTCATTGGGGGACATCTTCCCCTTGCGATAGATGTTATCAAGATTTACTATGATTCATGCAATTATTAAAACCAATTAATCATTATTAAAATACATTTTTTATATCCACGCCCACAAAAGGGGCGGGTCGAACTTTATTTTTATTTTTTTTTATCCGCTGAGTCCACATACAGGGTTTTGAGCTTCCTCCGACATTAAAATGTTGCATTTTCTTAAAAAAAGTACAAAAAATCCTGCAAAAAAATACCGTTTTCAGAGGTTGGTTTAGTTCTCCAAGGGGGAACTTTTTCCCCCCTGGTCCGATTTTGCCCATCTCCGAACTTAACCAGCCTATGAGCATAAGACATATATGTGCCAAATTTGAGGAGTCTAGCACTTTTATTTTGGACTGTATCGTGTCCTCCACAGACGGACGGACGGACGGACAGACGGACGGACGGACGGACGGACGGACGGACGGACGGACGGACAGACGGACATCGCTAGAATGTCTTAGAATCGATCACTGATCAATAATATATATACTTTATGGGGTCCTAGACCGATATTTCGATGCGTTACACACGGAATGACAAAGTGAGTATACCCCCATACTGTAGTTGGAGGGTATAAAAAAACTAAGGTATCTATCTACCTTATGTTTTTTACAAAAATGATAATTATAACAGAGTCATTTTAAAACGCAATTGTAACCCAACCAAATGCAATAATTAGAAAAAAATTGTTTTCTATGTTGGAGACCAAAGACAAATCATACTTTTGCGCTTTATACCAGATTTGTATTCCACTCAATGGCTGCTGTGCAGGCTTTCAAATAATGCAAAAATCGTAATTTTTGGCATTTTCAACCATGAATAACTAAAAATCTGGTCGTGATGGAAAAATTTGGATAACAGATTTGGAATCAGGAGATCAAAGTCTACTAAAACTGATCACCAGAATTCAAACTGGAAAATCAGTGTTGTGCGATGTTGTTAGCTTATGTAGTCAAACTGAGGTGGCGTCCTGCAACTTTTTTAAAATTAGACACCAGCCTAAAAACATTATCATGTTAAAAAGTATTTAATTCTTATGAAATACTTTCATTGAATCAATGCTACACTCAAAACAAAGTCTCTGTCCAATCAGCAAAAAAATCTGCTAAAAAAATACACCCACATGAGAAATCTGCTTATTTTATCTGTCATGATTATCTAGGTTAAATCATCAGAGAAATCTGTCGAGACAGCAGAGAAATGATTTTAGCAGAAAAATCTGCTGATTTCAGCAGAACAATCTGCTGCACAGAGAGAACAGTTTAGTCGTGTCAGCCGAATTTAGAGCAAACTGCAAATTTTAATAACATCAACCGAAATTTTCGGTTGCGATAACCAAAATTTGTTTTGAAAATTTAACTTCTGATGGTTCAATTAAATTTTGGTAATCGCAACCGAAAATTTCGGTTGTTGTAATTAAACCATGCAGTTGGCTCCCAATTCGGCTGACACAATTAAACTGTTTTCTCTGTGTGATTACAGCAGAGCAATCTGCTGATTTCAGCAGAACAATCTGTTGATTACAGAAATCTGCTAAAATTATATCCAGTTTAAGCCATATGATAAATCTTCTGATTTTAGCAGACTCAGTTTGCTAAAAAATTTAGAATTGGAAAAAAAAATGACATTTTCTAATCCCCAGAGTTCAAGTATGTGTATGACTTTAAACTAGAGATGGGCACGTGAGTGGACTTTGACTCACATTCACTCATGCAAACAATAATTGAGTTACTTATCACTTACGCAAATAACTAATCAATAATATACACTGTTTTGGTAATTGTATAAAAACCGAAAAAAAAAACAAGTGAGTGTTAATATACCCTCCAACACGTTAAAAAAAACAGGGGCGTCGTTTTTTTTTTGAGGGGGGGGGGTTACGTCGGTGGGAGGCAACCTTCCTGGATCCAACTGCAAGACATTGAACTTCTTTTGACATTAAAATGTTTCGTTTGCTAAGCAAAAGTACAAAAAACCTGTAAAAAATGTTTTTTTTTAGAGGTTTGTTTAGTTCTTAAGAGGGGAACTTTTTTCCCCCCGATCCGATTTTGCCCATGTTCGAACTTAACCAGCCCAATACCATAAGACATATTCGCGACAAATTTCAGGAGTCTAGCTCTTTTACTTTGGACTGTATCGTGTCTTCCACAGACGGACAGACGGACATCGCTAGAACGTCTTAGAATGCATCACTGATCAATAATATATGGGGCATTCCAGGCCAAATTACTCACTTTTAGACCCGACCCCTTTCGATTTATTTTATTTTTGGATATGTTTTAGAACTTATTAAATGCAACATGGACACCAATTTTCAGCCTTTTATTCCAAGATGGTGTTAAGTAATCAATTTTTCAAAATGGCGATTTTTTCTCAAAAATGGAAAAATTTAAATTTTCAATTAATTTTGACCAGTTAAAAATATAGATATCTTAAAAAAAGTTGGACAACGTTTTGTTGGTATTTAAATGTAGTTTTAGAAAAAAATATTAAAAAAATTATTCGAAGTAATTATCACTTATTTTTTAACGTTTAAAAATTAAAATCGACTTTTTGAAAAAGTCCGAAACCTTCGATTTTTTTTTTACAAACGTCTAAAAGTTCTACTCTTAATTAAGCAACTTTTAAGCCATAATTCGAGATGTGATCGCAGTTTGTTCTATTTTCTTTCAAATTTTGAAAATTGCACCTTTTATTTTTTGACTCTGATTTATTTTATATGGTGCTCCAAAAAAATTAAATTGGTAGATACTGACCCTAACTTACCCTAGATATATTCATTTCGAGGCAAAAATACGCCTCACAAAAATTAAGAACGATCGGACATGGATAAGGTGTTCCGCATGGGCCTTGAAGTTTAGAAAACGGATTACAAGGAAAAATATGATTTTTTTTCTGTTTTCTAAATTTTTTTGGTATTTTAAGTTAAGTTTTAATTCAAGTCGTTACAGAATTATAATACGGAGTAAAATGCCTCTCTAAAAAGGTACCAAAGACTGAAATCGGTTGAAAATCAGCCAAGTTATTACAACTTCCCCAGGCATCTAACGTATGGCAGAACACTTGATTAAGCAATATAATACGATTTTGGAAATTCATTGAAATTTTCTACTGTAATAACATTTTTTATTCTTCAAGTTCAAATGTAATTAGATGACAAGTATTTTTCATATTGTGTTTTGCTAACATTTTTTAAATTAGTGCTAAAAATGCCTGCATTTTCAACACCCTTTTGAAATCTCTATTTTAAAAAAAAAATTTTTTTTTTGTTTTAAAATTTGGAAAAGCCAAAAAAATATTACACTGAAACATGAATAACGAAAAAATGTTATTACAGTACAAAATTTCAATACATTAAAAAAAAGGGACTCGTATTTTTTAATCAAGTGTAATGGCACACGCTAGATGCCTGGGGAAGTTGTAATAACTTGGCTGATTTTCAACCGATTTTAGTTTTTAGTACCTTATTAGAAAGGCATTTTACTCCACATCATAATTCTGTAATCACTTGAATTAAAACTTAACTTAAAATACCAAAAAAATTGCAAAAACAGAAAAAAATTAATATTTTTCCTTGTACTTAATCCGTTTTTTAAACTTCAAGGACCATGCTAAACGCCTTACCCATGTCCGATCGTCCTAAATTTTTGTGAGACGTATATTTACCTCCAAATGAATATATTTAGGGTAAGTTAGGGTCAGTATCTACCAATTTTTTTTTTTTTTTGGAGCTCCATATAAAATAAATCAGAGCCAAAACATTAAAGGTGCAATTTTAAAAATTAAAAAAAAAAATAGAAAGAATTGTGATCACATCTCGAGTTATGGCTTAAAAGTTGCGTAATTTAGAGTAGAATTTTTATAGTTTTTTACAAAAAAATCGAAGGTTTCGGACTTTTTCAAAAAGTCGATTTTAATTTTTAAACGTCAAAAAATAAGTGATAATTACTTCGAATAATTTTTTCATATTTTTTTTCTAAAACTACATTTAAATACCAACAAAACGTTGTCCAACTTTTTTTAAAATATCTATATTTTTTAATGGTCAAAATTAATTAAAAATTTCAATTTTTTAATTTTTTGGAGAAAATCGCCATTTTGATTACTCAACACCATCTTGGAATAAAAGGCTGAAAATTGGTGTCCAAGTTGCATTTAATAAGGACTAAAACATATCCAAAAATAAATCGAAAGGGGTCGGGTCTAAAAGTGAGTGATTTGGCTTGGAATGCCCCATATATACTTTATGGAGTCCTAGACCGATATTTGGATGTGATACACACGGAATGACAAAGTGAGTATACCCCCATACTGTGCTTGGAGGGTATAAAAATTGCAATTTGAAAAAGAAACTTAGAAAATTTTGTGAAAAAATAATGACACCAAACTATTTCTGTAAAATTTTAATATAATCTGCTAAAAATTCATGTTCAGAAATATCTTTTTTTAATTGTATAAAAGAAAGAAAAATTAACATTTAAAAAAAAAAAACTTTGAAAATTTTTTGAAAAAATAATGACAGCAAACTATTTCTGTAAGATTTCAAAATAATCTGCAAAAAATATGTTCTAAAATATGTTCAGCAAAATCTTTTTAATTGTATAAAAAATGAAAAAAAAAAAATTAACATTTTGAAAAAAAATTCTTTAAAAAAAAATGATATCAAATTATTTCTGTAAAATTACAAAATAATTTGCTTAAAATATGCTCAAAAATATTTTAAAATTCAGCAAACAGAATCAGTAAAAACGCAGTAAAATGTCTGTTATTTTCTAAAACTGAATGACAGATATTTTAGTAACAATATCCTTTTCAGCAGAAAATCTGCACAAAAGATTGCAAATTCAAATTAAAAGTCGTTTTACAGATTTTTTGACAGAGTTTTTCTTTTAAGTGTACTTTTAGGAAAACAAAATTGTAATTGTCCTAAATCCCGAAAAAAATTTTAAGTTATTTGGGCTTCAAAAATTTTCAAGTTCAGAAAATATGTTTGTTTTGTAGATTCGTTTTAATGCTAATCGATATTTCTGCAAATCGTAGTATATTTTGTATAGCCTATCGAGGGTTTATATTCAAAACCCTATATCTTCCATTTTCACGAAAATGACTTTTTGATGGCAAAATACTCACTAAAACGGCCCTCATCAATGCACTATGGCCGAAAAACCCCAAATCGCGGCAAAAACTATTTCCCGACAAGCTAGCCTCACCAAATTTGGTATGCAGGGTTCTACTGTCGAAATATTCGATTTGAGAAAAAATGGGCGGTCCACTCCCCCTTTTTCTAGTGGCCCGCCCATAAGGGGGATTTTCCAAAAAAATTAATGCTCACACAACTGTATTTAATAAAAAACTTCCTTTATAATTTAAAGTGTCTGTCCGAATATTCGGTAGACAAAAAAGTACTATTCGGCCATTATTCGGCTTCGGTCACATTTTTGGACGAATATGGCCGAATACCGAATGATTGTAAAAAAATTGTACTCAATTGTTAAAAAACATATTCAAGTAGAAAAACACTTTTTTAGTGATAGTAATTTATTAAAAATATTATTATTTCAAAGAAATTTCGTTTTTTAATAATATAAAAAAAAAAAATTTTGAGTGTACAATTTTTTTGAGTGTATAATTTTTTTTTGAGTGTAATTTGTTTTTGTTTGAGAATAAAACGTTTTTTGAATGAAAGAAACACTGTAAAATATTTTTGTAGCTTTCCACTAACAAGGGAAGTCTCCCTGGTGTCACCCTCCGATCTTCATGAAATTTGGATATGTTGTTAAGAACGAAAATTAATTCGACACGTATTTTTTTTTTAGCGGCCCAAACTCATTTTTAGGGGGGTCGATTTGTATGGGGGGAAATTGGCCTTTTGCAGTTTTTTACGATTTACACCTATTTAAACAAAATTAATATAGGCATGTGAAGTATCAGATTAAAGGTATTAAAAATACCTATCTCGTGGTGCTAACAATGGGCCAAAGAAGTTAATATTTTTCGACTTATAAACAAAAATGTCCTAAAATTTTGGTATATTACTCAATATGACGAAAAGTTGTGCATGTTTGGACAAGATCTTAGCACAATTAGATAGGTTTCCCAAAGACCTTTCATTTGGTATGTAACATGACTACCCAGGCAGAAACTGCCAACCGTTCCAAAGAAAAAGGCTCGGCAAAGCACTTAATTTTTTGTGTAGAAGGTAGTATGAATTCGAAAAAGTGCTTTCCAAGCGCTTTGCCAATGTTTTTCTATTTAAATCCGTTCAAAATATATATTTTTTTTTAATTTATTAATTTTCATAACAATTGGAATATTTTTTATTTCCCTGCAGGATTAGTGGTCGGTCCTTGATAGTTCTCATGATATGTCACTTATACATAATGACCCACATATTACAAACTTGACACCTTTTATATAAAAACACCTGTTTCTTTCGTGAGGAAGTGTCTTAAACTTCGGATATGAAATGTCACTGGACCTATCCCTTTGAAACACAACCTGTTTCGGTTCAATACACCACTTTTTTTCGGGACTTTCCTTCCAAAATTTTTCCTAAAAGCATTTTTAATAATTTTTTTATTCCAAAACGCAAAGAAAACGGAAAACAAAATTTTCCAGGAAAATATTTTTCAAAGTTTGTCGAATTTTTTTTGTTATCCTTACAAATTAGTCAATCAATTTTTTATCCTAATTTAATAAATTTCTTTATTCAAATAAACACAAAAAAATTGTGTCTTATGAACTTATACAATTTAGGTACGTCCCATTTTTATACCCTCCATTCTAGTGATAGAGGGTATATATAAGTTTGTCATTCCGTTTGTAACACCTCGAAATATTGGTCTAGGACCCCATAAAGTATATATATTTATGATCCTCGATCGATTTTAAGTCGATCTAGCGTTGTCCGTCCGTCCGTCCGTCTGTCTGTCTGTCCGTAGAAAACACTGTAACTTTTGAAAGACTTTACAGAGGCTACTGAAGTTTGGCATATATGTTTGTCATTTACCTGGTCAGGTTGGTATTGCAATCCAGCCAAATCGGTCCAGTGGGTCAAAAGTTATGAGCAAAAGAGTAAATTTCGGCAAGGGTGTTTCGCGAATTTACGAGATAAAAAACACGATAACTTTCGAAAGACAATAATGAGACTACTGATGCTTGGCATGTATCTTTACCGTTCCCCGGGTCTGTTTGGTATTGAATTTCAGCTCAATCGGTTCAGTGGTTCAAAAGTTATAAGCAAAATCCTGAATTTCAGATTAGTTTCATTTAAAATGCCACGTGTTTTAACAAGTTTTAAAAGCATTGGTGGTAACTAAACAATGCTTTTCAAACTTGTTTAATTTTAAAGCAATGCTTTTTAAACTTGTTTAGTTTCAAAAGCATTGGTAACTTAAAAATTACACTCGAAAAAATTTTACACTAAAAAAAAATTTTACACTCAAAAAAAAATTTACACTTAAAAAAATTTTTTTTTTACAAAAATGACAATATTTTGTGTACATACGTACGTGCATTCACTCAGAAATATTTTTACAGTAAAAAAACTTTACACTCGAAAAAAATTTTACACTAAAAAAAAAAAAAATTTTTAATGACAAGAAAATAGTTTCTTACTCAAAATAAAATATTTCTAATCGAAATTGTTAATTTTTTCCCGTTAAAAAATGTACTATCCTTTAAAAAATGCATTGTGAAGGGTATTCATAGATTCGGCAAAGTCGAATTTAACTTTTCTACTTCTACTAAAAGTGCTATAATAGTACCATATTTTTAGTTTTTAAAGCGCTTTCAAAGCGCTATAAAATAGCAACGGCATACCGTTTACTGTGGTTATCATTTTGGACGCTGGGAGAGTACTAAACTGTGATGCTTTCCCAGCACTCAAGCGACCATAAAAAGTACTTTGCCAGCGCTCTCCCGTTCGTATTTTTCTGCCTGGGTAGGTTTCTTTGCATTATATAGGAGATAAACGAAAAAAACTGAAAAATGGCCTTGTTCCCCTCCTTTTTACCCTTTAAATATGAATTTGGTCGCTAAAAAAATACGTGTCCCTTTATTTTTTCTGCTCTACAAAATAAAGCCACTTCCATAAAGATCCGCGGGTGACACTACACTCAAAATAATAACTCTGTTAAATATTCTGTAAAATGACTGTAATCTCAATTCGACAGATATTTGACAAAGTTATCTTTTGAAATACAGATTTTAAGAAAATACTTTGTATTTTTTTGTGACCGAAAAACAAAATTTTATCTGTAATTTTACTTTTTTCTTTGTAATTTCTATTTTACAGATAATAAACGTTTTTTTTTTTTTGTTAAAATACGTATTTTAGAAAAAATATTTTGTTTTTTTCCCGCAACCATAATACAAAATTTCATTTGTAATTTTACTTATTGCTCTGAATAAAAATCACTTCAAAAAACTTCCAAATATGGCCGATAAACCCCTCTTTAAAAAGTGTCTTAAAATTTGGAGTTGTTAAAAACTCGTAATGTTGACAAAAATAAAAAAGTAAATTTACAATTTGGAAGCATTTAATCGGGAAAATTTAACAAAATTTTACTTTTAATTTTAAGTAATGTATTTGATGCAGAGAAGTTTTACTCATAAAATGGATTTAACTAAAACTTTGTAAATTTACAGTTTTTTTTGTAAAACTTTGAACTCATAAAAGACATTTAACTAAAACTTTGTAAATTTACAGAGTTTTTTTGGTAAAATTCTTTTCGGTTTTATCAATATTTTACAGATAATTCTATAAATTTACAGTTTTTTTTTTTATCGAAATCATTTTACAGAGTTTACTTCGTAAAATAACAAAAAATCTTGCTGGTTGGAAATCTATGGTATTTTCTGCTGGCTCAGCAGAGTATCTTTGTAATTTAACAGAGTGATTATTTTGAGTGTAGGGACTTCCTTTGTAAGCTTTAAAGCGTTTTTAGTGTGTTTTTCAACACGTGAAATTGCGAAAAAAAAACAATCCAAAATTCACGTTTTTGCTAATAACTCATTCGTTCGCACTCGTTCGCATACCATATAAATATACAATAAAACCTGAGCTTTCTACATTTACATGTATAAAAATGTTTTAACAATTGTTAACATTTTAAGTTATACTCCGCGAAAGACGATAAAGCTATTCACAATTTCACAAAAAATTAGCCCTAAAAAAAATTCCAAAATAACTACGAAATAAATTTTTTTTTTCCAAATATGTTAAGAATTCGTAAAAATACCCACGCAGAAACTGCCAACCGTTCCACAGAAAAAGTCTCGGCAAAGCACTTTATTTTTTGTGTATAAGGTAGTATGAAAAAAGTGCTTTGCAAGCGCTTTGCCTATTCTATTTAAATCCGTTCAAATAATAACCGTTTACCGTGGTTATCATTTTGGACGGTGGGAGAGTACTAAACTGTGATGCTTTCCCAGCACACAAGCGACCATAAAAGGTACTTTGCCAGCGCTCTCCCGTTCGTATTTTTCTGCCAGGGTACTCACCTTGAGTATTAAAATTCATATTCACAACATTTTTTTTAACCAAAATATATTTAAAAAAAAATATATATATAGATTTATTAAAATTTGGTTGCTTCACAACTTGCAACACGTGTTATAAAAACTGTATACAGTAGCAGCTGTTTACACATCGACAGTGTTGCCAACTATCATAACTTTTTTAAATTTTTTCTTACCAATATATTGGGAATTGAACACAATCAAAAAATTTTTAAAAATCTATACTTGAAAAATTGACTTTTTGCCGCCAAAATTAAAAATTCAGCCAAAGTGCAATGGTGTATAATTCAGAACAAAAATATTTTTTTTTGCCATTTTATTTGCATTTTTGTTTTTCTTTATCTCTTAGACAATTAATTTTTCGGAATGCAAAACCCTCTATCTTTTCAAATAATAAATTTATAAATATTTTTTTGAATATTTTCATCATGCATTACATGTTTTTATACTAAATTTTGCATGCTGAACATGAATTTGTCAACAAAATTCCAGAACCACGATTTTGGTTCACTGATGCTAATTTTTTCTGAAAAATCTTGTTTGACTTTTTTGAATAATTTTAATCTTAAAAATCGCGATGCTGATCAGCATCTGTGGACCAAAATCGCGTTTATAATTTTTTTACATAACATACTCATCAGTTTATCAACTCTTGAGATGAATTCGGTAAAAAAATAATTTTTGTCTTAAAAATCAGCACCTGTGGACCAAAACTGAGATTTCGGAATTTTTTATAAGCTGATATCATTAATAAATCACGTTCAAAATTTACTGATGTCGTAAATGAAATCATAATAATTCTTTTTTATTAAAATGCAAACCACTCTATCTGATGATTTTCATTCATATTCTTAAAATTTTTGAGAAACAAAACCCTCTATCTATCATAAAATCCCCAATAGTGCAAAATTTTAAAAACGAATTTTGTGTGAGATTCAATACACTCAAAAAAAAACTGGTAAAACGCCTGGTAAAATGCCTTGTAATGCCGTTCTACCAATATTTAACAATTTCCTTGTTTTTTAACAAAAATTCTTGTACTTTGCTCAAACGAGAACTACAGTTTTATTGTTAATTTTACAAATTTATTTTCGTAATTGTATTCTACCATTTTGAAAGGTCATTTTACAATAAAAAAACTGTAATTTTACAACAAAGTTTTTATTACGAGGATTCTAGTTGATTTACAAAAAAAAAACTCTTATTTTACAAAAAATATGTTATTACGAGGATTTATGTTGTTTAACAAAAAAAAAACATTTTTTTTGGAAATTTTCTATTTTTTTCTTTTAAATTTTCCAAGTCCCGGACAAAAATTTTTTTTATTGAAAAAGATTTATAAAAAATTTGACAAAATTTTGAAAAAAAAATTTACGAGGATTCCAGTTGATTTACAAAAAAGAAACAGTTATTTTCAAAAATGATTTTATTACAAGGATTTATGTTAAATTTTTTTTTTTTTTTGTAAATTTTCTGATTCCCAGACACATTTTTTTTGCGTTTTGGAGTAAAGAATTTTTAAAAAGATTTAAAAAAAAATTTCATATAATTTTCGAAGTCCTAAAATTTTTGTTGAAAATTTTCTATAGACTTATAAGTCCCAGACAAAAAATTTCATTAAAAATGCTTTTAGGAAAAAAAAAACAATTTTGGAATACAAAAATTCATTAACAATGCCTTAGGAAAAATTTTTCAAGTTCCGTAAAAAAAAAATTACAACAAAGTTATTATTACTTTTTTATTGGTAAATTTGAAACAATTTTTTTTTTTTTTGTAAATTTACAATTATTGTTTGTAAATTTACCATTTTTTTTTAATATATTTACCACTTTCCTTGTAAATTTACCATTTTTTTGTAATTTTTGTGGCCTTAAAATTATCCCAACAAAAATTGGTAAAATTTAAAAAATTTTTTTGGTAAATTAACAACTTTTTTTTATTAATTTAATCTTTTTGTTATTTAATTTACTATTTTTTTTTTATAAATTTACCATTTTTTTTTATATTTACTATTTTTTTTTGTAAATTTACCATTTTTTTAAATATATTTACCATTTTTTCTTGTAAGTTTACCATTTTTATACCCTCCAACCACAGTATGTCATTCCGTGTGTGACGCATCGAAATATCGGTCTAGGACCCCATAAAGTATATATATAATTGATCAGTAATCGATTCTAAGGCATTCTAGCGATGTCCGTTCGTCCGTCAGTCCGTCTGTAGAGGACATGATACAGTCCAAAATAAAAGAGCTAGACTTTCGAAGTTTGGCACGAATATGTCTTATATTCCTAGGCAGGTTAAATTCGGAAATGGGCAAAATCGGACAAAGGAGAAAAAAGTTCCACCTTGGAGAATTAAACCAACCCCTGCAATATGGTATTTTTTTGCAGGACTTTTTGTACTTTTTTAAGCGAATGCAACATTTTTATGTCAGACGAAGCTCAAAACCCTGCATTTGGACCCAGCGGATAAAAAAAAATAAAAAAACAATTTTTGCCCGCCCCTTTTGTGGGCGTGGATATAAAAAAATATATTTTAATAATGATTAATTGGATTAAATAATTGGAAGAATCATAATAAATCCATTTGATAACATCTATCGCAAGGAGAAGGTGTCCCCCAATGTCTCCCACCAAACCAACCCCCCGCCCCCCTCCCACCTAAAAAAAGACGCCCCTGAAAAATTTGTTTTATGTTTTTTTTTACATTTTGGAGGGTATAAAAGATTCAGCACAGCCGAATTTAACACTCTCACTTGTTTTTTTTATTTTTGCAGTTTTAAAACCATATTTTTACCAATAAAACTGTTTATTTTACCAATTTGTGGCACATTCAAAATTACGAGGAAATCCTCGTAATTTTACGTGAATTTTACCTACCTCCTATTTTACGAGAATAGCCTCGTAAAATCACCAGGTTTCTTGGTAACTTTACAAGGTTTTTTTTTAGTGTAGTTGATTTAGAAAAATATTGTAGAATATCGAAATTTAATTACTCTAACAATACGCGAAATAAACAGTTTTTTGGCTCTCCTGAAAAGTTGTGTTTTCTTTGAGAGAGGGTTTTGAATATAGATAGGCCCTCGCTATGTTATGCCACTATATTAGAGTTTTTCACGGGAATTCCCGGGACGGGAATTCCCGGGAATTCCCGTAAATTTTCGATCCCGAAATCCCGGGAAATAGAGCGGGAATTCCCGGGAATTTTAGTTTCTTTGAAATTGTTGATTTTTCGAATTCTATTGATTATTTTGCATGTGAGGTTTTTAGATTTTATTAAAATTTTTGATAATTGATGACAAAAACGTACGCAGGGACAAGGAAGACCCAAAAAGTATTCCAAGATATAAAATATATATCTTCTTCATTTGAAGTACAAAATCTAAATATTTTTTTTGAAAATCTAAATCTAATAATATTCGAGAGCTCGTTTTTGGGACTTTGTATAAATGTGTAAAAATTAATATTGTTAACTAGTTTGTACAATATTATGAATTAATAAACGTTAAAAAAAAAAAAGTATTCCAAGAGAGGCCTTCTAACAAAAAAATTTCATAAAATCTGAGACTTACGAAACGAAAAAAGTCTCACAATATCTAAATCTTCGATAGGATACAATTACACAGTGATACAAAATCGAACCTTCCGAATCGGAATGGCATGAAACAAAAAGCAATTGAAAGTTTACATTTTACAAAACAAAACCCTCAAAACGTTTTTTTAGTTCAGTGCTAGATTATTTTTTACTCGTATTTAAAGTTGGTGATTTTAAAGCCTTTAAAGCTTTTGTGTACTAAACATGTCTACATTAGGAGCCCCTGGTGGGACACTTATTGGACATGTGGGGTCCAGAAACTAAACTTAAGCTCGAAATTACGTTAGCTATAACGGGTATGAATTTCGCTGCAATCGGTCTCGTACCTACTTAGCCAAATTATTAAAAATAATACACTGTTCACCGTTGCGTATGATTGTTATTTAAAGGCAATTAAAAAATTAATCATACATCATCATCATAATCAATTATAATTATAATAAAAGTTCACCAACTTTAAATGCGTGTAAAAAAAATCTAGCACTGAACCAAAAAAAAGTGTCATGGGTTTTGTTATGCTTTCATTTTCTTTTAGTTTCATTCCATTCCGATTTTAGTTGTTGCACTGTGTTATCAGAACCTTATACTTTTTTTCAGAAGCTGAGAAATTTTCTTTCTGAGACCTGTATTATAAAAATTTGCAGTATGTTTCTATAGAAAATAATTATGTCTTTGGACAGTATTCTTTTTTAATCGATAAATTGATATAAAATCTGTGTAAGGAATGACTCTGAAATTAACGGGTGTTTCTTTTAGAAACCAGAATTTTTAATTTTTAATTTTTTTATAATTTTTTGGTGTAAATTTTCTATAATTTCATTTCTCTGAAACAGTTACATTCAGTTTCAGAGACGTAATTGAGATATTCCTCTGAATCAGTTTCATTGTGTTTTAGAGGCAAAGCGCTGAGAACCAATTTTAAAAATGAACTGATATGAATTAGAATAAATGATGAATTTTCATTATTACAACAGATAAAGCGATTTGAAATACCATATTCCCTTAAAAATACTTTTAAATGACTTCGACATATTTGGGCCGCTTTTTATAAAGACCGGGTAACAAAAATGGTTCTTTTTTTCTCGACACTTCTTTTTTTTGTTTTAAAGGTACTAAATACGATTTTTATGGTGTTAATAAACATTACAAATAGTGTAATCGCATTCACGAGGTTTTTATATATTTTTTTGACAAAAAATTTGGGTTTTTAGTTTTTGCGGGAATTTCCGGGATCCCGGGAAATTTAAAAATGAATCCCGCTTTCCCGGGAAAGGAAAAAGTCCGGGAAAAGAAAAACTCTACACTATATACTCAAAAAAAAAACCTTGTAAAGTTACCAAAAAATCTCGTGATTTTACGAGGCTATTCTCGTAAAGTAGGAGGTAGGTAAAATTCTCGTAAAATTACGAGGATTTCCTCGTAATTTTGAATGCGCCAAAAATTGGTAAAATAACCAATTTTATTGGTAAAAATATTGTTTTAAAACCGGAGAAATAAAAAAAAAATGGTAAACTTACAAGAAAAAATGGTAAATATGTTTAAAAAAATGGTAAATTTACAAACCAAAATACTAAATTTACAAAAAAAATAGTAATATAAAAAAAAAATTGTAAATAAAAAAAAAATTGTTAATTTACCAAAAAATTGTTTAAATTTTACCAATTTTTGGTAGTGATAATTTTTAAGCCACAAAAATTATAAAAAAAATTGGTAAATTTACAAGAAAAATTCAAAATTTTTTTCAATTTTTTTTTAAATATTTTTCAATAAAAAAAATGTCCGGGACTTTAAAAATTTAAAACAAATAATAGAAAATTTACAAAAAAAAAAATATATTTTTTTTTTTTGCTAAACAACATAAATCCTCGTATAACATAATTTTTGTAAAATAACAGTTTTTTTTTTGTAAATCAACTAGAATCCTCTTAATATAAACTTTGTTGTAAAATTAAAGTTTTTTTTTTGTAAAATAACCTTTCAAAATGGTAGAATACAATTACGCAAATAAATTTGTAAAATTACCAATAAAACTGTAGTTCTCGTTTAAGCAAAGTACAAAATTTTTTGTTAAAAAACAAGGAAAATTGTTAAATATTGGTAGAACGGGATTACAAGGCATTTTACCAGGCGTTTTACCAGATTTTTTTTTTTGAGTGTATATTATTTTGTACCGTTAGCAATTTCTGGCCCAAAGCCATTGGCCAACTGGTCCAATATTTTTGTGGGTCGATATTAACCCACAAAAATATTGGACCCCAAAAAAACTGTAAATTGTACAATTTTATGGGTAAAAAGCTTGTAAAATTACAAAATTATTGGTAAACATCTTGTAAAATTACTAGAAATTCTCGTAAAGTAGGAGTTAGCAAAAAATATAGTAAAGTTACGAAACCTCCTTGTAAATTTTATCGTGTCAAAAAATTTGTAAATTTACAATTTCATTGGTAAAAACCTTGTTAAATTACTGGTAAAATGCTTGTAGCAAAAAAAAAAATACAAGTTTTTCTTGTAATTTAAAAGGTTTTTTTTAAATTTATTTAAAATGAACATTTTTAAGTTTTCATATGAGGGGGTTAAAGCACAAGGGGTTCAAGTGCCTTATATTAAATAATGAGAAAAAAGAGGTTAAAGTTAAATTGCAATAAAAAATGTTAGATGCTATCTAGAATATTATTTTTTAGTTAATAGAGATCCTGAGATATATTTTAATTCAACAAGCTAAAGAAATACCATCTTTTACACATGCAAGCACCCAAAAATGGCCTTTGAAGTTAGTAAGTCGCACTTATACCCCTTGTGCTCTAACTTTTTTTTATAAATTTCTAAATATATGAACTTATACCTCAAAATAATGTTAAATATTCCCAACATTTTATTAAGAAAATCTTTTATGGTTCTTTGTAACATTTTTAAGTCGTCATAATCAGATTCCATGACATCTTCAATTGGGCGTCCCGTCAAATTTAAATTTTCGAATTTCGTCTCGTAATACCTGCCGAACGATTGCCACGGAGTAGCTTAATGTGGGAAAATTTATAAAAAAATTTTGCAAAGTTATCTTCAGTCATAAACCGGCGGTAAAAGTTTGCAAAAATGACGTTTTCGAACAAAATTCATGTCCGAATTATTTAAGCAAATCTGGCTCAAAAATTATGAATTTTTTCTTACTTTATGGGAAAAATATTTAAAAAATTCCAAAATAGCCATTTTGGTCCACATATGCTTATTTTCAAACATAAAAAATATTTTTTAACCAAATCGAACTTAAAAGTCGGAAAACGTTGTGTATTTTATGTGAAAAATATTAAAAAAAAAAAAAAAACACGATTTTTGTCCAAAAATGCTGATTAGCATCTGTGGACCAAAATCTCTGATCTTTGACCTAAAATCGTGATTTTATATTTTTTTTTATATTTTTTCGATAACATGCTTTACATTTTCCCACTTTTGGTACCAATTTGGATCAAAAAATAATTTTTATGTTTAAAAATCAGCATCTGTGGACCACCATTTTTTTTTGGGGGAATTTTTTTAATATTTTTTCTATAAATTCCGCAACAATTCCTAATTTTTGAGCCGGATTTGGTAAAAAAATTCGGACATGAATTTCTGTAGAAAAACGCAATTTTTCACACTTTGACCGCTGATTACCGACTGAAGATGACCTTGAACAATTTTAATACTACACGAACTTCTCGGAATTCAACCACTTTTTCCATGTGAAGAATTTAATTTTAATAATTGCTTGGAGCACAAGGGGTTTAAGTGCTCATATACCCCTTGTGCTCCAAGCAAAACAGCTATTTTAGTAACAAAAACTAGAAATGGTCGCCATATCTCGCTATCGGATGACAATTCCACATTCATCTCTTGTGCTCTAAACTTCTCTGAACTTCACCTACTAATTCCATATGTTAACTAAATTTTTTTAAAAAAGTCACTTGAACCCCTTGTGCTTTGAGCCCCTCAATATGTTTATAAAAACCAAAATATTAATAAACTAACAAATGATAATAACATCATTTATAAGGGGTTCAAATACCTATAATTTTGTCCATACAGCTTATTCGTTCTCTGCCTATTACATTTTTAGAGCAGAAATTCTAAAAAAACATTTGGCTGCTAAATTATGCAAAACTAAAGTATCGTAATTTTGCATAAAATTTAAAAAGCTCATAAAATTTTTGAAATTAATTATTTTTCGGGTGCGTTTGTAAGTCGAGTTGAAAATGGTATATTATAAAGTTCACAATGCACTCGGAACCATTCGGAAAAAATACTGAGTGCCTCGCAAAAAACAGACTTTTCCAAAAATTAATGTTTTTTCTTCCCATGTTTGGAGAGCTGCAGCAAAGATTTAGGTCCATGTAACTTTTTTCTTATTGATAGCACATCAACTTAAATTTGGAGTAATAGCTTTAACGCACCCAGCAATATAAAACTTTGGACGAAAAATTTCGCGAGTGCATCAAACGTTTTTTTTACATTTTTCAAATTTGAATGTTTCTTGCCATGAACTAATAGGCCCTTTTGCGTTGTGCCTTTGCAAAATTACTCTTTAAGCTTCCCGTAACTTATCTACATTCACACGTACCATCTAATTTACAAATAAAAAGGATATTGCGAAATAAAGAGAATATCACAAGTATAAAAATTTAATGACTATTGTCCATATATACATTTTTCTGGCTTTATATTTGATGTGAAATGGCTTAAACTTATAATTTTATTTTTGCATCGTTTGTCTAGACTTAAATATTTATGGTTTTCAATTTAAATAGATCTCAATTTTATGCACTTTACAAACTCTTGTATAATCTGTATTTGTACAAAAAAAAAAATCTTCGGTTAAATATTTATTTCTTTCTATCTACAATGACACAAAAAATAACTTTACAAAAAGATTTGAAGTTTGCAATATGAATAAAAACAAGTAGAAAAGTTAAATTCGACTTTGCCGAATCTATGAATACCCTCCACAATGCATTTTTTTAAAGGGTAGTACATTTTTCAACGTGAAAAATTTAACAATTTTGATTAGAAATATTTTATTTTGAGTAAAAAACTCTTTTTTTGTAATTGTTTAAAAAAAAAAAAGAAAAAATACTAATTTTTTTTTTTTGAGTGTAAATTTTTTTTCGAGTGTAATGTTTTTTTTTACTGTACAAATATTTCTGAGTAAATGAACGTACATATGTACACAAAATATTGTAATTTTTGTAAAAAAAAAAACTATTTTTTTTTTGTGTAAATTTTTTTTTGAGTGTAAAATTTTTTTGAGTGTAAAATTTTTTTTGAGTGTAAAATTTTTTCGAGTGTAATTTTTAAGTTATCAATGCTTTTAAAACTAAACAAGTTTAAAAAGCATTGCTTTAAAATTAAACAAGTTTGAAAAGCATTGTTTAGTTACCACCAATGCCTTTAAAACTTGTTAAAACACGTGGCATTTTAGATGAAACTAATCTGAAATTCAGGGTTTTGCTTTGCTTTGATTGAGCTGAAATTCAAAACCAAACAGACCCGGGGAACGGCAAAGATACGTGCTAAGCTTCAGTAGTCTCATTATTGTCTTTCAAAAGTTATCGTGTTTTTTATCTCGTAAATTCGCAAAACACCCTTGCCGAAATTTACTCTTTTGGTCATAACTTTTGAACCACTGGACCGATTTGGCTGGATTGCAATACCAACCTGACCAGGTAAATGACAAACATATATGCCAAACTTCAGTAACCTCTGTAAAGCCTTTCAAAAGTTAGCGTGTTTTCTACGGACGGACAGACAGACAGACGGACGGACGGACGGACGGACGGACGGACATCGCTAGATCGTCTTAAAATCGATCGAGGATCATAAATATATATACTTTATGGGGTCCTAGACCAATATTTCGAGGTGTTACAAACGGAATGACAAACGTATATATACCCTCTATCACTAGAGTGGAGGGTATAAAAATAGTAAAACTTAACTTATTAAACTTTAAATAAACAATTTGTCTTCTTTAAAAAAAAAATTAATGTTGTCCTTCAACGTTAGTTAGGAAAAAAGTTTTAATTTTTTTTACGTGTTATTTTTATAAGGATAAAATAAGGATAAAGGATTTTACTTTCTTTCAAGGTTTTTTGTTTTGAATTCTGTAAATTCTATCACGTGCAAAATTTCAATATAAATTAAGATCTTAATAAATTAAAAAAAAATAATTGCATTTTTAAATGCAATCATAAAGAAAGGCAAGTAAAAGCTTCATCACTAGGGATGTGATTTCCATGCAAATGCATGTTTTTTGTCGATAGCCTAAAAATGATATCGACCAATTATCTTTCCGAATCAAGAAACTTACGTTAAAATGGCATCGATTTGTTTTTGCATATTTTGGTGAAAATGCATATTTTTGCATATTTTGGTTTTAAGTGCATATTTCCAACTTTTAAGTGCATATTTTTGCATATTTTGGTATAAATTTGCAAAAACACAAATTTAAATTTATTTTTTCAAAAACTATTTTAAATTCTTAAAAATTTATTTGTAAACAAGAAACAAAAAATTTTTTTCTTATTAATTTTATTATAGATTGTTTGAATTTCTAAAAAAATCTTGCTTATATAAAGTTTTAAATGTTAATATTTAAGTTCGGTATTATTTTTCGCTTTATAAGAAGTTTTTCGTATGATAACAAGATTTTTATTGTACACATTTTATTTTTTTAAGTGCATATTTTTAGGTTTTTTAGTGCATATTTTGGATTTTTTAGCGCATATTTTGAGAGCATATTTTCGATTTTTTAGTGCATGAAAATCTCATCCCTATTCATCACACACCCCTCTTCAAGCAATTTTACTTTGTGCTAAAATGGTGACAAAATCGGCTAATGACATTTTACTCCTCTTTATTTTAAACTTTAAAAATCGTTAACACGAAAATCTTAGCTGATCCTGTTTTCGAGTTATTGCTAAATAATTACACTCTTCGACATTAAAAACCTTCCAGTGAAATATCTAACTGATTGTTACAGAGTTTGCTCTCCTAAATCTAAATCTGCCATCCAATATTTTTCTAGCACTTACCGTTTTTGAGATATTCGCTGTTAAAAGTCAAAAAACCAATAATTTCGCACTTTTTGGGGTCCACTGTTTTTTGGAAATTAGGGATGAAAAATTCGATTTCGGGATCCGGGGATTTCATGGGGATGACACTGATTTTTTCGGGGATTTTTAGGGATGAAATATTTTAGATAAACAAGTGTTTTTTAAATACATCCATCATAAAATAATGCTAAAATCGGTAAAATGAACCCTACTTTTTTTTTTGTCAATCGTGGACACTAAAGCATCAAAAAACAAACCGTAAACGTAGGAATTTGATAATCGAAGGAGTGCTGATGATGGAAGGGTGGCATCTTCCGAAAGCAGTCGACATCTCCACACTTATTTTTTTTTTTCAGATTATTTCATTGTACAGTAATTATTGTTTCTGGAAATTATTAATATGGACTCAAACCGAACTAAATAAAAATTTAATTTCTGGAATTTTGATAATTTTTCTAACCAATAAATGTACCGGACTCTGAGGCATTATCTATAAAAATTTTTTCTATAAAAAAACGTCCCTGAGTATAAGACTTTATCTATAGAAAAAATGTCTCAGATAGTGAGATTTTTGCTATAGAAAAAATGTCCGAGACTGAAATATTTTCTACACTCAGAAAAAAAAATTAACTAAAAAATGGGAAAACTAACTAAATTAAGGGAATACTGCCATGTTTTCCTTCTTTTAAGTTCATATTTTTCTTAAAAATAAGGAAAGAAAAAAAATTTTATTATTATGCCAATTTGAACTAAAAAATGGGAAAAAATTTATTTCAATTTAGTTCATACACATTTGAGGACCCGATTGGGTGAAGGCCCCATTGGGTTCGGACTGATAGGTTCAGACCCCGATGGGCCCAGACCCAGATGAGTCCCTTAAGAGTCTTCATATTTTTTGATCCAAAATTTTTGTCCGTTTCGCTCTACCTTGCTAGGTTTTTGAGATACACTTAGAAAATTATATCATTAACTGTTTGTAGGTTATTTGAAAAAGTAATCAGTAAAGTTATTTTAAAGAAAAATCACTTATTTTATAAAGGATTTAATTTTTTTACTATTTCTGTAGTTTAAAAAATATAATTTACTTTCCTAAAAATGAATTTTCTGTTACATTTATTTTCGGCAGTAAAAAATTTCTTCTATAGTTTTACTGTTTTTCAATACAAAATAAGTGAATATTCAGTAGTTTTTTAATGTTTTGGTTAGTCATTAAATTAACATTTAAAATTGACTGTAATGTGTTTTTATTTTAAATGAAAAAAACAGTGGAATGGTTTTTAAATAAAATTTCATTTGTTTTAAGTGAATATTCACTGGAATTTACCTACATAATTTTTTGAGTGTACGTGAATTTAGGGGACAACTGGGGTCTTGAGAATTAAAAATTCGGTAACTTTAAAACTGTTATTCGTCGAGCTATTCGGTATTTGGCGGCCTTGTTCTCTGTGTTAAGGGCTACAAAAATGTGTTTGAACTTTTCGTTGTGTTGGCATTATTTACCGAGATATGAGCATTTTAAAATTTTCGGGAATGCCAACTTTTTTAAATTCAAAGTTAGGACCCATTGGAGTCCACACATGTGAAGAGGACCGGCGATACTATAGAAATTCAAAGAACCAAAAATGGCCTCCATTTTGCTCTATCTGGCTTAGTTTTCGAGATATCGCCATTTTAAATTTTTGAAAAAAAAAATTGCGCGAGTTATTAAAATTTTACTAAAATGGTGGAAAAAACTTCCTCAAATCTAAGAAAATGAACTAATTGGTAGAAAATTACGTCCTAAAACTAAAGAAGAGGAATATGTCTTAAAAATAAAGATTTTTGTCATATATTTAGGGAAAATTTCTTTGGCGGTAAGAATTTCTTCCATTTGGGAATTCCATTTAAGGAAAATAATGGACTATTTAACAGTATATGAACTTAAATTTTTTCCTAACACTTAAGAAAATTTCCCAACTTTTAGTTAAATTTAACTAAATTGTGGGAAAATTTATAAACTAGTAGTATTTTGAAGAAAATTTTTCCAAAATTTAAGTTAAGTCTTTTTTTGAGTGTACAGATCTGTTCTACAGAAATTTTTTTTAGAAAAAATTTCTAAGATTCTAAGATTTTATCTATAAAAAAATTTTTAGAATTTTTCTATATAAAAAAATGTACCAGATTCTGAGAATTTTTCTACAAAAAACCTGTTTTAGTTTCTTAAATTTTTTTCTGGAGAAAAATACGTCAGATTGTAAGATTTTTTATATAAAAATGTCTCAGAATCTGAAATTTTTTCTATAGAAAAACTGCTTTAAAATCTGAGACATGTTTCTGTAAAAAAATTACAGAATCTGAGACATTTTTTATAGAAATCAAATCTCATAAATCAGGCTCAGAGATTTTTTCTATAAAAAAATGTCTTAGTCTCTGAGAGTTTTTTTATAAAAAAAATGTCAAAGTCTCAGAGATTTTTTCTTCAGAAAAAGTGTTCTAAACTCTGATTTTTCTTTAAAAAAAAATATCTCAGATTCTGAAATTTTTTCTATAGAAAAAGTGTATTAAATACTGAATTTTTTTCAATAAAAAACAGTTTCTGGTTTTGAGATTTTTCTATTGAAAAAATATCTTAGATTCTGAGATTTTTTCCATTAAAAAAGCCTTAGATCCTGAGATTTGTTTCTATAAAGAAAATGTCTCAGATTGTGAGAAAAATTATTCAGGTTCTGAAACATTTATGATATCGTGGTAATATCAATAATAAAATAATAATCGCATATTATACGAAAACGATAGTGTTTTCGTTCATAATGTATCCTTTCTTATGATAATTTTTTTTTTTCCAATAAAAATATAATATCGTTTTTGGTGTCGATAATTCCAATCATAAATATAGTAAAATCCCCATTTTTCATATGTTATCGAAAAATTATCGTTATTGCAGGCGATAACGATATAATTTCGATAAGCAAATGTTATATAGTTTTCGGTATAGAAATTTTCAGGAATGACGATAGTCAAATCGACTACCCTTTCTTATGATATATTTTTTTTTAATAAAAATATGATATCGTTTAGGAAAATCGTCATTTTCCAAATGTTATCGAAAAATTATCGCTATTCCAGTCGATAACGATATCATTTCAATATGAAAATGTTATATAGTTTTCGGTGTAGAAATTTTCAGGAATGACGATAGTTAAATCGACTACCCTTTCTTATGATATATTTTTTTTTTCATAAAAATATGATATCGTTTTCGCTATCGATAATTCCAATCATAAATAAAGTTTTCGCTATAGAAATTTTTCAGGAATGACGCTAGTCAAATCGACTAAAATTTGAAAATGTTATCATATTTTTTCTTTAATGTAATACCGTAAATGGTATCGTACAAGTGATACTATTTCGCTATCACTTATCGCTATTGTATTTATTGGGAAATTGCTAAACTATAAATTTAAAGATAGTTTTGACTTGTTTCTCTGCAAATGGGTATTATCTTATTGTTAGTTACAATTACTAAAATAACCATAAAATATGTTGCAATGTTTATTTTACAACATTTTCATAAACTTAAACTTTAATTTATTGTAAAAATTTTTTTGTTGTTGTTAACAAATACACTTTAAATATAAAAATCAAATGTAATAAATTTGTTGGTAATGCGTTGACTTTATATGTTGAAATATTTCTTAGTTTTTTGCTACATAATATTTAAACATGCGTTTCTTGTGCATATGTGTGCGGATGTGTGTGTGTGTACGTGTGAGTTCATTAAATAAGCATGAAGATAGAAAAAAACACATACACAAATGCATAAGCTTAAGCTCATACAAAATAAATGTTTGCGTTTAAAAATCCACACACACACACACCGCATATGTATGTGTCTGTGCATACAAATGCATAAATAAGACAATTGTTAAGTTTAAACTTAGCTTGGTAAGAAAAATTGCTAAGACAATGTAGAAGAGGTTGACATAGGAACAAGAGTTATGCCTTTACCCAGCAAACAAAATGTTTCCAACTACAAAAAAAAAACAAAAATCATTTCGACAAACAATTTTTTACTGCAACGAAAGAGGACAGAAGCAATTTTTGTATTGAATTTCTCGATAAAACCATTGACTATTTCCCTAGTGATAAAAAAAAAACACACCGCTGACATACTGCTGATCCCCCCTATATGAAATTGCTGACACCATCATAGAATTTTTCCAAATGTCCCCAAGGACAAGACAGCAGTTGGTATGCAGTGCCCTCCAGCATCGGTGGCCACACTGATAGAAAGTTGTACATGACAAATATGAAAATCTACCTTAATGTTATGAAAAATTACGTTAAAATGGAATCTATGTAGGGTTTCATTGAATTAACGAAATGGTATCATAAAATGTAATTGCAAGAACAAGTTTCATCAAATTAATGAAAATTGTTCATACAAAATATAAATTGTATTTTATGAAAATTTTTCATTACTTTAATGAAAAGAGTATTTAATTCATATGAAATACTTTCATTGAATAAATCCTACTTTTTATTTTTGAAATATTTTCATTGAATAAATGCTACTTTTATTTTTAAAATGAAATATATGTATGAAATTGTGAAAATCTTTTTATAGAATTAAAAATAATAAAAAATGGTTTTCACTTAGTTTTCACGCACAAAGTTTAACTCCAACCTTAAATTGCAATACATAATTAAAACCACGAACTAATATAAAACAGCACGAATTTAGTAGATATAAAATTTACTAATACTTTACTTTTTATTTCAAATTTCATAAAAAAGTCTGAAAAAATCACAAAATAACCATAATAACAAAACACTTTCACGTGTTTTTTATTTTATCTATAGATTTCACTCAGTTTTCTCACACAAAATTTTACTATAACATTGACTTTTAATACATAATTAAAACCACGAAATAATATTTATTATTTTATTTTATTAAGAATTACCATATAATTACAAATCATATACTAATTTTACCTAACCGAGAACTGGTAACAATGACCTTCGTCTTGTTGTAGCGAAACAGACCAAGGCCTCTGGTGGGAATCGAACCCACGACCCCCAGACTCATAGGCTAGCACGCCACCGACTAGCCTACTGGGGCGCCTAAGAAATAATATAAAACAATGCAAGTTTAATAAATATTTATAATTAATCAACAATATTTCATTTTAAATTTCGTATAAAAATTCTAAAAAAAACAAGTAAGAAAGCTATATTCGGCTGTGCCGAATCTTTAAATACCCTCCACCAATGTAATGATTTTAAAAACAAAAAAGTTTGTTTTATTTATACCTCAGGAAATTAAAAAGTACCAAAAAGTGTACTCCCGGTACTTTTAATAAAAGGTACCTTTAATGAAAGGTACTTTTTATAAAAGGTACTTTTTATAAAGGGTACTTTTTATAAAAGGTACTTTTTTATAAAAGGTACTTTTTTTAAAAGGTACTTTTTATAAAAGGTGCTTTTTATAAAAGGTACTTTTTATAAAAGGTACTTTTTATAAAAGGTACTTTTTATAAAAGGTACTTTTTATAAAAGGTACTTTTTATAAAAGGTACTTTTTATAAAAGGTACTTTTTATAAAGGGTACTTTTTATAAAAGGTACTTTTATAATTGGTACTTTTTATAAAAAGTTATTTTACAAAAGGTACTTTTTACAAAAGGTACTTTTTATAAAAGGTACTTTTATAAAAGGTACTTTTTATAAAAGGTACTTTTTATAAAAGGTACTTTTTATAAAAGGTACTTTTTATAAAAGGTAAATTTTATAAGAGGTACTTTTTATAAAAGGTACTTTTTATAAAAGGTACTTTTTATAAAAAGTACTTTTTATAAAAGGTACTTTTTATAAAAGGTACTTTTTATAAAAGGTACTTTTTATAAAAGGTACTTTTTATAAAAGGTACTTTTTATACAAGGTACTTTTTATAAAAGGTACTTTTTATAAAAGGTACTTTTTATAAAAGGTACTTTTTATAAAAGGTACTTTTTATAAAAGGTACTTTTTATAAAAGGTACTTTTAATAAAAGGTACTTTTAATAAAAGGTGTTTTTTATAAAAGGTAATTTTTATAAAAGGCACTTTTTATAAAAGGTACTTTTTTAAAAGGTACTTTTTATAAAAGGTACTTTTTATAAAAGGTACTTTTTATCAAAGGTACTTTTTATAAAAGGTACTTTTTATAAAAGGTACTTTTTATAAAAGGTACTTTTTATAAAAGGTACTTTTTATAAAAGGTACTTTTTATAAAAGGTACTTTTTATAAAAGGTACTTTTTATAAAAGGTACTTTTTATAAAAGGTACTTTTTATAAAAGGTACTTTTTATAAAAGGTACTTTTTATAAAAGGCACTTTTTATAAAAGGTACTTTTTATAAAAGGTACTTTTTATAAAAGGTACTTTTTATAAAAGGTACTTTTTTAAAAGGTACTTTTTATAGGTACTTTTTATAAAAGGTACTTTTTATAAAGGAACCTTTTATAAAAGGTACTTTTTATAAAAGGTACTTTTTGAAAACGCTACAGAATTTTCGGAAAGAACTTGTTCTAGAATGTTTTATTTTACTAAAGGAACTAACATTTTAAATTTTAAGTTTGAATAACTATTATTTCAGTAAATAAGAAAAAAAAAGGACCAAAAGTACTTTTTTACCCATTAGTGAATATTTTTTCCGGAAGGTGAACCGACATTGCAAATTTCAATTTTCTAGTACCATTATTTAAGGAAATATAAAATGTAACAAAAGTACATATTTTTACCCTTTTTACCCTATTAGAAACATCATTCGCAAAAACCAAGTTTTAGGGGATCTTTATTCCGGGAGGTGAACATACAGTCCAAATTTCAAGTCAATGTAACAATTGTTTAAGGAAATATAAAAGGTACCAAAAGTACATATTTTTCCCTTTTTACCCCCTTAGAATCAACATTGGAAATAATCCAGCCGTACTGGATCTATATTCCAGGATGTAAACATACTGTCCAAATTTCAAGTTTCTATGACCATTATTTCAGGAGATATAAAAAGCACCAAAAGTACAGTTTTTTACCCTTTTGACCCCCTTAGAATCAACACTGGCAAAAACCCACCCTTAATGGATCTATATTCCGGGAGGTGAACATACAGTCCAAATTTCAAGTCTCTATGATCATTATATCAGGAGATATAAAAAGTACCAAAAGTACACGTTTTCACCCTTTTTATCCCCTTAGAATCAACATTGGCAAAAATCCAGCCTTAGTGGATCTTTATTCCGGGAGGTCAACCTACAGTCCAATTTTCAAGTCTCTTACTTCAGCGGTTTGGGCTGGGCGATGATGAATGAGTATGTCAGTCAGTCACATTACTCTTTTATATATTTAGATTTTCCGGATTTGGGCGATTTTTGCCATTAAGTTTATTTCTGT
This sequence comes from Pegoplata infirma, assembly GCA_963921195.1. NCBI lineage: Eukaryota > Metazoa > Arthropoda > Insecta > Diptera > Anthomyiidae > Pegoplata > Pegoplata infirma. The sequence goes on along the minus strand of OY992540.1, from coordinate 140,594,209 downwards.
CCTTTATTATTTAACAAAATTTATTTTTTTTAAATGAAGATATTTTTTTTTTTGAGAAATCTGAACAAAATTGAATTTTGGCGATATTTTCCATCCGATTTGGCGACAAAGCCAAAAAAAGTCTGGCAACCCCGTTAATATGACGAAGCAAAAAACGGACACACTCACACTCATGCTATGTATGTACATAAAAATAACTATCAATTTTTTTATTATTACTTAACGAACTTTTTTTAATTAAATTTAGATTTTGTTTTACATATTTTAAAGTTTTTTTTGTAAAGATTTTTTTCTTTATCTCCGTTTTTTTTTTTTCATTTCCGTGTTCTTTGTTATGTATATACACAAAATATGAGTTAATTTAGGGTTATGTTAAAAAAACCATGACTTTTTTCAGAAAATCACTCATAACTTTTAAAATACTTAACCGATTTCAAAAAATTGCTACCCCTTGCGTTTAAATCGGTTTCGGATTATTGCCAAAAACGTGATTTCAACAGACAGACGGACGGACAGACAGACAGACGGACATCGTTAGATCGACTTAAAATCGATCAAGGATCATGAATATATATACTTTATGGGGTCCTAAACTAATATTTCAATGTGTTACATACGGAATGACAAACTTATATATGAAGGTTTCTATTTCAAACGTACCACGAAAAAAAAAATGTTGTTGGATCAAAGTCAAACTTTGAGAGCTTATTGCCCTATATGAAAGTAACAAATCGTGGAACAAAAGTTTTCGTTTTTCTGAAAAATGGGCGAGATAGGCGTGGTCAAACATGGTAAAATTGAGCAATTTTTGCATGATGTCGCTTTATATTTAATTTTTTCTACAGTAACTCAACGATTCTGAAATTTTCGAAACACATCTAATTTATAGTGTTTTGTATGGGCTATCGATTGGCATTATTAGTTTTTGGAAAAAATTCAGAACTATGTCTGAATTTTTTAAATGAAAAATAAAAATCGATGTAGCAAAAAACACGACATTTTTAATTTTTTTTAAAAAAATTTTAAATTAAAGTTCATTTCATTCTCTACATCACACACTGGGTAATTTGAGCCAATTTTTAGGCCAAAAATAATTACAGCCAAAGTTTTAGACCGATATGGCTGAAATTTTAAATTTAAGAGTTTTTTGTGAACACGCACAGCTGGATTTTATGAATTTGGTAATCGTGGAAACTTTTAGGGTTGCCACCATACGAAAAAAAGGGAAAATACTGAATATCTCGAAAACGAATAGGCTAATTGTTTTGAAACTCGGCACGAAGAAAATACGCTAGAAGGCTAACAAAATGGCACATAAACCATTTTGTTTGATTTTGCTGAAAAAAGCTGTTATTTTTTGAGTGGGCCTTGTACCACCTTAACGAAAAATTTTCAAAAAAAGTTCGTACTATTTCCTTCAACGAAGCCAAATATTGGTTTAAAACATTATTTTAATCAATTTTACTGACAACAAAATTATAAACAGCAATAGGGTTTTTTCTCTTAGTTCTTTTCCCAATCCAAACGTTAGAAAGTTCAAGATATGGCAAGATGAGGCTGTCTGAAAGAAAATTGATATCTCAAAAAGTGCAAAAAAGTGCAACGGAAAATAAAAAAAAAAAATGAATTCAGAATTATTTTCTTTAAATTTTTCATCAATCAAAAACACGGCACACCACGGCTAACATTATTAAAAGCTTATGCGAAGTTTATATTCATTGAAAAAGTCATTTATTTAAGGTTAAGTTATAATTACACGTTTTGTTAAAAAAAGCAATAACGTCCACCAAAATATTTTGCTATTTTTTTATTACTTAATATCCCCTCTCTTCTCCATATTATACACGATATCCTTCTTTATGTTTAATAGCTGAAAAAATCATTTGAATTTATATCAAAATTAGGCGTTTTATATTGCACTGTGCACGTTGCTTGAAAATGCCGAATTCGACTGCCCGTCAATCAGTTTATATTTGTTTTTTGGAAAAACCAAATATGCAGTTATTTGCTTTAATATTTTCTAAATCGAACGTAATTAACAAAAACATTATTATTGTTAGTTCGAAAAATGATTTTTGGCCAAGATTTCGGTTCAAATTACCTACTGTGCATCATATCAAATTTTCAGAGAGCAGTTATTTTTGGTTTTCGAGAAAATTGGCTTTAAAGTTTGAATGTCTTATTTTATTTTCCATATCACTCATACGCCACGATACATTTATCTTTGCACTTACCAAAAACTTGTTTAATTCCGTTTAGATAATAGATTTATATCTGATTTGTAGAGTCCAACTGAATATTCGGTTTGGGTCTCGACTTCGGCCGAATAATGGGGTTTCGGCCTCTATTCGGCATTCGGCAAAATTTTAGTATTTTAAAAAATATATAAAAAAGTATCTGAATTTTTTAAATTTAGTTCATTTTGTAAAACGTAACAAGGTTTTCAATTAACGTGTTACTGTTACAGTTCAAATATTTTTTTTTCTTAATCTACAGATTTAATGAACAATTTTTTTTAAGTTTATTTAAATATGATTTTTTGTAAGTTTTTTAAAATATATATATTTTTTAATAAATACAACAATTCCGATGGTTTAAAAACATTAAGTGCTGTATATTTATTTTAAAAAAGGTTTGACCTCGAAAACCTGGTTTCGGTCGGACTCTATTGATTTGTCATATTTATAATAAGAATTCGACTGTTTTTCAAGATTCTTCGTATCAAGGTTGCATTCAATATCAATAAAATGACAATATTTCAGAAGTGATCTTTGCCTTATGATTGTTGAAATTCTGGGACGCCGCTTAGCCATTTACTGGAATAAATCCAGGCAACAATATTCACAGTCGTTGTTAATTTTTAAGAATACTCTGATATTAAACACATTGCCTAACAACTAAAAATTTAAAATATATCAGAAGTAGACAAGTTCCAAAAAATATTTTAAAGTCTGCACTTCAAAAATTTTGCAAACCTTCTTCATCATTTCAAAGATTTTAAAGTTCAAAAAAATTGTCATTCTTATTACACAGAAAACGAGTAAGCGATGGCACTGTATATCTCTGGTCAACAAAAAAAACAGTCGAATTCCTATAAATAAGACAAATCAGCTCTAAATCGGTTATCTAAACGGAATTAAACAAGTTTTTGGTAAGTGCAAAGATAAATGTATCGTGGCGTATGAGTGATATGGAAAATAAAATAAGACATTCAAACTTTAAAGCCAATTTTCTCAAAAACCAAAAATAACTGCTCTCTGAAAATTTGATATGATGTAGAGAATGAAATGAACTTTAATTTAAAATTTTTTAAAAAAAATTAAAAATGGCGTGTTTTTTGCTACATCGATTTTTATTTTTCATTTAAAAAATTCAGACATAGTTCTGAATTTTTTCCAAAAACTAATAATGCCAATCGATAGCCCATACAAAACACTATAAATTAGATGTGTTTCGAAAATTTCAGAATCGTTGAGTTACTGTAGAAAAAATTAAATATAAAGCGACATCATGCAAAAATTGCTCAATTTTACCATGTTTGACCACGCCTATCTCGCCCATTTTTCCGAAAAACGAAAACTTTTGTTCCACGATTTGGTACTTTCATATAGGGCAATAAGCTCTCAAAGTTTGACTTTGATCCAACAACATTTTTTTTTTTCGTGGTACGTTTGAAATAGAAACCTTCATATACCCTCTATCACCAGAGTGAAGGGTATAAAAATCACGCTCTGATCAGCTGTTTTTTGCGCGCGTAAACTAACAGACTAAACAGACGCGACACGACAGGTGTCAAAACAAAATTTTGTAAACAAAACTTAATGAAATTTTTTAATGAAACTACGAAATCTAATGAATCAAAATTAATAAAAATCTTGCACAAATTTTATGCAGCATATGAAGTATTTCATTGTTGTAATGAAACAACGTTAATGAATTTCATTCATTAGTGATATGAAGCGTTTTTCTATCAGTGCACCAACAATAATTTTAGACAACAGCTGACTTTTCCTTGAAGACATTCGGAAAAGTTTTATGAACATTTCACTACTTTTATAATGGAGTGGTCAGCAGAATGCCAGCGGTGATTTTTTCTGCCAACTGGGGATAATTGTTAATGCATTGAAAGAATTATTGTTCATAATATCTATGAACAAATTTCATTAAACCAAATTCATAGAATCTATGAGACAATTCATTGGCTGAATGAATATTCATTAGTATTGTGAAATATTTCATAGAACTTTATTCATAGATTTTGTTAAATTCATAGAAAAAAATATCATCAATAAGCCTTTTATTTTTTTTTATAATAAAAATAAAGTAACTAAGTATAATTAAAAAAATTGAATAAATATATTAAAAAAAATATAAAAAACACAGGGCCAGCCAGATCGATTTAAGGTCAAAAGTCTTATATTTAATTTCTCAAAAAATATCTATACCAATTTGTTGGACATACATATATAGGAGCTGGTTTCCTGAACTTATCTTTATGATCCAACTACACCATTTCCTTTGACTGGTCTTCAAAGTTAAGAAAGTTGCAAAAAAAAATTGTAAGTGGAGATAATTTTTTATTTTTTTTTACACATTTCTATTGCTAATGATCAACTTTTGATTTGCAGGGTTCACCCCTGCACTCAGAGAGTGCCTTAGGAAAAAAAATTATCTACATTTCTAGTTTTTTTTTTTGTAGAATTATGGCAAATATCAGTTACACCATTTCCAAATAAATTCAAAGATTTTTTATTGAATTTTCAAAATAAAGAAAAATAAAGTGAATAATTTGTCGTCACCATTTCCAAAAGCTTTTCTGAAACTAAGTAAAGCATTTACGCTCTTAAGATGCTCTGAATTGCATCTCTTTAGAGCGCTGAAAAAATCGCTATAAAGATGCAGTGAATTCATGTATCTTTTTAGAGCTATTTAAGCAGAATAAAGATGAAGAACATTTGACTATTTTTGAATTACAAATTACAAAATCTGAAATACAATTGACTATTTCTGAATACAATTTGAAAATCCTAAATACAATTGACTAATTCTGAAAATCAGTTGACCTCCTGCAAACATTTGGAAGAAATATCGCCTAAGAGATCTAGTTACATTAAAAAAAAATTCCAATTATATTTCGAAAATTTCCAATTATATTTCAGAAACTTTCATTTATATTTCAGATATTACCATTTATAACCAAAAAATGTTTAATTGCATTTCGAAAATGTTCAATTATATTGGAAATTTTTTAAATATAATTGGACATTTTTAAATACAATTGGAGAGTCTAAAATATGATTGGATATTTTTTGCAATATAATTTGTATTTTCTGAAACTAAAGTGGAAATGGTGTACTCAATTTTTTTTTCATTCAAAATGTGATAAATGTGCTATGATTGAAGCACTCCTGGAAGCGCTGATTAATGCGCAATAATGATGCAGTGGGATCATGTGTCTTTGTCCAAAACTCATGGTTTTTTATTCAAAAAGTGTTAAATATATTTAAAAGGAAAGCATGTGTGAAATTTTATCAAAATATAATTTTATATTTTAAGTTTTATATAAAAAATCTTAACAAAAAATTTAAATTTTTTCCCCTTACTTTTACTGCATCCTCAAGAGCGCTCTTTGGATGCGCTTCTGTATGCCATAAAATGATGCTGTGTCGCCAAAATCTCGATTTATTTTTGCTGGGATGTGTGTAGATTTATCTTTAGACACTCTAAATACTCTTAAAACGAATTTTTAGTTAGATCAGACAAGTTAAAAAATCTAGCCGCCATATTTTGCCGCCGTATTGAATTTTATCAGTTTAAGATTTTAAGATAACAGACCCGGAAATTTACTAGGCCACACTTTCAGATAGCTTCAACAAAGAAAAGGAATATAACTGTTTTTTAATTTCTTGTAACAGACTTTAATAAGCATATTTAGTACGCCATTTTGTTTTTTAAAATTCACGCCAGTAATTCTGATTCAGTAACTCCAACACCCCCTTTAAACAAAATTTGAGTTAAATCGGGCAATTATTAAACAAATTTGTCCGCCATATTGGATTCGCCATTTTGATTTTTTTATTTGTTAGTTAAATTTTGAAATGAGCGACACCGAAATACTCTAGAAGCACATTTACAGCCGGATCCAACAACGATAAAGACTTTTGGCCGGAGTTAGATCATTTTTTAAACTTTAGGAAGCATATTTAGTCCGCCATTTTGTTTTTCAAAATTCGGAGTAACAATTCTTATTCAGTAACTCCAAGACCCGCATAAAACAAATAAATAAAACAAAATTTGAGTTCAATTGGATCCGCCATTTTGATTTTTTTGGTTTTTAGCTAAATTTTGAAATCAGCGACCTCGAATTCCTCTTGAAGCACATTTTTAGACGGATCCAACAACGATAAAGACTTTTGGCCGGAATTAGATCATGCTGGCCCTGTGTGCCCTGGTGGGATTCGAACCCAAGACCTACCGGCTGTGTAAATTATTGTCGACAAATTCAATACGTTAAAGCAGAATATTAAACAAAATGTATTTTAAGTGTTATAATTTGTTTGTATACTTTAGCTCGGTGGCTAGAGACTAAGCTTCACGAACAACAGGTTTTGTGTTCGAATCTCGGTGGGGTTAAGTTAAAAACATAAAAATTTTTAAAAATAGAAAATTGTAAATACACAAAATAATAAAAATAAAATAAATAACAAAATAAATAAAAATAGAATTGAAAATATTTTTTTTTTTTCATAGCCTATGAACTTTTTTATACACGGTGAGCCTCAGCGATGTTTGGGTTGAACTTTAGTGTCGACGAAAAGTGTAAACGCAGTTCGATTTCTACTTGATTAAATGTCACAAAACTGTTAACAGCGAAATCGTAGCTGCTCGCATTCGCGAGATATCGCGAAATTATTGTTTTTGTATTTTCTAAAAATTTGACATTGAAGTTTTTTAAATATCTTCAAAAACTGAGTATACAGTTTTAATTGTATTTATTTACAAGTCACAAAACAGTTAACATCGAAATCATATCTTCTCAATTTCGCGAGAAATCGCAAAATTATTATTTATTTTTCGCGTAAATTAGCAGTCAAGATATTGATTTGAGCAGTTTTACCACCTTCAACCACGTAAAATTTAAACTGCATACAATATATTTGTCGTTTCTTGATTTTTTTCCTTTATTTTAGACACTTAAGAAAAAATAAATTAATTAATATAAAACCTTGAACAGAAATTTAACGATTTCTCGGGAAATTTAGCATCTATAATTTTTATGCTTGCAGTTTTGTCACCTTTAATAATCTCGAATTCAAACTGCATACCACATTTTTGTCGTTAATTGAAGTAAATGTTTTTAAAGACCAAAAATAACACATGTAATGCATAAATAGTAGTTTAGCGAGTTTTTTTTAGCGATATCTCGAAGAATTGAGCAGCTAGAATTTAAATGTTAACAGCCTTATGACCTTTGATCAATGGCAAGTCAAACTGCATTTCGTGTTTTTCAACAATGTTAAAGAAACTTCTTTTTTTAATCAAAACAAGAAAAACCCCCAAATGCTTTTCGCTATTTCTCGCGAAAGGGAGCAGCTATAATTTTTTGTGGGCAGTTTTAATTTCCTCCGACATGCTCAAATCAAACTGCATACCACTTTTTTTTATCATTTCTAAAGAACCGGTTTTAAAATATAACTAAATAGTAAAAAAAAAAATCATATAACTACGCGATATCTCGCGAAATTTAGCACCTACAATTTCGATGTCAACAGCTGTGTGACCTTTGATCAAGCACAAGTAAAACTGCATACCATGTTTTTACGAAATTTTAAAGAAACCTATCCAAAGATAAAAAACAAAATCAAAAACATCAAAAAATTAATTTGGCGATTTCTCGCGAACTAAAGAAGATAGGATTTTAATGTTTACTGTTTTGTTACCTTTTTTTTATTTTATTAAGAATTACCATATAATTACAAATTATATACTAATTTTACCTAACCGAGAACTGGTAACAATGACCTTCGTCTCGTTGTAGCGAATCAGACCAAGGCCTCTGGTGGGAATCGAACCCACGACCCCCAGACTCATAGGCTAGCACGCTACCAACTAGCCTACTGGTGCGCCTTTGTTACCTTTAAATAAGTTCAATTAAAACTCAGTTTTTGAAAATATTAAAAAAACTTCAATGTCAAAATTCTAGAAAATACAAAAACACTAATTTTGCGTTATCTCGCGAATGCGAGCAGCTACGATTTCGCTGTTAACAGTTTTATGACATTTAATCTTGAAGAAAACGAACTGCGTTTACACTTTTCTTCGACACTAAAGTTCAACCTAAACATCACTAAGGCTCACCGTGCATAGATTTCTGGTTTCTATGAATTTGTCTCATAGATTCTATGAAGGGCATCATTGGCTGACTTCTAATGAATTTATTAATCGAACCAATGTACGTTTTCATTAGCCGTACTGAACAAAATTCTTTCAGTGTGGGCATATCGAGCAATCCAAAAATAGACTGTTTTTTTAAATGCGCATTTTGGCACTTCAGAACTTAACAACAAAAACATTGATGCATCAAAACATTTTGTGTAAAATTCTTCAAGTGCTTGTTATTTCATTATGTTGCTTTTAAAAATTTATGTTCAAGTTCTGATGCAATCTACTTTAATATAAGAAAGTAAAAGCAGATTTTTTTTGCTGGGTATGAGCTTAGAGTAGTAGTACGTTTATAGAAAAAAATTCATACGAGTATCTAAAAGTATCATAAATTAGATGAACTAAACTACGAGCACTGCACAGTGGTACGACATCAAAAAAAGTGGTGGAAAATTATGCATCTGATAAAGGTTAAGTTCGAAAGCGGATAAAATCGGACTAGAGGGACAAAGTTCCCTTTTAAAAACTAAATCAAATGCATTTTCTTAATTATGGTCCTTGTTTTTTTGCTATTTATGCATTAAAGTATTAAGAAGATGTATTAAATATTAACTTTGTGTGTTTTGGCACCACTGTGCAGTGATATGTTTAGTAATTTGCTATGCTCCTCATAGATAATAATAAGATAATGCAGTAACAATAATCTGGGTATCTTTTCGCACGTACATCTAACAATATGATACAAAATACTGCATTTTGTATGTATTTACACATATGAATAATTTAAAGCGAAATTGTTATCCTTTCTGTATAATGATTAAGCATTGTAAAATTATTTAGTATTTTGCAAAGTAAGCAATTCCAAGGAATTATAACAAGGCAAATAACTTGCGACTTATTTTCTCTAAAACGCAATGCATATTTGCTAGGTTTTATTTTAAATATATGGGGCATTCCATTAGGAATTCCAAGTCGGAAACTCGAAAACTCCTGCGTGGAGTCATACATTTGACTCCTCTAGGGACACTTTTGGGGCAGTTAGAGCGGTTGGAACAAATCTAAAAAAAAATTATTTTGTATGAGAGCCCTTTAGAATTTTGAGATAGAGTATTAGTTTTTACTGAAAAAATGTTTAGATCTAAAAATTAATCAGGGTGGGTCGTGCTGTTACCCTTATATGATGCACCATTGGAGCAGTAAAAATAATTTTAGGATTGGAAAGTAACAATAAAATTTTTTCAAAAAATTTTAAAAATAGTAATAATCATTATCCCACGACATTTACTGCTGGGCAAAAAACTTGTAGAATCCATAGAATTTTCCACAAAAAAATATTTTAAAAAATCAAAGAGAACACACATTTTCAAAAATTAGACTTAAATTTTAAAACTTAAAAATCGAATACTACTTAAGCAGGTTTTACATTGTCACACTTTGTATAATGTATTTTGTATAATTAACTTCTTTTGAAATGTATGTATAACGCACATTGGGAACTTTGTATGAAAAAGGCGCGCATCGAAGTTTTTTGTTATAACTCTTGAACGGATATGAATTTCACGACATTCTTTACCATTATAAAAACTGGAGACCTTAAGAAACTCACACATGTGGATTTTACATTTTTCGCATTAGTACCCTACTTGTAAATTAAAGGCAAAGTTGGTTAATTTATTCATATAAAAAAATAAAATGGAGGTCAAGTATTTAAAACAGTTACGGATTTTAAGTGACAATATAACAGCTTACCATTCAATACAAAGTGTTTCTTTCATATTTTGGTAAAGTCTACACCCTACACTAAAATAACCTGAAAATTAACTGTTTTTATCTATTAACATTTTCGTTTTTTTAAACAAAATAATGGGAAAAGATGTCAAACAAAGAAGCAACACACGGTAAATGCGCATTATTTGCAATAATTGTTAAGTTATTTTGTAAAAAAAAAAAAAATATTTTAAAAACAATACTCTATAATCAGTACTTCCAACTTTTCTGTCTGTCTTATTAGGGATATATTTGGATTGGACTCAATCATAAACATACTAAAAACGTCTTGCAGGTTGTTGGTTTTTGAGTTTTCTCTGTTAAAGTTTCTTTTATAGTTTTTAAAATGCCTATGTAATCTTTACAGAGCCTGCTCCGATAACTGTCATGAAAGAAGGCAAATACATATTTTTTAAATGTTACTTTAACACCAACGGGCAATCACAATTCTTGTATATATAATGTCATGAGCTAGAATTGTATGCATAGTGGGACTCTTGGTTCACCAACCATGCTTTTCAACTTATAATTTTGCAGTTCCATGTATGTGTTTTCTAAACTTAACTGAATTATTTTTTTCATTTGCGTTGATACACAGAAGTATTATAACAACCCGTTTTATAATATCTTCTTCTATTCCAGTTATTTTGGCCGTAACCGCGGTCAAGAAAGCCTTTTAGTTACAAGCATTAGCTGAAACTCCTTATGCCTTAATAAAGTAAGGTAGGGTATCAAAATCAGTAATTATTGAAAACCGCGGTTATCTGTTAACAATATAGGTAATTTAAGTAAAAGTTTGTAATAAAACGATTTACAGTAAATTATTTAAAAAAATAATCACTTTAAAAATATTTATTTTTTCGTAAATAGACCCACTTTAAACCCCATTTCAGGGCGCTGCTACAACTGGCTGCAAAAGTTTCTACCCCAGGAGTATTAAGTAATACTTCTAGTTTATTGTACAAAAAGAATCGCCATTCCCTTTCGTTCCCCACAAAAGTTGCAATCCAAAATATAAACTGATTTTTTCTGATTTTTCAAAAATTGACACTTTTTGATGGCCTGTATTTTCTACTTACAAAGAGTAACATTAAAAACCATAAAATGGGTAACAAAGGTAATAGTTATAGCTACAGTCTGCACTTAATTTCAGGAAAATCGCATTATTAAAAGTAGTTTTAAAAAATAAAATAAAAAAGTCTTAAAAAAAAATTATTTTTTTTAAATTTATGCAAAAAGTCCTTACTTTGAATTTATGTCCTGACTAAACTAAGCGATGGATTTTCTTTCTATGAACGGTTTTCTTTCTCCTAGGGTGTCTACTTAGCAAATACGAGCAGTTATTGTAAATAACTAAACATTTTATTGGCTCTCAAATGCGCGTCTAGGATCCAATGTGTAACGTAAAAGAAAATTTTTTGAAATTTTTCAAAACATAATACTTTGCTTTCGACTTTTTATTTTGTTGTGTTTATTTATAATTAAAATTAAAATAAAATAAATTGAGAAAAGAAAATTTATGTTTTTGTGTGTTTTGCAAAATTTTAAATTAAAAATGACAACAGATAATACTTTGCAATTATACAATTTTAAATGTATTTTGGTTTGAATAATACATTTCAACACACAAAGTATAACAATGTAAAACCCCCTTTAGACCATTTTAAAGAATTTTTTAGGATTTTTTTAAAGAACGTAAAAACAAAAATTTTAAAAAATTTGAATTTGGTCCACTTTTAAGGAAGTTATGAGTAGATGAATTTGAGGAACAAACTACCAATTTTTAAAAATTCTGTATATTTTGAACGGGTCATCAAAAAAATCTCAAAATTAACCACGAAGGAATTTTCAAAGGGTACTAAAATCTGTAACCCAATTGGGAAAATCTAAAAAAAAAATTTTCAAAGTTTCCGATTTGGCATGGAATGCCCCATATATTTTATTTTTTATAATGAAAAACATATGTAAAGAAAGTCTTGTATAAGTATCTAATGCATAAGACCTTTACTATAATGAATTTAAGAAACTATAATATAAAAGATATAATTAAGCGCATTCATCGTGCTCTGCTTTTCAACTCCTAAAACTTTTTTTGTATTATAATGAAAAATATGTTTGCAAATTATGCGAAAACTCATGCCTGTCTTTCGTAAATTAACGTCTGTATTTATGCCATCGGAGATCAGTCGCGAATCCGGAATGGGTAGAAAATTGCATTTATCCATATTTTATGAGTCTTATGGTGCCGGCAGCTCAGGTCCGATTCCTTTCGATGGCTATCAAATGTGTTTATGTTATTTTTTTTTAAACCCTCCACTCTAGTGACAGAGGGTATATATAAGTTTGTCATTCCGTGTGTAACACCTCGAAATATTGGTCTAAGACCCCATAAAGTATATATATTCATGATCCTCGATGGATTTTAAGACGATCTAGCGATGTCTGCCCGTCCGTCTGTCTGTTGAAAACGCGCTAACTTTTGAAAGACTTTACGGAGGCTCCTGAAGTTTGGCACATATGTTGGGCATTTACCTGGTCAGGTTTGTATTGCAATCCAGTGAAATCGGTCCAGTGGTTCTAAAGTTATGAGCAAAAGACTGAATTTCGGGAAGGGGTTTTCGTGAATTTCCGTAATAAAAAACGCGCTTACTTTCGAAGGGTAGTTCTTGGCATATATACATGTCGTTCCCCTGGCCTGGTTCGTTTTGAATTTCAGCCAAATCGGTCCAGTTGTTCAAAAGTTATTAGCAAAACCCTGAATTTCAGATTAGTGTCACCTTAAATTCACGTGTTGAAACCCCGTTAAACATGTTTTAAAAACATTGGTAAGTCACAAAAATATTTGCAACGTATTTTTGTCACTCAAAAATATTTTTGCACTAAAATAAAAAAAAAATACGCTCGAAAAAAATTTTACACTCAAAAAAAAATGTTGTAAAAGTTTTTATACACACAATAAATGTGAGAAAGAAGAAATACAATAAAATAAAATAAAAACAAAACAAAAAAACAATATTTCCAACTTTTATTTTCAAAATAACTCGCCCAAAATAGTTAAAAAACGCTCAAAACAAATGTAAAACCGCTTTATTCGAGCAAAAACTAATAAAATTGGCAACACTGTTAACATTTTATTCTGGAAATGTCAATTTCAAGTTGAAAATTTTTATATTTTTTTTGACAGTCACTGCAAAATTATCGATAACACACGTATATTTTTTGACGTTTGAAGTTTTTTCATGATATTGTCATACTCTTTACACTTGGTCAGTTTTCCTATGAAAATATATTTGCACTGTTCTCCAAAATATAAAAAATACAAAAACTAGCAAGTATCATAAGACCTTAACCAATGCACTATGGCTTCGCAGACGACCTTTCACTCAGAAAATTATGTAAGTTACTACATGTTAGTTGTTTGTATATTTTACAGTAGTTAGTTGTTTTCAACTACAAAGTCAGTTGTTTTTATATGAAAAATATCAAACAACTATTTTTGTTAGTTATTTTAAGTAGTTTTTTTGAAAAACTAACAAAAAAGTACTGTAATGTAGTAACAGTCATTTAAAATAGTTAATTTTATTTTTTTTTATATCTGAAAAATTTTCAAGGTTTTTTTTCAAAAAAAAATAAATTTTCGTTTTTTTTTTTATTTTTCACAACTTTAAAAAAAAAAAATTTTGTCTTCAATTTTTTTTCTGAAAAATTAAAAAAAAAAAAAAAATTATATACATATTGATTATTTTATTTTTACTACATGTTAGTTATTTTGACTACAAATGTAAGTAGTTTTTACTACATAAGTCAGTAGTTTTTTTGTCAGTTAAAATAACTAACATTGCTAGTTGATTTAACTAAAAAAGTAGTTGACCCCAAAACAACTTACAAAGTATTTATTTTAACTGAAATTTTCAGTTGATTTTACTAACATAATGTTTTGAGTGTTCTTTATAGGATCCCTTAAGGATCCTATATAAAAGTTCTTTTAATTTTATAAAAAAAAATAATTATCCCAGCAAAACTTGCATGACTTCCAGAACTAGTGCTGGAGTACTTCTTTTTTGCTCGACTAGTTCTCTATCTCGTTCTCAGAGTCATGATTTTTGTTTGAAATTGTCACCCTCAGAACTAGTTCTAGGGAAGTAGTCTAGGAACAATCACCCCTCCTATGGAACGGTTCCATCACCACTTCTAGAACCAGTTCTTTATCCCATTCTTTAACCCATGATTTTTCTTTGAAATTGTCACGACAGGAACTACTTCCAAGAAGCTATTGTTGCACTAGTTCTCTATCTCGTTCTCAGAGTCATGATTTTTGTTTGAAATTGTCACCATCAGAACTAGTTTTAGGAAAGTAGTCTAGGAACCCATGTATGGAACGGTTCTTTAAGTCATTCTAGAACCAATTCTTTATCCCATTCTTTAACCCATGATTTTTGTTTGAAATTGTCACCATCAGAACTAGTTCTAGGGAAGCAGTCTAGGAACATTTTGTACATTTTTTTTTTTGCAAAAAAAAAACATTTTTGAATTATTTTTTGTTGAAAATATAACGCAATATCAGCAATTTACTGAACAAAATTTGTAGTATTTTTTTAGTCATTTATGCAATTAGAAATTATCTAGAAGGAGAATAAGGGATTTTTGAAAAAAAAAAAATATTGTAGGGACCAAAAAATATACGATTATATACTTAGTTGGATTACTCAAATTGCTTACTATTTTTGCTACAATTGGAAAGTTTTGTTTACTTTTTGTAATAAAAAATTCCAGCTGTGGTAAATAAAGAAGTTTATTCCAGATTGTAGTAAGGTAATTGATTGGATCTATCAAAAAACCTATTTGCACTAATGCCCCAATACCTAATAATACCAAACATATTACCCAATACTTAATAATATTTTTAGCCCCTCTGTACATATTTCAAAAGGTTTGGCTTTTTCCAAATAGACGATGCAACAGAGAAATACGTAATCAAATATATATTTTTTTCTTTTTTGAAAAAAATTATAAGTTTTTGAAACAGCTTCTAAGATGTTATTTGAGAACCAGTATTTGTTTCATAGAAGTGGTGCAGAAGTCATGTACGACTACTTCCAAATCACTAGTTCCCAAACTACCCCAAAAAAGCTCTTTGGAATCAAAATATTACCCTTTTGGATCACTTCTAGAACTAGTTGTGACATCACTAGTTCCAGGATGCTCTTTGAGAACCTATCATGACAAGCTTTGAAGTACTTCTAGAACTAGTTATTTTTGAATGACTCCGAAAAGTTTTGCTGGGATTGTTTATTATTGGAAAATCAGAAATAGAATAATTTTATTTTTAAATATTTTTCAAAAAACAATTTTTAAGTTTGACAACAAAAACAAATTAAAATTAAACACAGAGAAGAGAATGTAGGGAAGTAGCCCCTGCATCTTGTCCAAAATTCAATTTTCTCAAAATTGATTTTTTAGAAAATCGTAGACACTTACAAACAACAGAAAACATATTTTGTTTTTGTATACACTCATTTACCGTTCAAATACAAATTTAGTGAAAAAAAAAAAAGTTTTTTTTTTAAATTTTTTCAATTATTTTTTTGAGTTTAAATACAAAAAAATTCTTATAATATTATACATGGAAAACAAAAAAATTATAATAATTTTTAACACAAAACCTATTTAAAACCAAAAATTTTTCCATTTTTGTAATTTTGGCCAAGAAAAGTGATGATCGGAACCATAGTGCAATGTAAATATTTAAAAAACAAAAAAAAAAAAATATTTTATAAGTATGTATGAAAATTATATAAAAATTATGAAAATTATACAAAGGCAACCATGTGTATGACACATACTACGTATTTTTTACTTCTATTGATACAAATAACAACTAACAAGCCAACAAACTAAAAAAACATAAACAACTACAAAATGGCGCGCTACCACGCCGTATCATGGTGGTTTATATTGAAACTCATCTCAATTGCTCATAGCTTCTTATCCCTTGTACCGATTTTGCCATAATTGGTACCAAAATAACCAGAAAAACGTTGAGAACAATAAAATATGAACCCATTTAAAATTTTATTTGAATATGTCAACCATGAGCAAAGTAAAATTATTTTAAAATTTTAAGTTAAATTTCTGGTGCCTCGCTCGCCCCATTGTGCGATTCCGCCCAAATTGTTTGTGAGTATTAGAATTGATAAAATTGTAATAAATTCCAAGTTTCGTTCACATTTATTCAACAGGTGTCAAGTTATAGCATTTTTTTTTTGTGTAAAATTCACCATAATTTTAGAGGTACCTTTACATTTTCACTCATAACTTTTAAAATACTTAACCGATTTCAAAATACATCAGTTTCTGCCTAGGAGAATTACGCAACTTTTGGTACGCCAAGCGCTAAAATCGGTTTCGGATTATTGCCAAAAACATGATTTCAACAGACAGACGGACGGACAGACAGACGGATATCGCTAGATCGACTTAAAATCGATCAAGGATCATGAATATATATACTTTATGGGGTCCTAAACTTATGTATACCCTCTATCACCAGAGTGGAGGGTATAAAAAGGGCATTGAGGAGGGTATTCATAGATTCGGCCAAGTCAAATTTAACTTTACTACTTGTTTTTCTTCTTTTTAGTTCAGACTAAAACTGTTAAAAATTAAAACTAAATTTTTTTTTTTGAAATTTACAATAGAATGACATTTTTCCAAATTGCTGTAAAATTAAAGCAAAATTGTCGATATATCGATTAATAGCACTGTGCTAGTCGCAAAAACTAACAAGCTGGGCACCCTGCTGCTAAAGCTAACTCGGGTACACTGAATTCAATGGCCCTAGCCGTTTTTCGAAGTTAGCGCTGGTATTCGATATATTCGCGATTTAAAATTGTAAAGCCTAGGTACTACAAAATTTTTATGCTTTTTGGATAGTTTCTAAATCTTAATTTAGAAAATGCATTGTATTTTTTCGCGAAAAAAAGTTTTTGCGAAAAAAAAATCCGCGAAAAAAATTTTTTTCCAAAAATTTTGTGTCTGTTCCCAGCATAAATTTTGCTGAACTAGCAGCAGCTTTTGGAAAGGAATCCCGAGTCAAGTAGCGCTTCCAAACGTGCTGAATTCATGATTCTCTAAGGCGATGTCCCACTTTAGAGCGCCCCAGCAAAAAAAGTGCGGAGTACTTCTATTTGGAGTGCTTTAAAACTGTAACAAATGTAATGAAATACAACAAAAATAACAAAAAACACAAGAAAAAAACACACAAACAGTTTTTTCTACTCCACAAAAAGTTGTTATTCAGCACTTAACTCATTACCTTCCGCGACACTCCCATACAAAAGTAAGTAGATATTCAGTAGATAAGAAGTACTCCAAGCTTTCAAACAACTTCCAACTACTTCCACGGAGTAGTTCTTATCTACTGAATATCTACTTACATTTGTATGGAGGTGTCGCAATAGGTAATGAGTTAAGTGCTGAATATCTATGTATTCTGGAGTAGAAAAAACTGTTTGTGTGTTTTTGTCTTGTGTTTTTTGTTATTTTTGTTGTATTTCATTACATTTGTTTTAGTTTTAAAGCACTCCACTGAGAAGTGGTAATGAATTTTTTTGCAGGGGCTAGTTGGAAACACAGAAAAAGCGCTCTTAAGATGCACTGAAATCACGTGTCTTTAGAGCGCTGATTAAAGCATACTTTTATAGCGCTGATTAAGCGCTATAAAGATGCAGTGAATTCATGAATCTTTTCAGAGCTGATTTAAGCAGAATAAAGATTTCATGATTCATTTTCAAGATTCATGTATCTTTTAAGTGCTGATTTAAATTTCTTAAATACAATTGGACATTTTTGTAATATAAATGGAAATTTCTGAAATATAAGTGGAAGTTTCTGAAATAGAAATTTAGGAAATATAATTGGAAAATTTTTGAAATATAATTGTAAATTTTTGAGTTATAAATGAAAATTTCTGAAAAATAATTGGAAATTTTTGAAATATAATTGGAAATTTTATAAATATAATTTAAGTTTCTAAAATATGATTGTAAATTTTTCGTAATATAATTTGAATTATTTGAAATTAAAGTGGAAATTGTGTAGTCTAAAATTGTTTTTAAAAATACTAAAAAATATTTTAAAATCTGCAAACATTTTTTTGAAATACATATGAAGGTTTCTATTTCAAACGTACCACGAAAAAAAAATGTTGTTGGATCAAAGTCAAACTTTGAGAGCTTATTGCCCTATATGAAAGTAACAAATCGTGGAACAAAAGTTTTCGTTTTTCGGAAAAATGGGCGAGATAGGCGTGGTCAAACATGGTAAAATTGAGCAATTTTTGCATGATGTCGCTTTATATTTAATTTTTTCTACAGTAACTCAACGATTCTGAAATTTTTGAAACACATTTATTTTATAGTGTTTTGTATGGGCTATAGATTGTCATTATTAGTTTTTGGAAAAAATTCAGAACTATGTCTGAATTTTTCAAATGAAAAATAAAAATCGATGTAGCAAAAAACACGCCATTTTTAATTTTTTTTAAAAAAATTTTAAATTAAGGTCCATTTCATTCTCTACATCATATCAAATTTTCAGAGAGCAGTTATTTTTGGTTTTCGAGAAAATTGGCTTTAAAGTTTGAATGTCTAATTTTATTTTCCATATCACTCATACGCCACGATACATTTATTTTTGCACTTACCAAAAACTTGTTTAGATAACAGATTTAGAGCTGATTTGTCTTATTTATAGGAATTCGACTGTTTTTTTGTTGACCAGAGACATACAGTGCCATCGCTTACTCGTCTTCTGTGTAATAAGAATGACAATTTGTTTGAACTTTAAAATCTTTGAAATGATGAAGAAGGTTTGTAAAATTTTTGAAGTGCAGACTTTAAAATATTTTTTGGAACTTGTCTACTTCTGATATATTTTAAATTTTTAGTTGTAAGGCAATGTGTTTAATATCAGAGTATTCTTAAAAATTAACAGCGACTGTGAATATTGTTGCCTGGATTTATTCCAGTAAATGGCTAAGCGGCGTCCCAGAATTTCAACAATCATAAGGCAAAGATCACTTCTGAAATATTGTCATTTTATTGATATTGAATGCAACCTTGATACGAAGAATCTTGAAAAACAGTCGAATTCTTATTATAAATATGACAAATCAATAGAGTCCGGCCGAAACCAGTTTTTCGAGGCCAAACCGAAACCGAACCAAAACCGAAACTAAAAAAAAATTAATACCTGGCTGAATAAAATTTTTATTTATTTCTTTTTTAAAATAAATATACAGCACTTAATGGAAATGTTGTATTTATCAAAAAATATATATATTTTTAAAAACTTACAATAAAATCATATTTAAATAAACTTAAAAAAAAATTGTTCATTAACAGTATGTATGTATGTAACAGTAACACGTTAATTGGAAAACCATGTTACATTTTTAAAATGAACTGAATCAAGTGTAATGATACTCGAAATTGAAAAATTCAGCAACTTTTTTATATATTTTTTAAAATACTAAAATTTTGCCGAATACCGAATAGAGGCCGAAACCCCATAATTCGGCCGAAGTCGAGACCGAAACCGAATATTCGGTTGGACTCTACAAATCAGCTCTAAATCAATTATCTAAATAGAATTAAACAAGTTTTTGGTAAGTGCAAAAATAAATGTATCGTGGCGTATGAGTGATATGGAAAATAAAATAAGACATTCAAACTTTAAAGCCAATTTTCTCGAAAACCAAAAATAACTGCTCTCTGAAAATTTGATATGATGTAGAGAATGAAATGAGCTTTAATTTAAAATTTTTTTAAAAAAAATTAAAAATGGCTTGTTTTTTGCTACATCGGTTTTTATTTTTCATTTGAAAAATTCAGACATAGTTCTGAATTTTTTCCAAAAACTAATAATGCCAATCGATAGCCCATACAAAACACTATAAAATAAATGTGTTTCGAAAATTTCAGAATCGTTGAGTTACTGTAGAAAAAATTAAATATAAAGCGACATCATGCAAAAATTGCTCAATTTTACCATGTTTGACCACGCCTATCTCGCCCATTTTTCAGAAAAACGAAAACTTTTGTTCCACGATTTGTTACTTTCATATAGGGCAATAAGCTCTCAAAGTTTGACTTTGATCCAACAACATTTTTTTTTTTCGTGGTACGTTTGAAATAGAAACCTTCATATGTACTATGTATTTGTAAAAATTATAGCAACATTTTTTTGATTTAAAAAAAAAATAATAATTTAGATAAATTACAAGAATAAAGTTGTAAGAAAGAGAAAAAAATTTAAAAATGAGATAAAAAACATACCAATAAATGAAAAAATATGCAAAAAAAGTTAAAACAAATATATTTTAATTTTTGTGTTTTTTTGTTATCAGACTGTGTTTAATCCAAATCGGTTTATTCTTTGAAATAACAAAAAAGCATTTGCTGTTTTTTGGTTATCATCATTCAAAATGTGTTAAAGATGTTATGATTGAAGCACTCTTTGCAGCGCTGATAAATGCGCAATAATGATGCAGTGAAATCATCTGTCTTCGTCCAAAACTCATACTTTTTCATTCAAAAAGTGTTAAAAATATTAAAAAGAAAATCAAGTGTGAAATTTTATCAAAAAATATTTTTAAATTGTAAGTTTTATATAAAAAATCTTAACAAAAAATTAAACTTTTTCCCCTTACTTTTACTGCATCCTTAAGAGCGCTCTTTGGATGCGCTTCGGTATGCTATAAATAGATGCTGTGTCGCCAAAATCTCGATTTATTTCTGCTGGGTTATGTATTGTATTCTACTCATTTTCATAAATTAATAGCAAAATAAACAAAATTTGCAAAAAAAAATTCGCTAAAAAAAAATTCCGCGAATATTTTTTTTTTTTTTTTAATATTAAATAGAGTTTAGATAATAAACATTCAGCAATTGTCTAAATAAATAGTTGTTTTTACTTATGAATAAAAAATTATAATCGCGAATATCGCTAATTAATACGCTAACTTTGAAAAAAACTGATATTACAATGGGATTTAGTGTACACGAACTAGGTTTACTAGATGGCTGTCGTAAATTCAAATCAAACTAAAAATATTTGTATTGAACCAATTTTTTCACGAAAATAAAGATTTTTCGCGAAAAAAATTTAAGGTATTATGGTTTGTTATGTTAGTTTAACAGACTTGAATGGTTTTAAATTTAAAAATTGTCGCAAAAGTTTTAAAATATCGTTTTTATTGTACTTGAGCATCAACATTTTAAATCGACATTTTAAATATCGCGAATATGAGCGCTAAATTTGAAAAACGGCTAGGTTAATTGAATTCAGCGTAACTTTACCAGTAGGGTGCCCAGCTTGTTTAGAAAAAAAGTGTCAAATTCGATTAAAAAATGTTGTATGTAACATTTTTTTTAACTTGTTTGTTTTTATTAAATAAAATTAATCCAAATATAAATTTTCGGATTGAAAAACTCAGCATCTATTAATGGCAATAGCCCATAGAGTTATTGTTTTATGTCAGACTCAAATTTGTAAAAGCAAATGATAACAAGGCATTCTTATTAATCATCCTTGAACCTCCTTCATTATTAAATAGAAATAAATTTTTCTAAATGCCAAGGACTTTCCTAAATTTCTTTTTAGCCCAGTACAACTCGATCTCATCTCAACTCTCAAGTACAATATTTTCAAAAAAACTAACAATAAGTTCAATAACAAATAAAAATAAATAATAAGGGCCAATAAATATGTATAGAAATATTTTTATAACTAATATAAAACTATTTTCTAATAATATCAAGTCTAGACATTCCACTGTTGAAATATGATGCTTGAACCAAACACACACATATAAGCTGCTCATATGAACATGAACGCGTCTAACTCCAGGGCATGAATGTGCATGCACTAAAATTTTTGTATTTAACCTTTTAAACCAAAACATACCAGAAGTACATTTTTGTTTTTCTACTTGAGCATTTTTTTAGTACTATTGCAACAATTTAAGGGAAGATAAAATTTATTTGTTAGAGAACCATTGTTAAACTTGTTTTCTTGAAGCATGCGCTCTTGTTGTTATGCCAACCAAAACAATAATTTAACTTTAGGCTTACAGAACTAAAATGAGATAAAATAGAACACAAAATACATTTACACAAAAAGACATCATTTTAAATGGTATTATAGAGGTAAAAGTTGCTTTACTACTATTATACTATTACTACTACACCATTTTCGTTTGTGTCTCAGAAACTGAGATTTTTTCAATACGAAAAATGTTTCAGAATGTGAGAATATTTCTATAAGAAAAATGTCTTAGAATGTGAGATTTTTTATACGAAGAATGTCTCAGAATGTGAGAATTTTCTTATACGAAAAATGTCTCAGAATCTGAGAATTTTTCTATACGAAAAATGTTGCAGAGTGGGAGAATTTTCCTTACGAAAAATGTCTTAGAATCTGAGAATTTTTCTATACGAAAAATGTCTCAGAATCTGAGAATATTTCTATACGAAAAATGTCTACGAAACTGGGACTTTTTCTATATAAAAAATGGAATTTTTCTATAGAAAAAATGTCTCAGAATCTGAGAATTTTTCTATAGAAAAAATGTCTCAGAATCTGAGAATTTTTCTATAGAAAAAATGTCTCAGAATCTGAGAATTTTTCTATAGAAAAAATGTCTCAGAATCTGAGAATTTTTCTTGAGAAAAAATGTCTCAGAATCTGAGAATTTTTCTTGAGAAAAAATGTCTCAGAATCTGAGAATTTTTCTTGAGAAAAAATGTCTCAGAATCTGAGAATTTTTCTTGAGAAAAAATGTCTCAGAATCTGAGAATTTTTCTATAGAAAAAATGTCTCAGAATCTGAGAATTTTTCTGTAGAAAAAATGTCTCAGAATCTGAGAATTTTTCTGTAGAAAAAATGTCTCAGAATCTGAGAATTTTTCTGTAGAAAAAATGTCTCAGAATCTGAGAATTTTTCTATAGAAAAAATGTCTCAGAATCTGAGAATTTTTCTATAGAAAAAATGTCTCAGAATCTAAGAATTTTTCTATAAAAAAAATGTCTCAGAATCTGAAAATTTTTTTACAGAAAAAATGTCTCAGAATCTAAGAATTTTTCTATAGAAAAAATGTCTTAGAATCTGAGAATTTTTCTATAGAAAAAATGTCTCAGAATCTGAGAATTTTTCTATAGAAATATGTCTCAGAATCTGAGAATTTTTCTATAGAAAAAATGTCTTAGAATCTGAGAATTTTTCTATAGAAAAAATGTCTCAGAATCTGAGAATTTTTCTATAGAAAAAAAATCTCAGAATCTGAGAATTTTTCTATAGAAAAAATATCTCAGAAACTGAGAATTTTTCTATAGAAAAAATGTCTCAGAATCTGAGAATTTTTCTATAGAAAAAATGTCTCAGAATCTGAAAATTTTTCTATAGAAAAAATGTCTCAGAATCTGAGAATTTTTCTATTGAAAAAATGTCTCAGAATCTGAGAATTTTTCTATAGAAAAAATGTCTCAGAATCTGAGAATTTTTCTATAGAAAAAATGTATCATAATCTCAGAATTTTTCTATAGAAAAAATGTCTCAGAATCTGAGAATTTTTCTAAAGAAAAAATGTCTCAGAATCTGAAAATTTTTCTATAGAAAAAATGTCTCAGAATCTGAGAATTTTTCTATAGAAAAAATGTCTCAGAATCTGAGAATTTTTCTATAGAAAAAATGTCTCAGAATCTGAGAATTTTTCTATAGAAAAAATGTCTCAGAATCTGAGAATTTTTCTATAGAAAAAATGTCTCACAATCTGAGAATTTTTCTATAGAAAAAATGTCTCAGAATCTGAGAATTTTTCTATAGAAAAAATGTCTCAGAATCTGAGAATTTTTCTATAGAAAAAATGTCTCAGAATCTGAGAATTTTTCTATAGAAAAAATGTCTCAGAATCTGAGAATATTTCTGTAGAAAAAATGTCTCAGAATCTGAGAATTTTTCTATAGAAAAAAAAAGGTCTCAGAATCTGAGAATTTTTCTATTGAAAAAATGTCTCAGAATCTGAGAATTTTTCTATAAAAAAATGCCTTAGAATCTGAGAATTTTTTCATAGAAAAATGTTTCAGAATCTGAGAATTTTTCTATAGAAAAAATATATCAGAATCTGAGAATTTTTCTATAGAAAAAATGTATCAGAATCTGAGAATTTTTCTACAGAAACAATGTCTCAGAATCTGAGACTTTTTCTATAGGAAAAATGTCTTAGAATCTGAGACTTTTTCTATAGGAAAAATGGCTTAGAATCTGAGACTTTTTCTATAGGAAAAATGTCTCAGAATCTGAGGCTTTTTCTATAGGAAAAATGTCTCAGCATCTGAGGCTTTTTCTATAGGAAAAATGTCTCAGAATCTGAGACTTTTTCTATAGGAAAAATGTCTCAGAATCTGAGACTTTTTCTATAGGAAAAATGTCTCAGAATCTGAGACTTTTTCTATAGGAAAAATGTCTCAGAATCTGATACTTTTTCTATAGAAAAAATGTCTCAGAATCTGAGACTTTTTCTATAGGAAAAATGTCTCAGAATCTGAGACTTTTTCTATAGGAAAAATGTCTCAGAATCTGAGACTTTTTCTATAGGAAAAATGTCTCAGAATCTGAGACTTTTTCTATAGGAAAAATGTCTCAGAATCTGAGACTTTTTCTATAGGAAAAATGTCTCAGAATCTGAGACTTTTTCTATAGGAAAAATGTCTCAGAATCTGAGACTTTTTCTATAGGAAAAATGTTTTAGAATCTGAGACTTTTTCTATAGGAAAAATGTCTCAGAATCTGAGACTTTTTCTATAGGAAAAATGTCTCAGAATCTGAGACTTTTTCTATAGGAAAAATGTCTCAGAATCTGAGACTTTTTCTATAGGAAAAATGTCTCAGAATCTGAGACTTTTTCTATAGGAAAAATGTCTCAGAATCTGAGACTTTTTCTATAGGAAAAATGTCTCAGAATCTGAGACTTTTTCTATAGGAAAAATGTCTCAGAATCTGAGACTTTTTCTATAGGAAAAATGTCTCAGAATCTGAGACTTTTTCTATAGGAAAAATGTCTCAGAATCTGAGACTTTTTCTATAGGAAAAATGTCTCAGAATCTGAGACTTTTTCTATAGGAAAAATGTCTCAGAATCTGAGACTTTTTCTATAGGAAAAATGTCTCAGAATCTGAGACTTTTTCTATAGGAAAAATGTCTCAGAATCTGAGACTTTTTCTATAGGAAAAATGTCTCAGAATCTGAGACTTTTTCTATAGGAAAAATGTCTCAGAATCTGAGACTTTTTCTATAGGAAAAATGTCTCAGAATCTGAGACTTTTTCTATAGGAAAAATATCTCAGAATCTGAGACTTTTTCTATAGGAAAAATGTCTCAGAATCTGAGACTTTTTCTATAGGAAAAATGTCTCAGAATCTGAGACTTTTTCTATAGGAAAAATGTCTCAGAATCTGAGACTTTTTCTATAGGAAAAATGTCTCAGAATCTGAGACTTTTTCTATAGGAAAAATGTCTCAGAATCTGAGACTTTTTCTATAGGAAAAATGTCTCAGAATCTGAGACTTTTTCTATAGGAAAAATGTCTCAGAATCTGAGACTTTTTCTATAGGAAAAATGTCTCAGAATCTGAGACTTTTTCTATAGGAAAAATGTCTCAGAATCTGAGACTTTTTCTATAGGAAAAATGTCTCAGAATCTGAGACTTTTTCTATAGGAAAAATGTCTCAGAATCTGAGACTTTTTCTATAGGAAAAATGTCTCAGAATCTGAGACTTTTTCTATAGGAAAAATGTCTCAGAATCTGAGACTTTTTCTATAGGAAAAATGTCTCAGAATCTGAGACTTTTTCTATAGGAAAAATGTCTCAAAATCTGAGACTTTTTCTATAGGAAAAATGTCTCAGAATCTGAGACTTTTTCTATAGGAAAAATGTCTCAGAATCTGAGACTTTTTCTATAGGAAAAATGTCTCAGAATCTGAGACTTTTTCTATAGGAAAAATGTCTCAGAATCTGAGACTTTTTCTATAGGAAAAATGTCTCAGAATCTGAGACTTTTTCTATAGGAAAAATGTCTCAGAATCTGAGACTTTTTCTATAGGAAAAATGTCTCAGAATCTGAGACTTTTTCTATAGGAAAAATGTCTCAGAATCTGAGACTTTTTCTATAGGAAAAATGTCTCAGAATCTGAGACTTTTTCTATAGGAAAAATGTCTCAGAATCTGAGACTTTTTCTATAGGAAAAATGTCTCAGAATCTGAGACTTTTTCTATAGGAAAAATGTCTCAGAATCTGAGACTTTTTCTATAGGAAAAATGTCTCAGAATCTGAGACTTTTTCTATAGGAAAAATGTCTCAGAATCTGAGACTTTTTCTATAGGAAAAATGTCTCAGAATCTGAGACTTTTTCTATAGGAAAAATGTCTCAGAATCTGAGACTTTTTCTATAGGAAAAATGTCTCAGAATCTGAGACTTTTTCTATAGGAAAAATGTCTCAGAATCTGAGACTTTTTCTATAGGAAAAATGTCTCAGAATCTGAGACTTTTTCTATAGGAAAAATGTCTCAGAATCTGAGACTTTTTCTATAGGAAAAATGTCTCAGAATCTGAGACTTTTTCTATAGGAAAAATGTCTCAGAATCTGAGACTTTTTCTATAGGAAAAATGTCTCAGAATCTGAGACTTTTTCTATAGGAAAAATGTCTCAGAATCTGAGACTTTTTCTATAGGAAAAATGTCTCAGAATCTGAGACTTTTTCTATAGGAAAAATGTCTCAGAATCTGAGACTTTTTCTATAGGAAAAATGTCTCAGAATCTGAGACTTTTTCTATAGGAAAAATGTCTCAGAATCTGAGACTTTTTCTATAGGAAAAATGTCTCAGAATCTGAGACTTTTTCTATAGGAAAAATGTCTCAGAATCTGAGACTTTTTCTATAGGAAAAATGTCTCAGAATCTGAGACTTTTTCTATAGGAAAAATGTCTCAGAATCTGAGACTTTTTCTATAGGCAAAATGTCTCAGAATCTGAGACTTTTTCTATAGGAAAAATGTCTCAGAATCAGAGACTTTTTCTATAGGAAAAATGTCTCAGAATCTGAGACTTTTTCAATAGGAAAAATGTCTCAGAATCTGAGACTTTTTCAATAGGAAAAATGTCTCAGAATCTGAGACTTTTTCAATAGGAAAAATGTCTCAGAATCTGAGACTTTTTCAATAGGAAAAATGTCTCAGAATCTGAGACTTTTTCAATAGGAAAAATGTCTCAGAATCTGAGACTTTTTCAATAGGAAAAATGTCTCAGAATCTGAGACTTTTTCAATAGGAAAAATGTCTCAGAATCTGAGACTTTTTCAATAGGAAAAATGTCTCAGAATCTGAGACTTTTTCAATAGGAAAAATTTCTCAGAATCTGAGACTTTTTCAATAGGAAAAATGTCTCAGAATCTGAGACTTTTTCAATAGGAAAAATGTCTCAGAATCTGAGACTTTTTCAATAGGAAAAATGTCTCAGAATCTGAGACTTTTTCAATAGGAAAAATGTCTCAGAATCTGAGACTTTTTCTATAGGAAAAATGTCTCAGAATCTGAGACTTTTTCTATAGGAAAAATGTCTCAGAATCTGAGACTTTTTCTATAGGAAAAATGTCTCAGAATCTGAGACTTTTTCTATAGGAAAAATGTCTCAGAATCTGAGACTTTTTCTATAGGAAAAATGTCTCAGAATCTGAGACTTTTTCTATAGGAAAAATGTCTCAGAATCTGAGATTTTTTCTATAGGAAAAATGTCTCAGAATCTGAGACTTTTTCTATAGGAAAAATGTCTCAGAATCTGAGACTTTTTCTATAGGAAAAATGTCTCAGAATCTGAGACTTTTTCTATAGGAAAAATGTCTCAGAATCTGAGACTTTTTCTATAGGAAAAATGTCTCAGAATCTGAGACTTTTTCTATAGGAAAAATGTCTCAGAATCTGAGACTTTTTCTATAGGAAAAATGTCTCAGAATCTGAGACTTTTTCTATAGGAAAAATGTCTCAGAATCTGAGACTTTTTCTATAGGAAAAATGTCTCAGAATCTGAGACTTTTTCTATAGGAAAAATGTCTCAGAATCTGAGACTTTTTCTATAGGAAAAATGTCTCAGAATCTGAGAAAAATGTCTCAGAATCTGAGACTTTTTCTATAGGAAAAATGTCTCAGAATCTGAGACTTTTTCTATAGGAAAAATGTCTCAGAATCTGAGACTTTTTCTATAGGAAAAATGTCTCAGAATCTGAGACTTTTTCTATAGGAAAAATGTCTCAGAATCTGAGACTATTTTTATAGGAAAATGTCTCAGAATCTGAGAATTTTTCTAAAGAAAAAATGTCTCAGAATCTGAGAATTTTTCTAAAGAAAAAATGTCTCAGAATCTGAGAATTTTTCTAAAGAAAAAATGTCTCAGAATCTGAGAATTTTTCTAAAGAAAAAATGTCTCAGAATCTGAGAATTTTTCTAAAGAAAAAATGTCTCAGAATCTGAGAATTTTTCTATAGAAAAAATGTCTCAGAATCTGAGAATTTTTTTTTAGAAAAAATGTCTCAGAATCTGAGACTGAGAAATGTCTCAGAATCTGAGACTTTTTCTATGGGAAAAATGTCTCAGAGTCTCAGACTTTTGCTATTAGAAAAATGTCTGAGAATTTTTCTATACGAAAAATGTCTAAAAATCTAGGAATTTTTCTCTACAAAAAATTGTCTTAGAATCTGAGACTTTTTTGATACGAAAAATGTCTGAGAATTTTTCTAAACGAAAAATGTCTGAAAATCTGGGAATTTTTCTCTACGAAAAATGGCTCAGAATAAGAGACTTTTTCTACACGAAAACTCTCTAAGAATCTGAAACTTTTTTGATACGAAAAATGTCACAGAATCTGAGAATTTTTCTATACGCAAAAATTCTCGGAATATGAGAATTTTTCTATGCGAAAAATATCTCAGAATGTGAGACTTTTTATATACGAAAAATATCTTAGAATCTGAGACTTTTTTTAAGGAAAAATGCATCAAATTCTAAGGCTTTTTCTTTAGGAAAAATATTTCAGAATCTTTGATAAATGTCTCAGAATCTGAGCATTTTTCTACAGGAAAAATGTATCACAATCTGGGACTTTTTTCTATATTAAAAATGTCTCATAATCCGAGACTTTTTCTATAGGTAAAATGTCTCAAAATATTAGACTTTGTGTCAGAATTTGAGAGTTTTTCTATAGGAAAAATCTGAAAATCTCTCAAAATCTAAAACTTTTTTTTTTTCAAAAAATTTTTCAAAATCTGAAACTTTTTCTATACGAAAAATTTATTAGAAAATTAGACTTTTTCTGGAGTAAAAATTTCTTAGAATCTGAGAATTTTTCTGTATAAAAAATGTCTCAAAATCTTGGACTTTTTCTACACAAAAAGTGTCTCAGAATTTAAGACATTTTCCATACAAAAAATGTCTCAGAATCTTAGATTTATGTTAGAATCTGAGACTTTTTCTATACAAAAAATGTCTAAAAATCTGATATTTTTGAATACGAAAAATGTCTAAGAATCCGTGAATTGTCTTTTCCAAAAATGTCTCCGAATCTGAAACATTTTCTTTAGGAAAAATGCCACTTTTTCTAACCGAAAAATGTCTTAGATTCTGCAACTTAAATTTGAAACTGTGTTATAGCACTGCTTGATAATAGTAGTCAACACGGTTTGAATTGTTGAATAAAGTAATGGCATCTGAAAATAAAATCTAGGAAGGCAATCTATGTGAATTTGGTATATAAAAATTAAGCACAATAGCAGCGGCAACAACAACAGCAACTTGTTTTATTTACGCGTTGGGACATATCAAATAAGATTTTTATCTTTCTCGTGTTACGTTTATGAGCCATATACATGCATAACCAAACACATATACACACTCACACACTAAACTTATTTATACACTCATATACTCTTACAATTTTTATTATATGTAGAGATCCGTATCCGATTTCGACACTAACAATAACAATGAATAAAAATAAGAACAACAAGAAAAAAAGTGAATAAAATATAAACGAAATGAGAACTACAATTTTCATTACAATAAAATAAAATCTATTAACAGATAAGATTCCATTAACGAGATAGAAAAACAGAATTATCAATGACATTTATTATTCAAAAATTTTTAGTTATTTTTCCAAATTCCAAATTATTATTTTGTGTGAATTAGTGATTTAAGAACAATATTTTAAACTTTGAAATTAGAATTTCTCTGAACCACAAAAAACTTAATCACAAAGTGAGAAGCTGCAGTTGTAATAAGTTTTACAACACACAGACAACAAATTTGATGATTTTCAACGGACATTCAGTTAGGGCAACCAAAACTCGTTTGTCACAATTGAATACACCGTCGGACAGCCAATAATAAACATGAACCGGATGATAATGTAGAGATCAAATTGAGTAAAACTGCATTTACAGTTTTTTTTTATTTTGTGATCCTTTTTTCTCTTAAAAGGACTTCAAAGTTTTAAAGGATACATTTTGTAAAATATTTTTTAAATATTTTTGCTTATCTTCTTATACATATTACTATTGTTGGCAAATAAAAGTAAATAATCTTTTATAATTTTTCCATTTTTTATTCCCTCCACTCTAGTGATAGAGTTTGTTATTCCGTTTGTAACACCTCGAAATATTGGTTTAGGACCCCATAAAGTATATATGGGGCATTCCATGTCAAATCGGACACTTTAAAATTTTTTTTTTTAGATTTTCCCAATTTATTTACAGTTTTTAGTACCCTTCGAAAACTCCCTCGTGGCAAATTTTCGGATTTTTTTGATGACCCGTTCAAAAGATATCGAATTTTTATAAATTGGTAGTTTGTTCCTTTACTCAAACCTCTTTTACTCATAACTTCTTCAATAATGGTCCAAATTTAATTTTTTTTTTTTTCAAAATTTTTATTTATTTACGTACTTAAAAAAAAAAATCCCAAAAATTTCTTAAAAGCGCTCTAGTATGTGATTTTTAAGTTTTAAAATTTAAATCTCATTTTTGAAAATGTTTGTACTCTTCGATTTTTTTGAAATTTTTTTGTGTAAGACTTCTATGGATTCTACAAATTTTTTGCCCAGGAGGATCGTGGGATAACGATTATTACTATTTTTTTAAATTTTTTGAAAAAAATTTATTGTAATTTTCCAATCATTTCTACTGCTCCAATGGTGCGTCATAGTGCACTATCCAACATTTTCTAACAACTACCTAAATCATTGCTCAAAACCTACTGCAGGTAAAAATAATGTGGGTCTCAGATCTACCAAGTCCACAACAACCCCAAGGCACATGGACGAACCCAAACATCAAAAAGCTATGTCGCTCTGCCCGCCAACGTACCACTTTAAACCCGAACGGAAAATACTCACTGCGACCCGCTTCCCCATACGACAAAAGGTGCCCGAGATTCCCGCAAAAATACCAAAATGAGCAATAAAACGTGATTAAATAAATAATAATAATAATAAAAATGATAATAATAATACTAATAAAATAATACAACACATAAATTCCCGCATAAAAAACCATAAAAAATAAAATAAATAAACTACACCGAAAAAATATACCACGCCACACAATCATCCACAAAGATCAAAATATAAACTCCCCCACTCGAAAATTGCCGTGAAGGCACTTGGGCTTCCTATAGCGCTTTCATCCCCTGCCGAGGGGAATCATCAGTAGGATTTCTAAATCCACTAACTGGTTCTATAGAACCCCTATCATGGAGTTACCTTGTAACTCAACCAGAAGAGTAAAAACCAAACCTATACACAACGAACCGACCCCAGAACCCATACTACACTTCAAAGCAATATATCATCAAACATAACACTACCACACATATGCTCATAATCTCCCACAAACGTAACCCTACCTTACATTCATCAAACCATACAACTCACCCCGATCCACCACCTCGAGTGGCAAACTCGATCTCACACACTCCACTACCGCACTCGCGCATTTACAAACCGTCGATTAAAATATCACGAAAACCTCCCGACATTTACCACACACCGGATAAAATAAACGCAAATCAAAATTTTAAAGGCGAATCGAAATTTTTAAAATAATTTAATTTTCCCCAACTGACAATTCTAAATTCTCACACAACGGGTGATTAAACGAATTTAAATTTGAATCACGTCGCAACCCAACAAACATACCGACCGATAGTTAAAATCCGTATCCCTATTGGTGCATGCCCATCCGACACCAACGAAATTTATAACGACCACCGGATACCGCTACCCCGCCCCTCACCAAACGGTCCAGATCGATGTCACAAAAATTAATAAAAATTAATAACCACAACTTCCAGGCCTAGAGGGTTTCCTGAAACTACAAGAAGTGTTACGATCCCATATAAGTCTTGATAAATGAACTTGTCCGTTCCATGTCGAATGGCTCACTAACAAAAACACATTCACCAAAGAACTTTAGACATAATCATATCAACCCTCACATAGGACCGTCGTGGCTATTCCCTGACCCTACATTCTGTGAAGATGGGTGGTTGAGATAGAGTTCCATCTTCGGTTTTTACGGAGCCTAATTTCCACCACTGTCCGTAATATTCGGCGGAATTCCCCCTTTATTTCCTAACACTCCCTCTCACTCACACTTAATATGATGAATATGCCCCTTTCGGGTCAGTGTAACATAACACCATACAGCATGAGGTTGGTCAATGTTGGCAGAGTTCCCCCATCCCTAACCCTGATGCCCAATGGGTTTTAAGGATCGTGTCCAACCACACATAATCCGCCCATCACGGATGGCGTTTATAATAGGATTACTGTGGTAAACCGCTGCCTCAAAACCATTGGACATCGCAATCGACGCAATCACTGATAAGTTAATATGTGATGAATTTACATCCTTATATACAAATTTTAATGCATTTAAAAGAATGAATTCTTTTTTGTTTTTTTGAAATTCATCTTTTTGCCCGCCAAAAAACAGCGCCTAGTACTTTTTTTTCTTTTTTGGCTCATTTTCTTTCTTTTATAGTCCAAAAACATAATCCGCTTAAAAATTTGAGTAACACCAACATTTTATTTAAATCTTCTCCAGGGCACCGTGAGTGGGGTCATTTATAGGACCGACCCCTATTAATTTTTACGTCTTAACATTTCTTTGGAACAAACTAATACCCTATCTCCAATTTCAAAGGGGGCTCCCACACAAAACGAATTTTTTTAAAATTTGCTCCAACCGCTCTAACTGCCGTAATAGTGCCCTTAAAGCAACAAAATATATGACCGACCCACAATATTTTTTTAGTCCAAACATTTTCTCTTAACATACCTACCCTCTATCTTTAACTGTTAAGGCGGTCCCCATACAATTGTTTTTATTTTTTGTAAATTAGTTTTATTTAATCAGCTTCTACCGGGCCAATGGTGCGTCCGAGATGGGTCATTAGTGAGACCGACCCCCATTTATTTTTACCCTACAACATTTTTTTAAAACATACCTACGCCCTATCTGCACTCCCTAAGTAGGCTCCCATACAAATAACAGTTGGAGCAAATTTTATAAAAATTTAATTTTGAATGGAAGCCTACTTAGGGAGTGGATACAGGGCGTAGGTATGTTTTGAAAAAATGTTGTAGGGTAAAAATTAATGGGGGTCGGTCTTACTAATGACCCCTCTCGGACGCACCGTTGGACCGGTAGAAGCCGATTAAATAAAACAAATTTACAAAAAATAAAATAAATTGTATGGGGACCGCCCATAGAGATAGAGAGTAGGTGTTTGGACTAAAAAAATATTGTGGGTCGGTCATACATTTTGTTGCTCTAAGGGCACTATTAGGGCAGTTAGAGCGGTTAGAGCAAATTTTACAAAATGTCATTTTGTGTGGGAGCCCCCTTAGAAATTGGAGATAGGGTATTAGTTTGTTCCAAAGAAATGTTAAGACGTAAAAATTAGTGGGGGTGGGTCTTATAAAGGACCCCTCTATGACGCACCATTGGAGCAGTAGAAATGATTTTAAGATTGGAAAATTACAATAAAATTTCTTCAAAAAATTTTACAAAATTGTAATAATCGTTATCCCACGATCCTCTTGGGCAAAAAATTTGTAGAATTGATAGAAGTTTTACACAAAAAAATTTCAAAAAAATCGAAGAGTACAAACATTTTCAAAAATGTGATTTAAATTTTAAAACTTAAAAATCGCATACTAGAGCGCTTTTAAGAATTTTTTGGGATTTTTTTTTTTAAAGTACGTAAAAAAACAAAAATTTTGAAAAAAAAAAATTGAAATTTGGACCATTATTGAAGAAGTTATGATTAAAAGAAGTTTGAGTAAAGGAACAAACTACCAATTTTTCAAAATTCGATATCTTTTGAACGGGTCATCAAAAAAATCTGAAAATTTACCACGAAGAAGTTTTCGAAGGGTACTGAAAACTGTAAACAAATTGGGAAAATCTAAAAAAAGAGTTTTTCAAAGTGTCCAATTTCACATGGAATGCCCCGTATACATTGTACATTTTTTTAAAATACTATGTCCTACATTTTGGATCCGCCATTTTGATTTAAAAAAGTCTGAGTTCGTATTCGTGTTGCGCAATCATTTCCTAGTGATATTAATCAATAATTTAAATATCTTGTCCGCCATATTGGATCCGCCATATTAGATCCGCTATTTTGAATATTTGATTCTGAAATCAGATTTGGCATCCGAAAAACCATTAAAATCAGACAACATAAGAAAAAAAATTTATATTTTATTTGTCGCCATATTGGATCCGCCATTTTGAATTTAAAAAATTTGATCTCATATTCGTAATTACCGACCCTAAATACATCGAAAATGATTATAGTAAATACAATAAGCAAGGAATTAAAAAATCACATCCGCCATATTGGATCCGCCATTTTGAATTTCGAATCTTTAATTCCAAAATCAGTTTTAACATCCGAAAAACCATTAAAATCTAAGTTTTTGGTAAAAAGAGACAACATATAAAAAATCTTAAATTTAAATTTGTCGCCATATTGTATCCGCCATTTTGAATTTCAAATGTCTGAGCTCATATTCGTTATCAACGACCCCAAATACATCGACAATGATTATGGTAAATACAATAAGCAAAGAATTAAAAAATCATGTCCGCCATTTTGGATCCGCCATTTTGAATTTTCAATTTTTTTTTCTAGAATCGTGATCAGCGATCCTTTAAAACCCATATGTAATAATTTTTTGACATATAGGTTAAGCGGTCTATTTCTGGCCAAAATTCAGGATTGCTGGCCCACAGTGCAGTGGTTCAAAAGTTATTAGCAGATTAGTTTCACCTTAAATTCACGTGTTGAAAACCCGTTAAACATGTTTAACATTGGTATGTCACAAAAATATTTTACAACGTATTTTTTCACTCAAAAATATTTTTACACTAAAAAAAATACACTCGTAAAAAATTTTACACTTAAAAAAAAATTTAGTAAATTATTTTTTTTTTTTTTTCAAAAATTACTAAAAAAAGTTGTTTTACACAAGATAAAATATTTCTAATCAAAAATGTTATTTTTTTCACGTTAGAAAATTAACTATCACTTAAAAAGGGCATTGTGAAAGGAATTCATAGATTCGGCCAAGCGAATTTAACTTTTCTACTTCTTTTATTTTACCATATCAGAAAAAAGGATGGAATAATGTCCCTTCAAATTTTTATCAAAATATTTTGTTAAAAATTTCAAATGATATTGAAGGATAAAGTTTTGAAAGGACATTACAAGCTTTTTTTTCTGATAAGTCAAACTAATAAAAAAGTAAAATTGGCGGAGATTCCACTTTCATTTGTTATCACTAGAATGATGCTTCTAGAGAGGAGAGGTACAAATTATTTAAAAAATATTTTCCAAAAATCTAATCCTCTAAAACTTTGAAGTGCCTTTAAAAGGAAAGAGGATCACGAAATGAAAATCTGTAAATGCAGTTTTAATACATTTAGTCTCTAGTTTCAAAAGTATATTATTTAGTTCGTATTTAACGATTTCTTTTCATTTTGTCGGACGGTGATATCAGCAGTAAGGACTGATTTCGTTTGATAAAACTAGTTTTATCAATCATTGTAAGGCAGCCTCAGCTGCACTATTGCTGCGCCTGACGACAGGAGCAGTTGACTTGGTTTTTATCCAAGAGCCCTGGGTGCGGGGTGGCAGGGTTTGCGGATTGAAGACCCCTGGGTTTAAGTTGATGGTTGCCAAAGGTGAGGGCTCACCAAGAGCCTGCATCTTGGCGAAAAATGGCTTAAATATATTCTTTTTATCAACTTTTAGTGATATGGATGTTACAGCGGCTAGCTTAGAGCTTCATGGGAAATCTATTTGGCTCGCCTCTGCGTATTTTCCTAATCCGGGGCCAATACCCCTGGAGAAGGTTGGCGGTCTGATTCGGGAGTCTGAATCTAGGGGACACCAGTTACTAGTGTGCTGTGATGCTAATGCACATCATTCGATATGGGGAAGTACAGACACAAATGATAGAGGCGAATCACTTTTGGAGTTTTTGTTAAGCACTAACCTGTATATTTGTAACAAGGGTAGTGAGCCAACTTTCGTTACAAGTACGCGGCAAGAGGTTCTTGACGTAACACTTGTATCAGATACATTGTCTGATAGAATTGATGACTGGAGAGTTTTGGAAGAGCATTCTTTCTCAGATCATCGCTACATTGAGTTTTTACTCAGGGAGCGTGCCCCGGTTGAGACAGTCTCTAGAAATCTAAGAAGAACAAACTGGGTGAAATATAGGGAGACTTTTTCTTTGCTTTTGGATGAAGTACCCCTATCTGAACCGCATAGTTTAGCGGAAATTGACTGTCTGGTTGACCATATAACAAATGTTTGTAATAGGTGCCTGGATGCGTCTTGCCCTTCTGCAAAGCCTAGAGGGAAAAAAAAGCCACCTTGGTGGTCAAATGAGTTGCAGACGAGCAGAGATTCCTGCAGAAAGCTCTTTAATAAGGCTAAATTTTCAAGAGCGGACGAGGACTGGTCTGCATACAGGCTGCAACTTAAGAGTTATAAAAAGATGATCAGAAATGCAAAATGTGATTCTTGGAAAAACTTCTGTGGAAACATAGAAGACGTTTCTGAGGCATCCAGGCTGCGCAAGGTTCTGGCTTCTTCTCCTTGCACCCTAGGATACCTGAAAGATCCTAATGGGGTGTGGTCTTCCTCCAGTGGAGAGTCGCTGGATCTCCTTTTAAACACGCATTTTCCGGGCAATTCCATGACGCCGTTTCAAGCTTTGGAACGTTCTGACGCCCAAACATCTGAAATTGCTTCGGAAATAATAAATATGCCAACATTAATCTGGGCGATAAAAAGCTTCAGGCCCTATAAATCCCCGGGACCTGATGGTATAATCCCGGCTGAGTTGCAGCAAGTGTCGGACTATATAGCCCCGTTGCTGTATAATCTATACACAGCATGCATCAACTGGTCGTATATTCCTTTAAAATGGAGGGATACCAGAGTCGTATTTATCCCGAAGGCTGGGAAAAGTTCCCACACAGCTCCGAAGGATTTCAGACCAATTAGTCTGTCTTCTTTTTTGTTAAAGACAATGGAACGAATGATAGACTCATATTTGCGTAGAGTGATTGACCCGAGGTTGCTTTCGACAAAGCAACATGCATACAGCAAGGGACGATCAACGGAAACAGCTCTTCATGAGCTCGTTGGTACCATCGAGAGATCGCTTTCGGTAAAGGAGGTACACTATGGTGGCCTTTCTTGATATTGAGGGGGCTTTTAATAATGTCATCCCAGAATCGATAATATTGGCATTGTCTGGTCTGGGAGTAAAGCGTGAAATCGTTTTAATGGTGGAAAACCTACTTGCCAATAGACGTATAACGTCTGAATTGGGAGCGTCCGTCATATCTCGATTTGTCAATAGGGGCACACCACAAGGAGGTGTTCTTTCGCCGCTTCTTTGGAACCTGGCACTGAATTCAATGCTACTATCTCTAGAAGCACGTGGTTGTCATGTTGTCGCATATGCTGACGATGTCGCGATAGCGGTAAAGGGGAAGCATCTGTCAACATTGCGGGACATTCTTCAGGGTTCTCTGAAAGATCTGTCTAAATGGGCAAGAGACTGTGGTCTAGGAGTTAATCCTAGTAAAACAGAGCTTGTTTTGTTTACAAGGAAAAATAAGATTCCTGCTTTTGATCCTATTTCTCTGG
This sequence comes from Pegoplata infirma, assembly GCA_963921195.1. Lineage (NCBI taxonomy): Eukaryota > Metazoa > Arthropoda > Insecta > Diptera > Anthomyiidae > Pegoplata > Pegoplata infirma. Next base: position 140,555,714 of record OY992540.1, on the reverse strand, counting down.
ACGGTACTGAAATCACCTTCTCAGATGGAGCCAAGTATCTTGGAGTATTTCTAGATAGGAAGCTGAATTTCAGGCGTAATATTGAGGAACGGGTGAGAAAAGCAACGATTGCTTTGTATTCCTGTAAAAGGGCCATTGGAAAACGATGGGGTTTTAGCCCTCAAGTCGTTCATTGGATCTATACAGCAGTGGTGCGTCCAATTTTGCTGTATGGAATCATTGTCTGGTGGCCTGCTTTAGAAACAAAGGCGAACTTTGTCTTTATCACGAAGGTACAGAGAATGGCGTCAATGTGCATCACTGGTGCTCTTCGTACTACACCTACGGCTGCATTAGAAATCCTCCTTCACCTGATACCCTTGGACATATTGGGTAGGCAGTATGCGGCTGCGTCGGCAATTCGACTTAATAGCACGCTGCAATGGAGGAGCAGTGATTGTGGCCATAGCGCGATCTTGAAAAAGATAACAATACCACAAAATGTGGACTGTGCTCCCTCTTTGAGCCTCTTTGAGCGCCACTTTACCACTATGATACCATCCAGAGAGTCTTGGATGGGGGATACTCCGGGTAGTGGAGCTACCATAAATTTTTACACAGATGGATCGAGGCTGCACGAACAAGTGGGCTTTGGAGTCTATTCGGAAGAGCTTGGGTTGAGCCTGGCTCGTAGATTGCCAGATCATTGCAGTGTTTACCAGGCAGAGATGCTGGCAATAAAAGAAGTGGCTGACTGGTTGAGCTGCAATGTCTTGTCTACAACCGCAGTCAACATCTATACTGACAGTCAAGCCGCGGTCAAGTCCCTGGATTCAATGTTTCTGAAAACAAGATCTGCCCTTAACTGCCGCACGTCTTTAAATGAGATGGCCAAGCAGTTTAACATACGACTCATATGGGTCCCAGGGCACAGAGACATTCCAGGGAATTGCAAAGCCGATGAGCTTGCAAGACTAGGAACTACCTTACAGGTTCCAATAGAATTGGAATGTGTTGGTATGCCTCTAGAAACTTGCAAGCAAAACCTACGGCTTTGTTCTGCGACGGAGACTAATCAAAGATGGGCAAATGGATGGACGTGTGAGACAACACGACTGATTTGGCCTTCTCTTAATCAGGGGCGCACAAGTGAGCTGATATCGCTTCCAAGAAGAGAGATTTCGACGGTGGTTTCTATAATTACCGGACACTGTCTTATAGGGAAGCACGCAGAGCGGTTAAATGTGCCGTCGAATGACTTTTGCCGAAGTTGCATGGATGAAGAGGAGTTGGAAACTATCGAACACTTTATTTGCCATTGCCCGGCACTTTCTGGTCAGAGACTTGCTTCACTGGGATCTAGGGAGCTGTACGATCTTTCTGATTTGTTGGATGTCAAAATTCAACATCTAAGGAGTTTTGTAAGAAGCTCAAAATGGTTTAACGACAGGGACTAGTAGGGAAACCTATTACGGTCCCGTGGTATCACAATGGACCTCAGAGTCTACGTGTGTTGACGTAAAACGTCAGCAGCCACTTACAACCTAACCTAACCTAACCTAAAACTAGTTTTTTGTTGAAGATACCACAAAAGTCTGTTGTCACAGCCGAAAATAGTAACCGTAACCGAATTTTGAGTATATGCAACTGAATTATTCAGTTGGAAATTTAGTTTTCTATGTGAACAAATTGCATCTGGTAACGGATTGTGTCATTACTGGTTACAATCGCAAATATTCTAATATATTTCTGAGGTTAAAACATTTGCGGTTGTGACAACTGCATATATAAAATGACACCTCTCAACAGCGTCAATCATGGTATAGTTGTATACATGTGTTTCGATTGTGCTTTTTTTTTTTGTTTTTATTTAATTTTTCTGTTGTTTTATTTTTTTTGTTGGCTGTCTGGTTTGTCTATTTGCTTGGCTAGTTGGTTGCGGAATGGTGAATGATTCAAAACGATTTTTTTGTTCAAAGAAAAAACTACAATGTTTGTTTTTTTATACAGTAGAATCTCGCAAATTAGAACCACTTTGTTCCTCGGGTAGTTCTAATTTCTGAAAAGTTCTAATTTCTGGACATTTTTTTTTTCAAAGAAAATGATAAAATAATAATAAAAATAGTTACGACTGCTTTATTTTAACATAAAACTATTTTTTTGTTAATATTAAATTACTATAACACATTAAATTTGTAAAAAAAAACACTTTTAAGGGCTTTGAAATGAGAAATAACAGGCGTTACATCGATTATATCATCGTCAATGCTATTTGATCCGTCATTAAACCCATCGTCATTCCATTTTTCGATTTCTCTTACACTTATGGAATTGTGAAAATAAAAACAAAAAAAAAGTCCAGAAATTAGAACCACTGGTTCTAATTTTAGAGCGTTAACTACATACAATTCGGGTTTTCCCCTATTTAGTTTAAAAAAAAAAACTATAAAAAAAATATTTGGTAGTGTAAATAAAAACAAAAAAAGAAAAACTTCCAGAAATTAGAACCACAGGTTCTAATTTTAGAGCGTCCAATACATTAAAATAGCCAGTTCTAATTTCTGGACAGTTCTAATTTGTGAGAGTTCTAATTTGTGAGATTCTACTGTACTATTAACTTAACTATGAAAATAAATAAAAATGAAACAAAAAGATTCAACTTACATATTGAAACAAAAAGCAACTGACAAACTGAACATCGGATAGTAAAGATTTTAATACAAAGAACAACTTTAATATCACTATACGAATCCTAATTGGAAAATTTTATGATGGAAATCTGAAAATCGGTGAAATTTTTTTGAACGCTTTCTTTAGTCTACATACCAGGGCTGAGTAAATTTTATTTTTTTTTCGAATTTCAAATGGTCGGCATCGGAATAGTTGCCTTTTAGGGCCAATAAAAAATATAGGAAAACATCTTTGGGATCTTTTTTTGATTAAACATTAGAAAGTTTCAAACAAAGTGAAAAAAAAAAAATATTTTTTTTTTAGCTAAAAATATTAGAAAATATTTGGACAACTTTTCAATGAAAAAAGAGTTTATTCTGATTCGGGGCGTTTTTATGTTCCCCATTATGAATTAACATAACAAGTACTTATGTTAACTCTACTTTCTTTATAAGGACATTCTCCCATTAAATACTCAAATAGTTTTTTTGGTTTTAAAAAATTTGGTAATTTTAAGGAATATATTCGGGGCGTTTATGAAACCAATGCGGAATGGTTTGACAACACTTTTTCACGGAAATCACCGGTGTGTGTTTATGGATCCAATCCAATTCCAATCAAAGAAAAAATGAGAAAATTTCCGTTCGAAAACGAAAATGTGCGTTCATGAATTCCATTCAGTGTGTTTGACAGTTGGAAAATTTTCGTCAACGTTTTGCTTCGGGGATTTGTAAGAAAAGTTTGTAAGAGAATTTTTTAAAAATATATATTTTTTTTTATAACGGGAAGGCACAAACTAATGAGCAAAATGCAGTTAGTTTTTATAAGTTTGTAGAAATAAATAACGATATACCGTATGGATTTGTGTTTTAAGAGCCTAAAATATAAACTGATAAAAATATGCACTTAAAAAAACGTGCATTTATACTTTTTTGGAAAAAAATTTCCATAGATTTAGAGTATCCAAAAAACCGTGAATTTAAAAAACCGGTTTTCGGTTTATTCGAAAAATTTAAAAACCGGTTTTGGTTTTTAATATAAAAACCAAAATATGCAAAAATGTGCATTACAAATCGATGCCTTTAATATGCAAATTCTTTGATGAGCAAAGATATTTATCCTGAGCCAATGAAATATGTAAAAGAAACTGTTTTTGTTTTCATACAAAAGTAATGCCAATCCTAAGTATAGGTTATGCTGTCCTTAGACTGAAGGAAAGCAAAAAATGAATTTGAATAAAACTCCTTACCTTAATGGATAAATAATTAAAAAAATGTTATTCAAAAGAAGTGCCTGACAGTTTGTTATTTGTTAACAATTTTTTATACCCTCCACTCTAGTGATAGAGGGTATATATAAGTTTGTCATTCCGTTTGTAACACATCGAAATATTGGTCTAGGACCCCATAAAGTATATATATTCATGATCCTCGATCGATTTTAAGTCGATCTAGCGATGTCCGTCCGTCCGTCCGTCCGTCTGTCTGTCTGTCTGTCCGTTGAAAACACGCTAACTTTTGAAAGACTTTACGGAGGCTCCTGAAGTTTGACATATATGTTGACCATTTACCGGGTCAGGTTGGTATTGCAATCCAGCGAAATCGGTCAAGTGGTTCAAAAGTTATGAGCAAAAGAGTAAATTTCGGCAAGGGTATTTTACGAATTTGCGAGATTAAAACCACTCTAACTTTCGAAAGACAATTCTGAGGGTGCTGAAGCCTAGCATATATATTTGTCGTTCCCCAAGCCTGTTTGGTTTTGAGTTTCAGCAAAATCGGTCCAGTGGTTCAAAAGTTATAAGCAAAGCCCTGAATTTCAGATTGGTTTCACCTTAAACTGTTGAAAACTCGTTAAACAAGTTTTAACAGCATGGTGAAATACCAGTTTTCTTAAAACTTGTTGTTGTTAGTTTTCTTGCCGTGGCGTGCAGTTTAGTTGTTAGACAAGTAAATATTTGTTTTTGTGTTGTTATTGTTTTTGTAACGGTATGTAACGGTGTATAGTAAGTATTTTGGGAAAAAAATCAAAAAAAGTGGGACTTATACATTGTATGACTGAATGTTAGGTTGTTTTTGGTTTTTAAGGAAGAGGTTGGTAAAATAAAAACAGGGAAAATGTGAAATAGTTTTTTTTGCATTACATATATGAGGAGCCGCAGAACAAAACGTACTTTTTCGCATATTAAAATTTTTTGGGAAATTGAGGTTTATTTATTTCGCCCCTTTAAAAACTGCATGAACCTGAATATGGTAACAAGCTTTTTGCTTATCAAGAGATGCATCAAACTGCCATAAGTCACCACATTCTATGTTAAGGATGTTTAATATAAAACCACTTTTACTTTGGAAAAAGTACGTTTTGTTAAAAAATAATTAAAAAAGTACGTTTTGTTTAAAAAAAATTGAAAAACGACGTTTTGATGTGCGTATTTTTTTAGACGATCCTATTTTGATCGAGTGTTTAAAAAATGTTCTTATTTATTAAAACTACAAAAGAGCCTCATTAGCCCATATTTAGATACGTTACACACGAATTGGCAAAGTTAATGTGCCCCCATACCGTGGTTGTGTCGTGTAAATAGACCAATAACAAGAATAAGGGGGAAATCCTTCACTGGCCTGCAAGATGGCCTCAAAAAATCTTGGTGGGCATTTATATGTATATGGAATATAATAGTAAAATGGCATATTATAAAATTATGAAAAATCTTGCATATGAAATACAATGAAAAAAGTACGTTTTGATAAAAAATTATCAAAAAAGTACGTTTTGTTACACAACAATTTTTAAGGAATCCATTTTCTTGATGAAAAACAAAAATAAAAAACGCTATGGAAATTTTTTCTGATAGATTTCGAACCAAATAATATAAAAAGAACAAAAAATCAATTTGTCAAAAAATGCGAAAAAGTGCGTTTTGTTCTGCGACTCCTCATATGTAGGTATAAAACAACAAAAATATTTTACAAAGTAATCTTGTTACTCAAAGAAATTGTACACTGCAAAAAATTTTTACAATCAAAAAAAATGTTACACTCAAAAAAAAATGTACACATAATTTTTTTTTTTAATGAAATGTCACACTCAAAAAATGTTGACAGTCAAAAAATTTTACACTCAAAAAATTTAATTGATTAAAAAAAGTTTTATTCAAATTAATATATTTCTAATAAAAAATTTTGAATGCAATTTTTTGAAATTTTTTTTAGAAAATTACTATCAGATAACATTGTGGAGGGTATTCATAGATTCGACCAAGTCGAATTTAATTTTTCTACTTGTTTTTTTTACAAACTGCCTTATTATAACAACTCTGACTTTGACTTTCTTACAGAGTTAATATAAAATACGACTCTGTATTTGCAAAACCAGAGTCGTATTTTGTAAATACATTTATTTACTACAAAAAAATGTATCTCCGCTAAGTCCGAACGAAATAGATATTTTTTCGAACAACGCACTTTCGTCACGGTTTCATGAACGCTTCGAAAATTGGAAACGGAATTAAATTTCGTTTCCAATCCAATTTCGTAGTGGATTCATGAACGGCCTGATTGACTTAGATAGTCGGGGATTTTTCAATTTTCCCATCAGTGTGATATTCGTGCGCATTTGGGTCAGAAAAAAAAAATTATTCGATAGTTTTTTTAGGTGCGTATTTAATTAAGACACTCTGGAGAATAGAAATTAGTTTCCATTACGCCACTGTCACTCTTAGTTTTGCTGGGGCACAACTCCAAAGTCTAGAGTTTTTGAGATTTTTTTAATATCTTTTTTTTTTTGTACAGGTAAGCTTTTTAAAATTTTTTTAAAAATTTATTTAGTGGAGCAATCCATCCAATGTTTTTGCAAAATGTTCTCAAGATATGTTATTTTATTATTCTGTTTTGTTTTGCCAGATACTAGAAGTCAATTAACTGGACAATGGAAAAAAATCCGCTGGATTTAAAAATAAAATGATTTTTTTTATTAATTTAAAACAAATCGGCCGATTTTCAAAAGTAAGATAATATATTCGATCATCTCGAAATGTTGATGTTGAGCTCAATGGTTTAAGGATTGTTAGCGTAGATTTTTTATTTCAAATACCCCACAAAAATAAGTCCGAAGTGGTCAAATCAAGAAATCTACACTGAAAGAATTTTGTTCATTACGTCTATGAAAACGTACATTTATTCTATGAAAAAAATCATTAGAAGTGAGCCAATGATGCCCTTCATAGAATCTATGAAACAAATTCATAGAAACCAGATACCTATGAAAAAGTTCATAGGCTATGAAGAAAAAAATTATTGTTCAATTCTATTTTTATTTACTTTAATATTGAACATTATCCCCCAGAATGGAAAGTTTCACTCGTTAAAATGATACCCAAGCCAGGCAAAGATCATACAAAAGTTGAATCATATAGACCTATCAGTCTGTTGTCCAGTTTATCCAAACTTTTCGAAAAACAGTTAGTAAACAGAATAACTATAGCTGTAACTCAGAACAACTCTATTCCGGATCATCAGTTTGGATTTAGAAGAAAACATGGAACTATTGAGCAAGTTCATAGACTGGTAAGTGAAATTAGAAGAGCCTATGAAGAAAAAAAGTATTGCTCCGCACTTTTTATTGATGTCTCACACTCTATAAAATTAAAAATGTTTTACCACCAAATACGCATAAATTACTCGAAATCTATATAACAAATCGAAAATTTACGATCAAGGAGAACGATTATGTTAGCACCCCTCATTTTATACAAGCTGGAGTTCCACAAGGTAGTATCTTGGGACCGCTTTTGTATATTCTGTACACTTCTGACATGCCAACAAATTCCAATACCCACACTTCAACATTTGCTGATGATACTGCTATTTTAAGCACCCATGGCAACCCGCTTGAAGCTACACGAATACTGCAGAGTCACATTCTTCAATTAGAAGAATGGTTACAAAAGTGGAAGATAAAGGTTAATGAGCAAAAATGTGTTCACGTAACTTTCACGTTGAGAAGAGAAACTTGTCCCCACATTCAAATTAATAAAGGTGGTATGATACTTGCTAGTTTCTGTATTGGATTTTTTTAGGATTGATCGAATGAAACAACAATTGCGAGAAAGAACAAGAAATACAATAAAATAAAAACAAAACAAAAAAAAAACAATTTTCCCAACTTTTATTTTCAAAATATCTCGCCCAAAATATCTAAAAAACGCTCAAAACAAATGTAAAACCGCTTCATTCGAGCAAAAACTAATAAAATTGGCAACACTGTTAACATTTTATTCTGGAAATGTCAATATCAAGTTGAAAATTTTTGTATTTTTTTTGACAGTCACTGCAAAATTATCGATAACACACGTATATTTTTTGACGTTTGAAGTTTTTTCATGATATTGTCATACTCTTTACACTTGGCCAGTTTTCCTATGAAAATATATTTGCACTGTTCTCCAAAATATAAAAAATACAAGAACTAGCAAGTATCATAAGACCTTAACCACAATGTACCCCAACATACGAATGTTAAATACCTCGGTATTCATCTTGATCGTCGTCTCACGTGGAAAACACATTTAGATGCAAAATTATCTCAGATGAAGTTAAAGACTATTGAAGTTAATTGGTTGATTGGAAGGAACTCTAAACTTAGTTTAGATTGTAAGCTTTTGTTGTACAATTCAATTTTAAAACCTATATGGTGCTACGGCATTCAGCTATGGGGCACTGCGTCATCATATAATGTGGAGAGAATTCAAAGGAAACAGAACAACATTTTACGAATAATACCATGCGCCCCTTGGTATGTTAGAAATTCCAACATACACAAGGATTTAAATGTAGCTTATGTTAAAGATGAAATCGTAAAACATACCCAAAATTATATGAGAAAACTGGAAACGCATCCAAACTATCTAGCAAGAAATCTACTTAATAATCGTGGCCACCAACGCCTTAGAAGGAGGGTGACTGCTGATTTATCTAACTAACTGGAAGGAGAGATGCATTTGAGAACATTTATAAACAAATAAATTTAAGAAATATATGAGAAAATGAAATTTTGTCTGGCACTGGCTGGACTTAATATTAGGAATATTTAGATATAAGATATGAACACTTATTGTTAGTTCACGGACTTAAAGTGAAGATTCAATAAATAAAATATGAAAAAAAAAAAAAAACTTTAATATTTTATTTTTATTTATGTTCTTTATTATTTTATTTTTATTTATTTACAATATTCTTTTTCTAAAAACTTATTTTTTTTTAACTTATCCCCACCGAGATTCGAACACAAAACCAGTTGTTCGTGAAGCTTAGTCTCTAGCCACTGGGCTAAAGTATATAAACGTAAAATAAAACTTAAAATCCATATTCTGCTTTAACATATTGAGTTTGTATCAATGCTCTGCCACAATGCTCTGCTAAAATCTGTGTGTGTGTTTGTTTGCTGTGGCTTAGTGGTTAGCGCGTTGGACTACTAGCCAGCAAGCCTGGGTTCGATTCTCAGCTCAGGCAGAACAACATTTTTTTCAGATATTTATTTGTTTCTATTTACAGCTAATATCTGTCGCAGCACCCTCCTTCGTTGATAAATAGCATTTAAAACGTCAACGAAGTAAAATAATAAAATAATGGCTATTAAACACAGCTTCAAAAATAATTCGTCAGATCAACAACAGATGGCGATGCAACAACTGTACTCAAAATTATCAACACGCGCAATTACAGTGTTGCCATAGTGAAGCCCATCTATCTTTCAAATCTTTCAACTCTTTTCTATCCCCTTTCCAAAGAAGCATCACGGTTACATTAGTAACACAGTGCAACACCCAAAATCGGAATGGGATGAAAGCAAAAGCAAATGAAAGTTGACATATTCCATAACAAACCCCTCAAGGCTTTTTTCTAGTTCAGAGCTAGATTTTGTTTTACACGCATTTGAAGTTAGTGCACTTTTATTATAATTATAATAATAAATGCTTGAAAACTGTATCAGTGGCGAATGATTAATATTGTAATTGCCTTTAAATAACAATCATACGCAGCGGTGTCCAGTGATTTATATTAATAATTGCCTTTACATAACAATCATACGCAACGGTGTACAGTGGTTTATTTTAATAATTTGGCTATTCAGTAAATAGGTACTGGCCCGATTGCAGCAAAATTCATACCAGTCATAGCTGAAGTAATTTTGAGCTTAAGTTTGGAAACTGGACCCTACATGTCCAATAAGGGCACCACCAGGGGCCTTTAAAGTAGGACATGTTTAGTACACAAAAACTTTAAATGCTTTAAAATCACCAACTTTAAATGCGTGTAAAATAAAATCTAGCTCTGACCTAAAAAAAAGGCCTTGAGGGTTTTGTTATGAAAAACGTCAGCTTTCATTTCCTTTTGGTTTCATCCCATTCCGATTCCGAAAGTTCGATTTTGTATCACTGTGTAATTGATAGGCAGCATTGCCTGAGTGTTGCTTCTTTAAAAAAAAAAAAAAATGGTTGTATATTTGCAAAAAACAAATAACGAACATTATAAAACTATGTATAAGTCGGCGAGATTTTCCTCCTTTGGTGGCGCTGATAGCTAAGGCGTCGATTATAAATTTCGCAGCCGGTAGGTCTTGGGTTCGAATCCCGCCAGTGCCCCAATATTTTTTTTTTTACGTTTTTTATGTTTTTTTTTATATTTTTTTAATATATGGGGGTTTTCGTGTCAACTGACACCACTTTTGAAACCGATATCTTCCGATCGGGATGAAATTTGCACCAAAGTTAGTCCTATTGGATAGTAGTTCAGACACAAATTTTCAACGACATCGGTCAAGGACTCTCTGAGTTAGAGGGGGTCGAAATTTTACATTTTGGCCAAAGAGGTGTTTATTATCATCCATGTAACTTCTTACCTATTGTTTTTAGCAAAATGTGTCCCAAACAGTATAGATAGCCATTTCTTCAGTCTTTTGAAAAAAAATTATAAAAAATTAAAAAAAAAAAATTTTGATTTTTTTTTAAAAAATCAAAAACTTTTTTGACTTTTTCCTCAAATTGGGCCCCTTTTTTTTTTTTTTTTTTGATTCAAAAAAAAGCTTATTTTATTTCCTTTAAGACCTATGGGGTCGCTTAGTGGGATGCGAGTGGGATATCTATGAAAAATTTTTTTTTTAACTTTGGACCACAAAAAACGCTTCTTAAATTTGCACTATTAGGCGTGGGAAAGCTAATCAGTTTTCGATTTTCATTCGCGATACCCTCTAAGTTTTATAGGTTCGAAAAAGAAAGCATGAGCCAAAAAATGAGGGCGGTGGGGTGGGGTCAATTGGCCCCACATCGGGGTCAAAGTTGGGCGTTAAGTCGTAAAATACCTCAAAAAGCCCCACAACTGCCCTAGACACGCCCCTGGAGGGGTGCAATGTGAGACGAACCCCCAATAATTTTCAGCCCCCAACATTTTTCTTGAACATATCTAACCCCTATTTCCAATTCCTGAGGGGGCTCCCATACAAAACATTTAAAAAAAAATTGTTCCTACCATTCTAACTTACCCTAAAGTGCCCCTAGTGGAGCCAAATGTATGACGGACCTCCATTATTTTATTAATTCCAACATTTTTTCCGAACATACCTACAATGTATCTTTAACCCTTAAGGTGGTCCCCATACATTTTTTGATTTTTTTATAAATTTGTTTTATTTAACCAGCTCCTACCGCCCCTACCGTGCCTCCTAGAGAGGTAAAAATTACGACCAACCCCCATTAATTTTTAGTTACCAACATTTTGTCCGAACATAATAGCACCCTATCTCCACTCCCTAAGGGGGCTCCCATACATTATAAAAACATGTATCTTTAAAAACTAATAAAAAAATAAAAAAAAATGTATGGGGACCCCCATAAGAGTTGAAAATAAAGGGTAGGTATATTCTGAGAAAATGTTGGAATTGAAGAAATATTGGGGGTCGGTCATACATTTTACTTCTCTAGGGGCACCCTATGGACAGTTAGAGCGGTAGGAGCAAATTTTAAAAAATGTTATTTTGTATGGAAGCCCCCTTAGGAATTGGAAATAGGGGTTAGGTATGTTCAAGAAAAATGTTGGGTGCTGAAAATTATTGGGGGTTCGTCTCACATTGCACCCCTCCAGGGGCGTGTGTAGGGCAGTTGTGGGGCTTTTTGAGGTATTTTACCACTTAACGCCCAACTTTGACCCCGACGTGGGGCCATTTGACCCCACCCCACCGCCCTCATTTTTTGGCTCATGCTTTCTTTTGCGAACCTATAAAAATTAGAGGGTATCGCGAATGAAAATCGAAAACTGGTTAGCTTTCCCACGCCTAATAGTGCAAATTTAAGAACCGTTTTTTGTGTTCCAAAGTTAAAAAAAAAAATTTTTCATAGATATCCCACTCGCATCCCACTAAGCGACCCCATAGGTCTTAAAGGAAATAAAATAAGCTTTTTTTAGAATCAAAAAAAAAAAAAAAAAAGGGGCCCAATTTGAGGAAAAGGTCAAAAAAGTTTTGGATTTTTAAAAAAAAAATCAAAAAAAAATTTTTTTAATTTTTTATAATTTTTTTCCAAAAGACTGAAGAAATAGCTATCTATACTATTTGGGACACATTTTGCTTAAAACAATAGGTAAGAAGTTACATGGATGAGAATAAACACCTCTTTGGCCAAAATGTAAAATTTCGACCCTCTAACTCAGAAAGTCCTTGACCGATGTCGTTGAAAAATTGTGTCTGAACTACTATCCAATAGGACTAACCTTGGTGCAAATTTCATCCCGATCGGAAGACATCGGTTTCAAAAGTTGTGTCAGTTGACACGAAAACCCCCATATTTATTCAATTTTTATAATTATTGTAACATTATTTTAATTATTAAAAAAATTAAAAGGCTTATTGATGACATTTTTTTCTATGAATAACATTCATTAGCTCTATGAATTTTTTCTATGAATCTAACAAAATCTATGAAAAAATTTCTATGAAATATTTCACAATACTAATGAATATTCATTCAGCCAATGAATTGTTTCATAGATTCTATGAATTTGGTTTTATGAAATTTGTTCATAGATATTATGAACAATAATTCTTTCAGTGTAGGTGGCCAGTAAAATTCTCTGGACGTGCGATGTCAAAAAAAGGCGACAATAACTGGCACTCATCTGCAATTTGACCGCTCCGGACATATTTTTTTGGGTTTATTGGAAAATCAAAATTTCACCAAACAATCCTCAGATCATCGAAGATCTCAAGAAAAACATTCATACTGAAATCATACTCCGAGATACCCGAAAAAATAATAAAAAAAAGTAGTGAAAATACAGCAAAAATAGCACATTTATAAGTAGTGAAAAGACAGTGGCGTATACAGGGGGGGGGCCCGGGGGCCCGGGCCCCCCCCCGAAATGATTTCACAAATTTCAGGATTTGGTATCAAATAACAAGTACAATGTTAAAAAACTTCTTAAAAAAAATCGAAAAACATTAAAAATCTAAAATTTTTTGAAGAAAAATGCTTCGAAGCTGAAAATTTTTCTGTTAAAAAAATCTCAAAATCTGAAAATTTTTTCTTAGAATTTGAAATTTTTTAACTTAAGATTCTAATGAAAAAATATCTTAGAACCTGAAGTTTTATATACACAAAAAATGGACCTAATTGTAAGTAAAACGTAGTCAAATCTTAAAATGCGACTTTGTCTCTTAGAAAAATGTCTTACAATTAGAACGAGACTATTTCTTAAAAAAAATGTCTCAGAATCTTACACTTTTTAAAAAAAAATATCTCAGAATCTAAAACTTTCTATAAGAAAAATGTCTGATAATCTTAGACTTTTTCTATACACTCAAAAAAAAAAGTTTGTAAATTTACAAGTAAAAGGTCTTGTAATTCATTTTACTAATATTTTTGTCTTTTTACAAAAATTCTTGTGTTTTTAATAAAACGAAAACTACATTTTGCTTTGTAATTTTACTATTACATGTTGGTAAATTTATTTTACAATTTTTTTAGGTAAATTTGCAATAAAATTAATTATTTTACAAATTGAAAAAATATTACAAGGTGTTTAGTTTTTTTACACAAGAAAACTGTAATTGTACAACAAAATTTTATGGCATGGTATTTAGTCTTTCTACCAAAATAATGTTTTATTACAAAAATTTTTATTTAAAGATTTCTTAAATAGTTGACACAAAAAAATGTAATTAAACGAAAAATTTGTATTAAAAAGTACAAAATTCCAAGGTCATTTTACAAAACTTATTTATTACGAGAGTTTATGTTGTTTAAAAAAAAAGTAATTATGCAACAATAGGAAAAAGTTTTCTAAGTCCAGATTTTTTTTTTGCGTTTTGGAGTAAAAAATTTTGTTAAAAATCATTTTTTATAAATAAAAAATTTCATGAAAAAAAAATTTTGAAAAATTTTTAAGTTCCAGATTCAAACATTTTTGCACCATTTTTTGGTAATTTTCTTTTAGTAAAATACCACAATTTTTATGTGTTTTAACTATATTACTGTTCTTTTTTTTTGTATTTTTACAATTTTTTGGTAATTTTACCATATTTTTTTGGTAATTTTTTTTTTAAATCTGGCAACTAAATTGTCAATAAAAAGCTGGCAATTATGAAAAATTAAGTTTTTCTTATTTTAACAGGTACTTAAACATCCAATTTTTTAAAAATACTTGTGAAAATAATTAAAAATTAAAAAAAAATTGTTATTTTTTGACTAATTTTTCCTGTAAATATAAGAAATTTCTTGTGTAGCCTCCTTCGCAATTCTCATATGTTCTACTTAAGAAAAACGAAATTTCGAACAAAATAAAAAAGTGCAGTGTTATACATTAAAAAGTTTGTTAATAGTGTTCAAGTGAAAAAAAAAATCATTTCCGGTTGTTGAAGTGCTACTCCAGCTGCCGATGAAGGAAAAATAAGATGCTCCAAAGGAAAAAAACCTTTAAATTTACAAAACAAATATGTAAATAAACCAAATTTTTTGTAAATTTACAAAACAAATATAAACATTTAAAAACAAAATTGTATACTTACGAAAAAATTTGTAATTTTACAAAAATGAAGTAAAAAATACAAAAACAATATTGTAAATTTACAAATTTTTTGGTTAAACTACTGTTTTTACGGCAAAAAAATAAGAAAAAATTATATATACAATAAAAATTCTAAATTTACCACTTTTTATTGTAAATATACAAGTTTTTTGCCATAAAAAACAGTAGTTTAACCAAACAATTTGTAAATTTACAATTTTGGTTTTTAATTTTCTACTTTATTTTGTAAATTTACAACTTTTTTTTGTAAGTTTACAATTTGTTTTGTAAATTTTATTTTTTTTTGCAAATTTACAATTTTTATTGTAAATATACGTGTTTTTCAATATTTTTTGCGGTAAAAACAGTAGTTTAACCAAATAATTTGTTAATCTACAATTTATTTTTTTCATTTTCTATTTTTTCTTTGTAAAATAACAATCTTTTTCTGTAAGTTTACAATTTTGTTTTGTAAATTTACCAAATTTTTTGTAAATTTCCAAAAAAAATGTTCACCTCGAAGTTAATATTTTACAAAAAAAATTGTAAATTTACATTTTCTTTTGTTAAATCAATTTACAAATTATCCCCGTAACATTACGGGGATTCTTGCTAGTACATATTTTACAAAACCTGCCCCGTAAAATCACGGGGATTTTATGTCATTTTACAAACTTTTTTTTTTGAGTGTAGAAATAATGTCTTAAAATATTGGCCTTTTTCTTAGAATCTAAAATTTTTCTAAAGGAAAAATTTTTCAGAAGCTGAGAATTTTTCTATAAAAAATTCTCAGAATCTGAGGCTTTTCTATATGAAAAATGTTTCAGAATCTGTCTTAAAATCTGAGATTTTTTCTATAAAAAAATTTTTAGAATCTGAGGATTTCTATATGAAAAATGTTTTAGAATCTGAGAACTTTCTATAATAATAATGTCTCTGAATCTGAGAATTTTTCTTACAATCTAGAAAATGTCTCAGAATCTTATACTTTTTTTTAAGAAAAATGTTTAAGAATCAACGAATTTTTCTTAAGGAAAATTATCTCAAAATCTAAGATTTTGTGTATAGGAAAAATGTTTCAGAGACACAAGCTGAGACTTTTTGTATAGAAAAAAGTTCAAAATCTGAGACTTTTTCAATTGTAAAAATATATTTTTCTATAAGAATAATGTGTCAGAATCTGAGTATTTTTCTATGGGAAACATATTTCAGAATCTGATAATTTTTTTTTAGGAAAAATGTCTCAACATGTTTTAGAATCTGACAATTTCCTATATGCAAAATGTCTTAGAATCTGAGACTTGTTATATAGGAAAATGTCTAAGAATTTGAGACTTTTCTATAGGAAAAGTGTTTAAGCATCTGCGACTTTTTCGATAGGAAAAATGTCTAAGAATCTTAAAAATTTTCTGTAGAAAAAATGTCTGAGAATTTGAGACATTTTCTATAGGAAAAATGTCGAGACGTTTTCTATAAGAGTCTGTGACTTTCTATAGGAAAAATATCTCAGAATTAGAAGCTTTTTCTATAAGAAACTTGTCTAAGAATCTGATTCTGGGAAAATGTCTTACAATCGGAGTCTTTTCTTTTGGAAAAGTATTTTATGAATATGTTTATACAGGGTGGTCCAATAACTGGTATCTTTTTAAAACATGCAATGAAATGAACAATACTCAATAGTTTTGAAACCTTATGGCTTTATTTGAAAGAGCAAATATTCCCACACTCAAAAAAAAAAGTTTGTAAAATGACATAAAATCCCCGTGACTTTACGGGGCAGGTTTTGTAAAATATGTACTAGCAAGAATCCCCGTAATGTTACGGGGATAATTTGTAAATTGATTTAACAAAAGAAAATGTAAATTTACAATTTTTTTTTGTAAAATATTAACTTCGAGGTGAACATTTTTTTTGTAAATTTACAAAAAATTTGGTAAATTTACAAAACAAAATTGTAAACTTACAGAAAAAGGTTGTTATTTTACAAAGAAAAAATAGAAAATGAAAAAAATAAATTGTAGATTAACAAATTATTTGGTTAAACTACTGTTTTTACCGCAAAAAAATATTGAAAAACACGTATATTTACAATAAAAATTGTAAATTTGCAAAAAAAAAGTAGAAAATCAAAAACCAAAATTGTAAATTTACAAATTGTTTGGTTAAACTACTGTTTTTATGGCAAAAAACTTGTATATTTACAATAAAAAGTGGTAAATTTACAATTTTTATTGTATATATACCATTTTTTCTAATTTTTTTGCCGTAAAAACAGTAGTTTAACCAAAAAATTTTTAAATTTACAATATTGTTTTTGTATTTTCTACTTCATTTTTGTAAAATTACAACTTTTTTCGTACACTCAAAAAATTATGTAGGTAAATTCCAGTGAATATTCACTTAAAACAAATGAAATTTTATTTAAAAACCATTCCACTGTTTTTTCATTTAAAAAAAAACATATTACAGTCAATTTTAAATGTTAATTTAATGACTAACCAAAACATTAAAAAACTAGTGAATATTCAGTTATTTTGTATTGAAAAACAGTAAAACTATAGAGGAAATTTTTTACTGCCGAAATTAAATGTAACAGAAAATTCAGTTTTAAGACAGTAAATTATTTTTTTTAAACTACAGAAACAGTAGAAAACAAGAAATCCATAATAAAATTAATGATTTTTCTTTTAAAATAACTTTACTGATTAATTTTTAAAATAACCTACAAACAGTTAATGACATAATTTTCTTAGTGTAAGTATACAATTTTGTTTTTTAAATTTTTATATTTGTTTTGTAAATTTACAAAAAAAATTGGTTTATTTACATATTTGTTATGTAAATTTAAAGGTTTTTTTCCATTGGTGCATCTTATTTTTCCTTCTTCGGCAGCTGGAGTAGCACTTCAACAACCTGAAATGATTTTTTTTTTCACTTGAACACTTTTAACAAACTTTTTTATGGATAACACTGCACTTTTTTATTTTTTTTTCGACATTTCGTTTTTCTTAAGTAGAACACATGAGAATTGCAAAGGAGGCTACACAAGAAATTTCTTATATTTTCAGGAAAAATTAGTCAAAAAATAACATTTTTTTTTAATTTTTAATTATTTTCACAAGTATTTTTAAAAAATTGGCAAAAAAATTTTTGGATATTGTAGATTGGATGTTTAAGTACCTGTTAAAATAAGAAAAACTTAATTTTTCATAATTGGCAGCTTTTTATTGACATTTTAGTTGCCAAATTAAAAAAAAAAAATTACCAAAAAAATATGGTAAAATTACCAAAAAATGGTAAAAATACAAAGAAAAAACTAGAACAATAATATAGTAAAAGCACATAAAAATTGTTGTATTTTACTAAAGGAAATTACAAAAAAAAAAAAAATGGTGTAAAAATTCAATTTTTTTGCTAAAGCTTACAATTAGTTGAAAAATGTTTGTGTCCGGAACTTAAAAAATTTCCAAACTTTTTTTTTCATGAAATTTTTTATTTATAAAAAGTTATTTTTAACAAAATTTTTTACTCCAAAACGCAAAAAAATCTGAACTTAGAAAATTTTTGCGTGTCCTATTGTTGAATAATCAAATTTTTTTTGTAAAACAACATTAATTCTAGTAATAAGTAAAATAAGTTTTGTAAAATTACATTGGAATTTTGTACTTTTCAATACATACATTTCAAACTGAAAACCTTGTAAACGATATTAAAAAAAAAAATTGTTTGTAATAAAACATTTTTTGGTAGAAAGACTAAATACTATCAAATAAAATGTTGTTGTACAATTACAATTTTCTTGTGTAAAACAACTAAACACCTTGTAATTTTTTTTTAATTTGTAAAATAATTATTTTTTTTGTTAATTTACCTAAAAAAATTGTTAAATAAATTTACCAACATATTATAGTAAAATTACAAAGCGCAAGGTAGTTTTTGTTTTATTAAAAATACAAGAATTTTTGTAAATAGACAAAAATATTAGTAAAATAGAATTACAAGTCCTTTTGCTTGTAATTTTACAAACTTTTTTTTTTGAGTGCATTATTTATGGCAAACGACTTCATTCATGCGGTTGCCTGGGTTAGCTCCGCAGTAGCTCATTCTCGGCACCCATTTTTCTAATGTTTCTGGTTCTATCTCACGAATGGCTTGAACGATATTCGTCGAATGGGCCTAGAACATTTCTGGATTTCGCATGTTGCATGAATCTTTAACGAGACCCCTCAAAAAAATTTTTAAAGTTTTTAATCGGCAGCTCTGAAGTGATCAATTGTCACCGCGAATATGGCGAAAAACACGATTTCCGAACTAAGTGCGCAAAATATCGATTGTTTGATGGACTGTGGGACATATTGCGACATCCTTCTGAAAATAAATGTCATCCAAGTTGGTATATTCTATTACGGCCAACAAAAAGTCGGTAATCATGGCTATGTAGCGCTCATCTTTGAAGAAAATGGGAGTTTCAGCTGTATTTTTGAAAATATTGTGTAATGATGCTGATACTCAAATCTATTGCTTTCTATAGATGAATTGGATTCTTTACAATACCTTGCGAGTTTTACGATCCCAAGATGTACCAATTTGTTTGTTAACATAACCTCATTTGTGTGCCTTATTTCGGTTAAAAACTTTTTTTCGAAAAACGTGCAGTTTGGCAGCGCAGTACTGCGCTACAACGCGATACAGCGGAGCAAGCCGAAGACGCATCAATGAAGTCGTTTGCCACAAAAAACGGGAATGTTTGCTCTTTCAAATAAAGCCATAAGGTTTCAGAACTATTGAGTACCCAGCAAAACTTAGATTACCAAATAAGGTATAAAATAAGGTATAGGATCTCTTATTTTATCCATTAAAGCATTGATGATTTTAACAGGCGATGAGACTCAAAGTAATGCATCCACATTATCACAAAGAATACCAGTAAGGTATAAAATTCCTATTAATATTATAAATCTGAGTGTTGGTTTGTCTGTCTGTCTGTCTGTCTTTCTGTCTGTCTGTCTGTCTGTCTGTCTGTCTGTTCCGCAATCAGGGGAGAACGGTTGAACCGATTTTCATGAAATTTTCACCACATATAGTACAAACCGCGGCGGGAACTATAGGCCATAAGAGAAAGCGATCGGACAAAGGGGCGTAAAATGCCACGCCCCTTTTTATTTTATGGAACTTCATTCTGCCTTTTCCTTAAAAACGCATAAACGGCTGAACCGATTTCAATGAAATTTTCACCACAGATAGTACAAACCAATACGGAAACTGTAGGCGATACAAGAGAGCGATCGAAAAAAGGGGCGTAAAATGCCACGCCCCTTTTTAATTTATTGAAAGTTACATCTGCCTTTTCCTCAATAACGTTTAAATGGCTGAACCGATTTTCATGAAATTTTCACCACATATAGTACTGACCGAGGCGGAAACTATAGGCCATAAGAGGAAGCGATCGGACGAAGGGGCGTAAAATGCCACGCCCCTTTTTATTATATTGAACAGTATTCTGCCTTTTCCTCAAAAACGCTTACTTGGCTGAAGCGATTTTCATGAAATTTTCACCACAGGTAGTGCTAACCAAGGCAGGCACTATAGGCTATCGGACCAAGGGGGCGTAAGATACCATGCCCTTTTTATTTTAAGGCCAGCTGAACCATACTATACCGCCAGCTGAACCATACTATACCGCAATCACGTACAAACGACCTAAACGGATATTGTTTGTCTGTCTGTTCCGCAATCAAGGGAAAACGGCTGAACCGATTTTGATGAAATTTTTACCACATATAGTACTAACCGAGGGGGAACTATAGGCCATAAGAGAGGCCGATCGGACAAAGGGGCGTAAAATGCCACGCCCCTTTTTATTTTATGGAACGTTGCTATGCCTTTTCCGTAATAACGCATAAACGGCTGAACCGATTTTAATTAAATTTTTACCACAGGTAGAACTGCCCGAGGTGAAAATATGAGTCCAAATTGTGGGCGATCAAACAAAATGGGCGTAAAATGCCACGCCCCTTTTTATTTTATGGAACGTTGTTCTGCCTTTTCCGTATTAACGCATAAATGGCTGAACCGATTTTAATGTAATTTTTACCACAGGTAGTACTGACCGAGGCGGAAGCTATTAACCCACAATAGTGGGTGATCAAAAAAAGGGGGCGTAAAACGCCACGCCCCTTTGTATTAAGTTGAATGATTTTTTTTGTCTTTTCGCAATCAGGCTTAAACGGCTTAACTGATATTCATAAAATTTTCACCACAGATAGTATTAACCTTTGTATTGCATTTAAATTTATTTCTGCCCGTTTTGTAATCACGCATGAACGGCTAAACCGATTTTAATTATTTTTTTTTACCACAGATAGCGCTTTTGGACAAAGGGGCGGAAAATGACACGCCATTTGTATTTAAATGAACGTTATTTCTGCCTTTTCCGCAATCACGCTTAAACAGCTGAACCCATTGTCAGCACAGGTAGTATTAACCGAGGTGAAAACTATGAGATCGTGTTTGGACAAAGGGGCCTATATTGGCACGCTCCTTTGTCCTACAATTAAATTTTTTTCTGCGTGCTTCGTAATCATGCTTAAACAACTAACCCGATTTTAATAAAACTTTCACCACAGACACCTGTCTGTTCCGCTATGAGGTGAAAACGGCTGAACCGATTTTCATAAAATTATCACCAACGAAAGTAGTAACCGAGGCGGGAACTATAGTCTTTATCAACGGACGCCCGACAAAGGGGGTACAAACTGCCACGTATTTTTTAGCAAAAACTTATTAAAATATTTTGTTAAAAAAATTTTAATTTTTTACAGCCCAACAAAGTTTTTTGTTTACCATAAAATGATTTTTCAGTAATGTCCTAATATTAAATAATATTTTGAGTAAAAAATAGTTTTTTTTTCACTTTGTTCGAAACTTTCCCGTTTTAAAGTCAACAAAAGAACCCAAAAAAAGTTCTCCACAAGTCGAATATTTTGTTGTTACCCTAACTGTTCCAAACCCCGACGCTAAGCGATAACCGAGGCGGGAACTTTAGTCTGCATCAACGGGCGATCGAACATAACCAAACTTATGACTGTCAAATTTTCGCTACAAATTAATTGATATTTCGAAACATTTTTTTACCGCTGAACAACTTACAACTTATATCTTCAGTAAAAAATAAAAAGTTTTTTCACTTTGTTCGGAGCTTTCCGGCTTTCAAGTCAAAAAGAAACCCAACAAAAAATGCCCAAAAGTCCAATAATTTGTCGTGCTAATATTTACGCTAAATGGTTACTGTTTTAAACCCCGACGCTAAGCGAAATCGAAAAAAAATCGCTCAACCCATAAACCCAGTGAAAAATCATAAAGCAGTATGCTAATAAAAAACTCATTCATTATATAATATTTTTTCAACCCGGGCAACGCCGGGTGCAAAACAGCTAGTAAGTCATAAATTTATAACGAAGAATACGAGTAAGGTGAAAAATATGTGATATTTTATAGGTTACGAAAAATGAAATAATATAGCATACCAGAAGATAATATATAAGGTGTTACGAGTAGTGAAAAAGTAATTTTGTATTAAATTTACTCACGTGATTGTAAGTGAGTGTAAGTAGAGAAAATATGCTCGTGAGTGTGTGTCATTAGAAATTTCCTGTCGTGAGCCCATCGCTAGTTTAAACTTATGCATTTTTTTTATAAAATAATTATTTTTTATGTTATTGAAATGCATTATGCAACCAATTATAAATAATGCATTATTTCAAACTTTCAAATAATACATAATGTAACCAATATAAGTCATCCATGATTTAATGTTTAGAAATAATAAATATGAAATACATTTTTTCCAATAATCATGCATTACGTAGCAAATTATTAGTAATGCATTATTTTTCACTTGAAAATAATACGTTGTGGAACAAATGTTTGGTAAGACATCCTAAAATAATGCTACAAATAAGGTATATACATTACCTGGTAATGTGTTATATAATCACTACCCATTACCAAAGTTTTGCTGGGTATTGTTCATTTCATTGCATGTTTTAAAAAGATACCAGTTATTGGACCACCCCTTAGAATCATTTTCTAATGTGTTTTTTTCCCGAGAAACCTTTTCCATTGGAAATTTGATTTAGAGTCTTTGACTTTTTCTATAACTGTCTTTACTGGAAATTGTCATAGAATCTTAGAATTTTCCTTAAAAAAAATTCTGATTCTGATAATCTTCTTTGTAAAAATGTATCAGCATCTGATTCAATTCACACATTAAAAAAAGGCTTGTCTCTTAAAAAATTTTACAACATAACAATGTTAAATTATTTTCCAACAACAGATTTAAATTTACGCAAAAATGAAGAATCTGATTGGGTTACATTCAGTTCAAGGAAAAGATCGAGAAAAATTCTAAAACATGTGCTGTTATGTAAATTTTTTGTAAAAAAAAAATTTAAAACAAAAAAAATGTTGGGCCCCCACCGAAATAAAATCCTGGATACGCCCCTGTGAAAAGATGTATGTTTTATTCAAAAAAATGTGAAATATATTTAATAAGAAAAAAATATTGTTAAGATTAAAGAAATTCTTTTTTAACTGGAAAAATTATATTTTAACTGGAAACTGGACCAGACTCAAAATAACTGGAAAATCCAAGCCATTCCCGGCCATCTGGCAACCCTAGTTACACTGGAGGTAAACCTTAACATTTCATATCCCGAGTAAAAAAATTTTTTAAGATCTAATTTGATCTCAAAATTGGCTATATCAAGTTGGATCAAATATTGGTCTAAATGTATTATTTTAGATACTCAAATATAAAAAATGATACAATTAGATCCGAATTTTGGTCAATTCCAATTAAATCCAGTTGATCTGTTTTTATATAAATTAATATAGATTTATATAATTACATAAAGACAGATATGTTTATGTACATATAACCTCAGATAAGAAAATGGAGCCGCAGTAAATCTTACAATTAAAAAAAAAAAAGTGTAATGTTAGCAAAAAAAGCTTGTAAACCTACAAGAAATTTGCTGATTTTAAACCCAACATTTTTTTGGTAAAGTTAGCAAAAATGTTTAGCCAAAAATTAGTTAACTGAAATTTTTTTTATTTCAACTTACAAGTAAGGTCTTTCACAAGGCACCCACCGATTGTCCTGAAACTTACATATAGAAAAGAGGAAAGCAAAATAAGAGTTACCCATTTTTTTATAGCTGCCCAATCTCACACTAAGCGGGTGGGGGAAAACGGGATTTTTTTAGTTTTTTGAGGATTTTTTCTATTTCTTTAAAAGAAACTATATGAACATTTTATACAGGACGAAAGGTCTTTTGAAGGCCTATCCAATGGTGTATCGGTCGTATCCGAATTCGGCTTCGTTAAGTTCGTTATTGTCAAAAATGAATAATCGTTGGGGTAGTTTATATGGAGATGTATAAACGTACGACCGCCAAAATCATATATCATAATCTCTATAAAAATTAAGCTCAGCCGTATTTTTTCGTTTGGAGAAGCTTTTGCTAGTTCGGCTTTTACACGGATTTTCCCGAAAGCCCTCATTTTTCATAAGGTGGCAATCCTTTTTAAATTTGAGATTGTGCAGCTAAAAAAAAAAAACAGGCAACTCTTATTTTTTCCCCCTCCTTCTAATATTTAAGTTTCAGGACAATCGGTGGGTTCCTTGTGAAAGACCTTTCTTGTTAGTTCATACACATTTGAGGACCCCATTGGGTTCCGACTCGATAGGTCCAGACCCCGATGGGCCTAGACCTAGTTGGGTTAATTAAAATTCCTCCTAGTTTTTGATCCAAAATTTGTGTCCGTTTCGGTCTACCTTGCTTAGTTTTTGAGATACGTGATTTTAGGGAACCACAGGGGTTTTGAAAATTAAAAAACTCGATAACTTCAAAAATATTACTCGCTTTTGGTCTTTGTTCTACGTATTGAGGGCTACAAAAATTATTTTTGGATTTTTTATGTGTCGGCAATATTTACCGAGATATGAGCATTTTAAAATTTTCGGGAATGATAACTTTTTTGGATCCAAAGTTAGGACCCATTGGGGTTCACACATGTGAAGAGGACCGGCGATACTAGTAGCCCGAGAACAAAAAATGGCCTCCATTTTGCTCTATCTGGCTTATTTTCCGAGATAGCGCCATTTTATATTTTTTTCAAAAAAAAAAAAAAATGCAATTTATTTTTGCTAATATTAGCAAAATAGCTTGTAAAAATTTGGTCAACTCAATTTTAAGTTTAGCAAAAAAAATTAGTTTAAATTTTGTTTAAAATTGCTAATGCTCTAAATGAGTTTACAAGATAAATAAAATAGTAAATCTACTAATGTATTATTTTGAGTGTAATTGATATTTACTGACTAAGAAAACCTATACAATTTAATTCTTTTCATATTTTTAATAAACAAATTTGGCTTAATTAACTAAACTAGCATTTATGTTATGAATCCTTAACACAAACGAAAGTTTTGAAAAATTCCCTACTGGGAAAGAAAATCTCACTCACTCATACATTTACACTTAGCAGTTAGTACAGTTTCTTTGTTTAGCAGGGCAACAAACGTATTAACACTTTTCAAAAGAAATGGGTCTCTTTTATGAGCAAAAGCGGCATTTTTCATTGTGTTGGTGTATAAGTGTGGGTGTGTGTTTAAATGTGATTTTTATATGTGTTTGTTTTTGTTTTACATGTTATCGTATAAGTGTTTTGTCGAGAACGTATTTTTTTACGTTTTGTTTGCTTTCTTAACATGAATGCTACTGACGTTGTTATTGTTCTTTAGTGTTTGGCTATTGCAAACACCATTTTGTTGGCATACACTGGGTTATGAAAGTATACGGAAGGTGATTTTTATTAAGTGTTATACCATTTTTTATGTTAAATATAACATACATAGTTCGAGACTTTGGAGGAAATTACGAGGATAGACCTGAAGAGCTTGAAACAATTCGCAATGAAGGTCAATGTATTTAGTTTACATCGATAAGCGGAAAAAGTTTTGTGGTATCGCTATGGACCAATTGGTCTATGCGGAGTGCCCATCTGGCACCGCCACCCTAACCTTACCTAACATACTCGCCAAGCGTGCACATTATCTCTGGATGGAACATATCGTGAACCTATATTCAAAATATGCCAACTCAAATTTGACGGATATGAGTTTCCCCTATGCAATACCCATCTGTGATAAAAATTTAAAAAAAAAAAAAATAATTTGTTGTTGTTTTACATCCATTTTTGTTATTCTGCTATCTCAAAGTACGTATTTTTTTGGTGAAAATAAGTGCCAACTTCCATTGTAAATTTCCAAAAATTTTTCAAAAAATTAAAAAAAAAAAATAATGCCATTTTTCTTATTGCAATTGCCATGCTGAACACGAATCTGGTAAAGATTTTGATATCGAATGGCTAGTTTTCAAGATATTACCATTTTGAAATTATCGGTAAATAGTGTTTGCAAAAAAAAAATTGCTTATACTTACCCAGCAAAAAAAGAGCTTACCATTCACTACAAAATTCACCACAACTTATGAACCAGATGTACTTCTTCTTCAACTGAAACATTGATGAATTTAATATGGGCGTGACACACAAAGTATGTTCTTTTTATCGCCACTTTTCAGTGGCGAAAGATTGACACTTAAGTATAACATATATCACTAGTGTTTTTATCACAACTTCTGAAGTAGTGATCCGGATGTTAATATAACTTGACCTTTTGGAAGCACTTTTTTCATCACTTCTTTAGAAGTACATATTTCTTGGCATTTTGGGTGTGATTATGTCATTTGTTTTTGTGATTTAGAACTTCTAAATTAGAAGTTCTTTTTTCACTTATTTTTGTAAGATTGATTGAAAGAGTATTTTTTTTGTAATATTTACACTAAAAACACTGTTCGACAGCAAAAACCTTCCAGTGAAATTTGTAACTGGTCCTTATAGATTTTGATCTCCTGCTTCCAAATCTACCGTCCAAATTTTTCTAGCACGTACCGTTTTTGAGATATTCGCTGTTAAAAAGAAAAAACACTTTTAGGGGTCCACTGTTACGTATTCTTACGTTGCTTCCACGAAATAGGACTTGATTTCATATAAAATGGACCTCCTGATTCCAAAACTGCAATCCACAATTTTCAAGCATGTTCTGTTTTTGAGATATTCGCGTTTGAAAATTTTAGTGTGATTTATAAAGAATATAAGTGCGTATCAGTAGAGTTTGAGTTTTTCAAACGCCAATATTTCAAAAACAGTACGCGATAGAAAAATTTGGATGCCAGATTTGGAATAAAGATGCCTTATTTTTACTAAATCGAGTTCTATTGTGTTTGAGCAACTTAAGAATACGTTACAGAGGACACCCAAATATTTCAATATTAAAACGCGAATATCTTAAAAACCTTACGTGATAGAAAAATTAATTTCATTGATAATCTAACGTATATACTTCAAATTAAAAAAGGAGTAATTATAGAGATCACAAAACTATTAAAATTCACGGCGAATTGATTCACAAGTTTGTTTTGACCACAAGCCTATACCTCAATTTTCTAAAAAGCTTAAACAATCTTTAATAATGTGATGCAGCAACATCCGCTTTAGTTCGTAAATGTATTTATTAAATTTAGGACCAACTTTTTTTGATATAAGATATGAAATTTGAAAAATTTATCAATAATCGATTTTCGTCTTTTCGATTTTTTAAGCTCTAAATCAGTCATGGGCATTTTTGTAATTCCTATTCCCGCGGGAATAGGCTAAAAAATGCTGCTTGTGCGCTGTCAACACACATACACTATAAAATTCTGTTGCTTGAGCAAATTTGTTTACTTTTCGCTTGCTACTACCCACACAAGCATAAATGTTATAGTATGTGTGTGCGCATCGCTGCTCTAAATAAAAAGAAAAGAAATGCCATTACCAAATTTTGTCACCATTTTTGCAAAACCTAAAATTGCATACTTCGTGTATCACCCTCATTGTAATTGTTTCAGTTGAAAAAGAAGTTCATATGTTGTGGTAATTTGATTTGATTCCTAAGAACATATAAAAAAGGTACTTCAAAATCATTAAGGAAAGAACTGGTGAAAGATGTTTTTATTGTTATTTTGTAGCATTTTTGGAAGTGATTTTAAAAGTACTTCCTACGGAATATGAAGTTCGGCACCTATCGCTACTTTGTATGTAGTGAAACACTAATTCTTTTTGAACCACTTCGTTTATTTTTTGCTGGGTATATATGTAACTTTCAAACTATTTGTCAGATTGAAACATTATGAGTGGGGCAAATTAAGTCAATGATGTAAGCTTTCACAATAGCTAGTTTGGAGTGACCCTAATACAATACAACGTGAGTTACAGAGTCCCAAAGTTGACCACCCTGAGATTAAAAGGCTTTTGGAGCTAGTAACTTTTAAAAATATGCAGAGATTTTTAATTTTTTTTTTCAGTTTTTGCAATTATCGTACTAAGGATAACAAAAAACAAAAAAAAAAAAATATAAAAATTTTTCCAAAAAAAATGTTTTTTTATTTTCCGACAAAATATGCCAACTCTAAAAAAATATTTGTTTTTTGATGTAGTAATAAATGCCATCTCTCAAAAATACGCAAACAAGTGCAAAATATAAAATTTTTGGCATATGTAAAAGTTATTTAGAATATTTAAACCATGTTATGGAAGGTACATTGTTAACTTTTACAATAATATGCGAAATAACTAGTTTTTTAGCTCTCCTGAACAGTAAGCTTTTTCGAGTTGGCATTTATTGAATACTAGCTGAAGTGCCCGGCGTTACCCGGGTTGACTTAGACATGAATATATAAGTAGCTTCTCCCCGGCGCCATCTATAGGGTCCATTCATACACACTAATTTTCTCATTACGAAACATTCATACATTCTGAACTGCTGTTAAATTTCACTGAAATGAAGAATTTTGTTAATAACTTTACCCCAGCGCCATCTACCGAGCCCAAGTTTTACCAGGAAACTTATTTTTGTTTAAAAAATATATTTTGTGAATTTCAGCCAAATCGTACCATAAATACCAAAAATTCAAATATTGCGACAACAGCGCCACCTATCGGGATTAAACTTAAGAGAAACCTGGCTCTAGACTAAACTAATATATTGTCCAAGTTTTGTGTCAATCGGTTCAGCGGTTCTTAAGTTTTAGTAACACGTACCCCGCACAAACGTTTTTATATAATCCCAATTAGAAATGTCGTTAAGACATCTCAAAGACTTCCCTATGACAATGTCAGTGTACCTGCTGACTGAAAAATCTCTGACCATACAAAAAACCTCATGACACCTCCTGACTTTTTCAAGTATTTTGTCAAAATTCCTCGCCGACAAGTATGCAGGTAGTCAATAGTGCTGACTACATTATTTATCCAAAAATTTAAGATTTATTAATCACGTCTTTTAATTTACACTACTTACTATTTTTATCTGTCTATTTCTTAAATTTAATTTTTTAAAACTTACTATTTTGATCTGCCTCACTTGGTCCGCGAACTCAGAACCTTCTGTTCACTGGTCTAGCACCTTACCCCTTTAGCCAAACTTTGATAATAAATGTGTTTATTTAAAAATAAATTTAAATTAATTTATTATTTGAATTGTCCTGTTATATATAAGTATTTCGTCGCCTGAATTGAAAAATGCTACAATATGAATTTTTTTTCCTCAAAGATAAAATTTTTTTAAATATTAATTGGAATTTGGTTTCATCCTATTTAACAAGATTTTGTTAGAGTTATTTAGGCGTATCTTAGTTGTTTTTAATATTATTTATACAAACCAAAAAAAAATATTTACAAAAAAAATATTGCAGGAGCCGTTTACAATTAAGGCGACGATATATTCAATTTATTTTGTTTTTGACAAATTTGAAAATATTATGATTTCAAAATATATTTTATTACAAACAATTTTAAGTTGTGGTTGGCCTAGTTGTCTAGCAGGTTCGACAGCTTACGTGTTATAGATTTTTGGCCTCGGTTCAATCCCCGGTCGCGGATTTTTTTTTTTATTGTTTTAAGACCAATTCAATTTTATTTTTTTAATTACAAAGAAAATTAAAAGAGTTTTAAAGGATTAAACAAAATTACATCGATTTTACTTACATCGGAAAAAAAAATTTTAGTGATTGGTCGGATTTGCTATATAATTGTCAGCATTAAAGACATGATTTTTCTAAATTGATAAGACAACTTATATGACAAGTCAGTACATTTGTAGAACTTGGAGAGCTCCGACAAAAATTATGACATGTCCTTAAGTTGTCTTTAGTAAAATGTATTCACTTGCTGACTTCTACCTGATGAATCATTACTGACATTGTCTTAAAGACAAAATTTCTAATTGGGATAAGATAGTTCGACGATATACAGATCACACCAAAAAAAATTGATGCAACAAAAAGTTTCGTAATTTTTTTCGTAAAATAAACGAAAGTTGACTATATCCTAGTTCGCAAAATAAAATCTTCACACAATTTTTCCAAATGTCATCAATGGCATGTGAACAAATGACCACTAACAATTCTCTTAAACAACCGCTGACCAACTGCTGATATATCATTGGGGACATTTTGAAAAATTTTATGAAGATGTCAGCAATTTCTTTAAAGGAAGTGTCAGCAGTTCGGCAGGGTAATTCTTTTTGCCGGCTGGGATATAACGAAAAACTTTAGAACTGCATTTCGTATTTTTACGAAAGTAATACTTCGGGTAGTTACAAAAATCTGCACAAACTCATTATACCCTGTACCACTGAGTGGTGTAGGGTATAATAATTAGTAAATATGTGTTTCTTCATATTTACGAATATTGACTAACGAAAAAATGTTGTAAAAACTTTTGTACAGGCTTTCGTATTTTTACGAAAAATTTTCATAAAACAGAAAAAAATATTTCATTTATTTCACGAAATAATTTCGTAAAACAAAAAAATATTTCGTTTATTTTACAAAATTGTTCGTAAAAAAAAAATAATTCGTTTGTTTACGAAATTATTTCATAAAATACAAAAAAAAAAATAGTTTTTCGTGCATTTCGTACATTGTACGAAGAATTTCGTGGTGCGAAACATCGAAATTTTTTGTACATTATACAAACGTTTATATAAGGCAGGATTTTTTTTCGGTCCCGCTTTTATTCCTACTGGGATACATACATTTCAATGAATTTTATTATTTCCTTATTGTGATACATAGATATAGATATTGTGTGTTACATTGTGGTCATATGGGGAACACTTAAAGGGTGTTAAATACTTTGATAGATACAGTTTATCACAGGTAATTTGTGGTGGATTTCTATAAGTTGTTATTACACTGCATTGTTGTGGTAAAATGATAGAATTTATTAACGAAATTAAATGAATCAACATTTAAGTGATAAAGTCTAAAGGATAATAGAAAAATATTTACTCTTTTTTTACAAAAGTTAATGTGCGAGAAATAAAGCTAGGAAAAGTCAGTTTTTGCAGTTTGTAAAAATGAATATTGGTTTTTATGAAAATTCTGAAATTTTCTTATACCAACATGGCGTATGAGTAACAAATATTTATGAAACCGACGAATTGACATTATATCAATTATTTTAGCATTTGTGAAATGCTAAAGAAATGTTCAAATCACTCACGGCTTACTCAAACTAAAAGTTTACTCGCGCTTACTAATTATACTAATAAATATTTAAAGGTAATGTCTTACAAGGGAAGTATCTCAACCCTTATGAACCGATTTGCATGAAACGTAAAATATGTTTAAAAGAGACAATTCTAAGGTTAGGGTGTCTCGGTTTATCGGCCATATCGGGGATTTAGGGGTTCAAAACATGGGTCAAAAAATGGCAAAAAAATCGTTGTTTGGATTTTTCAGCAATTTCTCTCTAAGAAACTATATGATGTTTACATATGGGAAGAAAGGTTTTTTTAGTTCGGGAGTTAACGAAATTTTGAAACCTTAAAATCGTCTCTTTTATATATATTTTAAGTTTCAGGCAAATCGGTTCATAAGGGTTGAGATACTTCCCTTATCAGAATTTCTTTTTAAAATATGTCTTGGAACTTCTAATAGGAAAAGCTGAGAACTTTTCTGTAGAAAAAAAGTTTTGAAATCCTAGAAAATATCTTATACTTTTTTGATAGGAAAAATGTCTCAGAATCTGTTAGTTTTTTTTTTAGAAAAAATTTTCTGGAATCTGAGACTTTTTCTGTAGGAAAAATTACTCAGAACCTGGGACTCTTTCTACAGAAAAAGTGTCTCAAATCTGAGAAAATTTTCTCAGATCTGAGATTCTGGCCGCTGTTCCAAAAAAAGTAATTCACATAAAAAATGTGAAAATTAAAATTTCCGAATTTTTTTGGTGTTCTAGATTTCAAATCTGAATTTCTTTTTCGTTTTGTTTCACATAAACAAAATTTGGTGAAAGTAAAACGAATGCACTTTTTTCCTTATAATTTTTTAAGTTTTAATTATTCGATTTCAGCTTCAAATGAAAACGTGAACAACAAAACACTAAACTTGATTTCATGTGATTCGGAAATTTTAATGTGATTTGAAAAGTTGTGAAAGACAGAACAGAGGCCTTATTCTATTTGAAAAATGTCTCATTTTCATTTGAAAAAATTAATGAGACTTAAACTCTTAGACAAATTTTCTGAACTCAAAAAACCTTGTAAAATGTCAAGAAAAGCCTGTAATTTTTATTTTTTGCTACCGAGAATTCCTACTAAAAGCTACGAATTTTTTTGAAATTTTACAATTTTTTAAAACGTGAAAAAAATAACATTTTTGATTAGAAATATTTTATTTTGTATAAAAAAAACTTTTTTTTAAAGTAATTTTTGAAAAAAAAAAAAAAATATTTATTTTTTTTTGAGTGTAAATTTTTTTTTCGAGTGTATTTTTTTTGTTGCAAAAATATTTTTGAGTGACAAAAAAACGTTGTAAAATATTTTTATACCCTCCACTCTAGTAATAGAGGGTATATATAAGTTTGTCATCCGTTTGTAACACCTCGAAATATTGGTCTAGGACCCCATAAAGTATATATATTCATGATCCTCGATCGATTTTAAGACGATCTAGCGATGTCCGTCCGTCCGTCCGTCCGTCCGTCTGTTGAAAACACGCTAACTTTTGAGAGACTTTACGGAGGCTCCTGAGGTTTGGCATATATGTTGGACATTTACCTGGTCAGGTTGGTATTGCAATCCAGCGAAATCGGTCCAGTGGTTCAAAAGTTATAAGCAAATGAGTGAATTTCGGCAAGGGTTTTTCTGGAATTTACGAGATAAAACACACTAACTTTCGAACGGCAATTTGGAGGGTGCTGAAGTGTGGCATATATATTTACCGTTCCTCTGGTCCGGTTCGTTTTAAATTTCAGCCAAATCGGTCCAGTGGTTCAAAAGTTATTAGCAAAACCGTAAATTGCAGATTAGTTTCACCTTAAATACACGTGTTGAAAACCCGTTAAACATGTTTTGAAAACATTTGTAAGTCAGAAAAATATTTTAAAAGGTATTTTTGTCAAACAAAAATATTTTTACACTAAAACAAAAAAAAATACACTCAAAAAAAAGTTTACACTCAAAAAAAATTTACACTCAAAAAAAAAATTGGTAAATTATTTTTTTTTTTTCAAAAATTAATAAAAAAAATTTTTTTTACACTAAAACAAAAAATACACTCAAAAAAAATTTTACACTCAAAAAAAATTAGTATTTTTTTTTTTTTACTATTAATTAAAAAGGGCATTGTGGAGGTAATTCATAGATTCGGCCAAGTCGAATTTAACTTTTCTACTTGTTGTGACTTACCACTGTTTTTAAATAATGTTTAACGGGTTTTCAACACGTCAATTTAAGGTGAAACTAATCTGATATTCACGGTTTTTCTAATAACTTTTGAACCACTCGCCCGATTTGGTTGAAATTCAATACGAACTAGGCCAGGGGAACGACAAATATATATCTAAGCTTCAGCAGCATCAAAATTGCCTTTCGAAAGTAAGCGTGTTTTTATCTTGTAAATTCACAAAAAACCCGCGCCGAAATTCAGTCTTTTGTTCATAATTTTTGAACCACTGCACTATAGGAAATTTTACCCTTTTTTTGGCCAAAATTATTTGCAGCCAAACGGCTGGACCGATTTGACTGATTTTTTTTATTTGACTTTTGGAAGACTCTTTAGTGGGAGGGAGTGACTCTTAAAGGTTTTCATACACTCAAAAAAAAAAAATTAGTAAAGTTACCTAAAAAATTACCTAATAATTAGTTCCAAACAGGGTTCCCGGGTTATAAGTTGCCGCATCTAAGATTTTTTAGATCCTTGATAGATCATATGGTTTTCTAAACTGTTTTTACAATATTTTTTTTTTTTTGAGTGTACACTAACTTTCGAAGATAACAGTAGAAATTTATTTTAACAATGTTAAGAAGTGTCAAACAAATCTACTTTTTAATAAGGATTTTATTCAAAAATTTTATTTTTGAGTTCCAAGTCGTCAACTACATTTCAAAATGCCACTACGGGCAGCCGTAGATGATGCAAGAGCTAGGGGCTCAACTTCCCTATTTAGATCTTTAGAGATTTCTGCTGTAACTCGTATTTTTGTTCTCGCAGATTTTGACAAAAAAGTTAATTGCGGTCGCCCAGGTTTCGATTTAGTGGAGGCAGGCTGCGTTTCAAGTTTTTTTTAGCCAAGTATTGCCTTTAAGCCAAACAGCATGCTGTCTTTCAAAAATTTTCAAACTCCTACAACTTTTAATCCTTTTCATATTTTTATTTGAACAAAATATTCTTAATTCCTCCTTTATATATTGTTTAAAGTTTTCGAAACATTCACTCTCAGCAATGTATGAAAAGAAATGGTCAGAAATAGCGGCTCCTTATCCACCTCTGCTTTATTTCTCTCGCCATGTATTAAATAACTCTGAATTTGGCACTCAGTAGTCACCTGGAAAAATGGGTATAAAAAAAAAGTTTGCACATATCCGACCTTGAAATTTTTTAAATTCGGAGTAATTGATTGTCCTAGAGAACTTTTATGGTTTTATAGCTAACATATGCTATCATTTTTTTTAAAGTCAAAATAAAATTCCAATACATACTTCAATAAATTCATCTTAAGGTCACTTCAATTTTTCCAATAAAATCGATCTAATAGATGAGTTCACCAACATTTCACTATTTATCATTAAAGTACTCACCTTTGACATTATTTTCCATTTTTTATTTTTTAAGAACTATAAATTCTTAATATAAAAACTTTTGTTTGAAGCTATCACAAAATTCGCTGCTCTCAATCGTTATTTTATAACTAAGTAAGAAATTGCAAGAAAAACTACTGATAAAGTGACAGTACATCAATTCTGTCGAAAAATTGAGAAAGAATTGTTTACTTTGTTAAGTTTATTTTATATTAATGTGAAAAAAAATAATGTTTGCAAAAATTTTAATTTTGACTTTTGGCCAAAAAATGGGTAAAATTTCCTATAGTGCACTGGACCGATTTTGCTGGATTGCAATACCAACCTGACCAGGTAAATATATGTCAAACTTCAACATATATGCCAAACTTCAGGAGCCTCCGTAAAGTCTTTCAAAAGTAAGCGTGTTTTCAACAGACAGAAGGACGGACGGATATCGCTAGATCGTCTTAAAATCGATCGATGATCATGAATGTATATACTTTATGGGGTCCTAGACCAAGATTTCAAGGTGATACAAACGGAATGACAAACTTATATATACCCTCTATCACTAGAGTGTAGGGTATAAAAATACTTCTGATCCTAAGATGTTTTCTATGGGTAAAAAATCACTAAATCTGAGAATTTTTCTAAACGAAAAAAAATTCTAAATATAGAAAATGTTGGTTGGAAAATTCTCTAAGTATCTGAGAATTTTTTATATGAAAGTGTAGCAGAATCAGAAATTATTTATTATAGCAAGAATTTTATAAATTCTAAAAGCTCTTTTGTAGCAAAATGCCTCAGTATCTGAAAATTTCTCATAAACTTTTTCTTTAAGCAATATCTCAGCAAAATTTTAAAATCAGATAACTTTTTGGAATAATCATATCTTAAATCTGATAAACGCATTTCACCGTCCTACAATATTAAACATGAACCGAATGATATACGTCTGAAAGCAAAGATCAAATGGAGTAAAACTGCATTTACAGTTTTTCATTTCGTGATCTGTTTCCTTTTAAAAGGACTCCAAAGTTTCAAAGGATACATTTTGTAAAATATTTTCGAAATATTTATACTTGTCACCAATGATGGCAAATGAAAGGGGAGGATCTCCCCTAATTTTTCCATTTTTTTATTTTGCCATTTCAGGATAAAAGAATGCCAGTAAATTCATTTGAAAACTTTTGTTGAACAATTTGAATGATATTGAAGGATACATTTTTGAAAGGACGTAACTTACCTCCTTTTTCCTGATATCTAAAAATAATAAAATAGAAAAAATTAGGGGAGATCCTCCTCTTTCATTTGCTGTCACTAGTGGCATCCTAGGTTAGGTTAGGTTAGGGGTGGCGGAGCTCAAAATTTTGAACTCCTCGCATAGACCGGCTGGTCCATACACTCAAAAAAATACGTTAGTAGATTTACTAATTTTTTTTTTTTGCTAATGCTAGTTAGCTAACTTTTAGCAAATTTTTAGTTGAGATTAGCATGTTAGCAAAAAAATTCTTGTAAACTTCATTTAGCACATTAGCAATTTTAAACAAACTTTGAACTAATTTCTTTTGCTAAATTTGAAATTGAGTTGACAACATTTTTACAAGATTTTTTGCTAATATTAGCAAAAATAAATGGTAATTTTTTTTTTATTTTCAGAAAACTTTAAATGGCGCTATCTCGGAAACTACGCCAGATAGAGCAAAATGGAGGCCATTTTTGGTTCTTGGGCTCTCCATAGTATCGCCGGTCCTCTTTACATGTGTGGACCCTAATGGGTCCTAACTTTGGATCCAAAAAAGTTAGCATTCCCGAAAATTTTAAAATGCTCATATCTCGGTAAATATTGCCGACACAACAAAAAGTCCAAAAGCATTTTTGTAGCTCTCAACACGTAGAACAAGACCACAAAATAACCAAAAGCTCTCCGAGTAATAGTCTTTAAGTTATTGAGTTTTTTATTTCTCAAAACCCCAGTGCACAGTGGCCGAAACATCCAATCTAGCGGCGCTTAATTCCGAAATGTAAAATAATAAAGCCAAATGCATATTTGTGATTATAAAACTAATATAGAATTTAATTTTTAACCACATTTATTTATTTCAGTGTTTTTATGTATTTTGGGAAATTTATGAGAATATCGGGAGGGTGGTCTGTATGGGGACTAGAAGTTAAAATGTTCCGATTCCGTTAAAATTTAGAGTGATTATTTATGGCTACAAAAAACATTTACCAGTCGAATTTCAGGAGGATATTAGTTAAAATACCATTGTTATGGCTTTTTAGTAAAACTGGAAGGGGAAATTAACATGGGGGCTATGGGATAATAGGACCGATTTTGTCAAAAATTTAATAGGTTTTGTTCTTTTGATAAAAAATCTTAAATTTCAAATTTTAGCCAAATCGATTGAAAATTGTGGTCTGTATCGCGTTTTTACTGTTTATTTGGATAGGCAGATGGACCCCAAAAAACGAACAACTTGCGCGAACTAGCACGCCATACTGAAACGTCACAACAAAAATAACCCAAAATAATAAACAAAGCAGGAATTGGACCGAATACGATCGAATTTCAAAAGTTGCAGTCCATGAAACTATAGTTTATATCACAAATGTCAACTTCTATAATGAACTAATAATAAACTAGATACACACAGGCCACAAACATTTGTTTTTTTAGTTAAAACATACCTTTTACTTTCAATTAAAACTTTTTGGCTCAAAATGTATAAACAAGTGACTTAAAAGTGTCAAGAAAAACTCACTGAGTAATTAGGCCCCAAATTCCTTTAATACACTTACTGCAGAAAATGTATATTTGACAGCTTACAGCTGTGCGAATATTGAAAGCAAAACAAAAGTAAAAACGTAAATTTTTTCTGTAAAGTATAGGTAAACGATGCAGTGCAAAAACATTTATCGATCTTAATTTTTTAATTTTGACTTAAGCGCCGCTAGATCAGTGATTTCGGCCACAGTGCAGTGGTCCCCTAAAATCACGTATCTCAAAAACTAAGCAAGGTAGAGCCAAACGGACACAAATTTTGGATCAAAAACCATGACGATTTTTAAGGAACCCAACTAGAGACGTGTTTTTTTCGAGTTTTTTATATGTAACTATAACTACTTGTAAAAAAACGGTATCACTACTTAACTTTACTATTTTTGGCAACACTTTTTTTCTTTGAAATGTACTTGGTATCACTTTATGTTTTTTATTTTTTATTAAACTTATTTTTATTAAATTTATAAAATTGATAACATTATTGAAACACTTATTTTTTTGTTGAGAATTTAAATTAATCAAACTTATTTTTGGATTTGTATTTATTTTTTATTTGACTTTTTAAAATTAAAAAACAGTGTTGGTAAGTGATATAAACGAAAATTTCAAGATTTGGCACCACTTTTATAAATACTTAACTTTTAAGAATATAAAAATATCCCTACTTATGAAGTGTATATCTACTTAAATTTGTATGGGAATTTTATAACAAATTCGAAAAAAACACACCTTAGGTCTAGCCGCATCGGGGTCTGAACCTATTGGGTCCGAACCCAATGGGGTCCTCAAATGTGTATGAACTAAGTTGAAATAAAAAAAAATTTCAGTTAACTAATTTTTGGCAAAACATTTTTGCTAACATTACCAAAAAAAATTGTGGGTTCAAAATCAGCAAATTTTCTTGTAGGTTTACAAGCTTTTTTTGCTAACATTACAGTTTTTTTTTTTTTTTTGAGTGTAGCAATACCACATGTTCCTTCAACGACGTGGACAAGAACAAATATTAAAGAAATATTTAATAAAATTTAATCTTCCAAAATTCTGAAGTCCTTTAAAAAGGAAACAGGATCACGAAAAGAAAAACTCTAAATGCAGTTTTACTACATTTAGTCTCTAGTTTCAAACGTGTATTATGCAGTTCGTGTTTAAGGATTTTTTTTCATTTTTTCGGACGGTGTTTTTATTTGGAAAATTGTTTTGGAATCTACGTCTTTTGCTGTTAGAAAAATGCTTTAGAACCTGTAAATTTCTTGAGGAGACATTTTTTATTGAATCAAAAATATTCTTTAGTTCTGTAAGGAATGTTTCTATAAAAAATCATAATACATACTAAAAAAACTTAACTAATGATTCAAATGCGACATGAGGTTCACTGCAAAAAAATTTTCCCCTCCCCCCTAAACCCAAGAGCTGAGTCCGCGCCTGCCCTAACCACCATACTGTGGTTTAGGGTTATAATTTTATTTTTAAAAATAAATTCTTGGTACATTGTGGCGTATGATATGTGGGAATTAAAAGTTAATAATACTCATACGCCGTGCTGCAAACAAACTAAAAACTTTTTATTGTATTAAGGCGTATGAGTGATTTTAATATTTTGATAATTTGTATAACTCATACGCACCGAAGTTTTTAATTTATTAAAAATAAACAAGTAAGAAAGCTATATTCGGCTGTGCCGAATCTTTAAATACCCTCCACCAATGTAATGATTTAAAAAACAAAAAAGTTTGTTTTATTTATACCTCAGGAAATAAAAAAAGTACCAAAAAGTGTACTTGCGGTACTTTTAATAAAAGGTACTTTTTATAAAAGGTACTTTTTATAAAGGGTACATTTTATAAAATGTGTTTTTTATAAAAGGCACTTTTTTATAAAAGGTGCTTTTTATAAAAGGCACTTTTTATGAGAGGCACTTTTTATAAAAGGTACTTTTTATAAAAGGTACTTTTTATAAAAGGTACTTTTTATAAAAGGTGCTTTTTATATAAGGTACTTTTTATAAAAGGTACTTTTATAAATGGTACTTTTTATAAAGGGTAATTTTATAAAAGGTACATTTTATAAAAGGTACTTTTTATAAAAGGTACATTTTATAAAAGGTATTTTTTATAAAAGGTACTTCTTATAAAAGGTACTTTTTATAAAAGGTACTTTTTATAAAAGGCACTTTTTATAAAATGTACTTTTTATAAAAGGTACTTTTTATAAAAGGTGATTTTTATAAAAGATACTTTTTATAAAAGGTACTTTTTATAAAAGGTACTTTTTATAAAAGGTACTTTTTATAAAAGGTACTTTTTATAAAAGGTACTTTTTATAAAAGGTACTTTTTATAAAAGGTACTTTTTATAAAAGGTACTTTTTA
This sequence comes from Pegoplata infirma, assembly GCA_963921195.1. NCBI lineage: Eukaryota > Metazoa > Arthropoda > Insecta > Diptera > Anthomyiidae > Pegoplata > Pegoplata infirma. The sequence goes on along the minus strand of OY992540.1, from coordinate 140,515,632 downwards.
TAAAAGGAACTTTTTATAAAAGGTACTTTTTATAAAAGGTACTTTTTATAAAAGGTACTTTTTATAAAAGGTACTTTTTATAAAAGGTACTTTTTATAAAAGGTACTTTTTATAAAAGGTACTTTTTATAAAAGGTACTTTTTATAAAAGGTACTTTTTATAAAAGGTACTTTTTATAAAAGGTACTTTTTATAAAAGGTACTTTTTATAAAAGGTACTTTTTATAAAAGGTACTTTTTATAAAAGGTACTTTTTATAAAAGGTACTTTTTATAAAAAGTACTTTTTATAAAAGGTACTTTTTATAAAAGGCACTTTTTATAAAAGGTACTTTTTATAAAAGGTACTTTTTATAAAAGGTACTTTGTATAAAAGGTACTTTTTATAAAAGGCACTTTTTATAAAAGGCACTTTTTATAAAAGGTACTTTTTATAAAAAAAGTACTTTTTATAAAAGGTACTTTTTATAAAAGGTACTTTTTATAAAAGGTACTTTTTACAAAAGGTACTTTTGATAAAAGGTACTTTTTATAAAAGGTACTTTTTATACTTTTTCAAAACGGTACAGAATTTTCGGAAAGTACTTGTTCTAGAATGTTTTATTTCACTAAAGGATCCTACATTCTAAATTTCAAGTTTTAATAACCATTATTTCAGTAAATAAAAAAAAAGTACCAAAAGTACTTTTTTACCCATTTGACCCCCGTATAATCAACATTGGCAAAACCCGAACCTTAGTGAATCTTTTTTCCGGAAGGTGAACCGACATTGCAAATTTCAATTTTCTAGTACCATTATTTAAGGAAATATAAAATGTAACAAAAGTACATATTTTTACCCTTTTTACCCTATTAGAAACATCATTCGCAAAATCCAAGTCTTAGGGGATCTATATTCCGCGAGGTGAACATACAGTCCAAATTTCAAGTCTATGTGACAATTTTTTAAGGAAATATAAAAGGTACCAAAAGTACAGATTTTTTCCTTTATTACCCCCTTAGAATCAACATTGGCAATAATACAGCCTTAATGGATCTATATTCCGGGAGGTGAACATACAGTCCAAATTTCAAGTCTCTATGACCATTATATCGGGAGATATAAAAAGTACCAAAAGTACAGTTTTTTACCCTTTTTACCCCCTTAGAATCAACATTGGCAAAAATCCAGCCTTAGTGGAAATTTATTCCGAGAGGTCAACCTACAGTCCAAATTTCAAGTCTCTAACTTCAGCGGTTTGGGCTGGGCGATGATGAATGAGTATGTCAGTCAGTCACATTACTCTTTTATATATTTAGATTTCCGGATTTGGGCGATTTTTGCCATAAAGTTTATTTCTGTCTTTTATTATTTAACAAAATTTATTTTTTTTAAATGAAATATTTTTTTTTTAAGAAATCTGAACAAAATTGAATTTTGGCGATATTTTACATCCGATTTTGCGACAAAGCCAAAAAGAAAGTCTGGCAACCCCGTTAATATGACAAAGCAAAAAACGGACAAACACATACACATGCTATGTATATAAAAATGGCTCAATTTTTTTATTATTACTTAACGAACTATTTTTTTATTAAATTTAGATTTTGTATTACATATTTTAAAGTTTTTTTATAAAGATTTTTTTCTTTTTCTCCGTTTTTTTTTTTCCGTATTCTTTGTTATGTATCTACACAAAATAAGAGTTAATTTAGGGTTATGTTGAAAATACATAAGACTTTTTTCAGTAATTCACTCATAACTTTTAAAATACTTAACCGATTTAGAAAAAAAATCCATCAGTTTCTTCCTGGATAAATTCCGCAACTTTTGGTACCCCAAGCGTTTAAATCGGTTCCATATTATTGCCTAAAACGTGATTTCAACAGACAGACAGACAGACGGACGGACAGACAGACAGACAGACGGACATCGCTAGATCGACTTAAAATCGATCAAGGATCATGAATATATATACTTTATGGGGTCCTAAACCAATATTTCAATGTGTTACATACGGAATGACAAACTTATATATACCCTCTATCACCAGAGTGGAGGGTATAAAAAACAATCATAATCAGATCATTTTTAGTTTTAAATTGCTTATTTTTGCATCAATGTCAGGTAACAAAGAACACATTTTATGACATTTAACATATTTGGAATAATTTTTCAGTGCACTATAATATTAACATTCTCTTTTATAATTTAAGTTAAACTTCTTGTCTTTGAAAGTATCCAAAAACTATTTAAGAAAAATAATTTAAATATGAAACTGTTCTTTTTCCTTATTGATACTTACTTACCTTTAGTGTTTTATATTTTCTTTTTTGTTATTAGTTTACAGCAAAACATAAAAGCTTGTTATATTTTCTATTTTGTATCTAATTTGCCGAAAATGTCAGAAAGTATTTTATTACTTTTTTTAATGAGTACCTGCAAGTAAAAACAATGAGATTTTTTGTTACTGGGATATATTTATTACTAGCTGTTTGCACCCGGCGTTGCCCGGGTTGAAAAAAACATTATATAATGAATGACAGTTTGTAATGCCCTATGGCTACATCCTCGGTTAGCACTACATCTGATGAAAACTTCAATTTCAAATCATTTTACAACACCTATGGCCCATTGTTCCTGCCTCGGTAATACTCGACGTTTAAGCGTGATTACCGAATAGAAAGAAATAACTTTCAATATATTACAAAAAGGGGTGTGGCAACTTAAGTCCCTTTGTATGGCCCCGCATCAGTTAGTCAGTTAGTAAAAATCGGCTAACAAGGGAAGTCTCCCAGGTGTCACCCTCCGATCTTCGTGAAATTTGGATATGTTGTTAAGAACGAAAATTAATTCGACACGTATTTTTGTTTAGCGGCCCAAACTCATTTTTAGGGGAGGTCGATTTGTATGGGGGGAAATTGACCTTTTTCACTTTTTTACGATTTACGCCTATTTTAACAAAATAATATAGGCATGTGTGATATCAGATTAAAGGTATTTAAAATACCTATCTCGCGGTGCTAACAACGGGCCAAATAAGTTAATATTTTTCGACTTATTAACAAAAATGTCCTAAAATTTTGGCATTTTACTCAATATGACGAAAAGTTGTGCATGTTTGGACACGTTCTTAGCACACGTAGATAGGTTTTTCAAAGACCTTTCATTTGGTATGTAACATGACCTTTCATTTGGTATGTAAAGACCTTTCATTTGGTATGTAACATGGTTTCTTTGTATAGTATAGGAGATAAACGAGAAAAACTGAAAAATGGCCTTGTCTTCCCCCCTCCTTTTTACCCCCTAAATATGAATTTGGGCCGCTAAGAAAAAATACGTGTCCCTTTATTTTTTCTGATCTACAAAATAAAACCAATTTCATAAAGATCCGCGGGTGACACTAGGGAGACTTCCCTTGTAAGCCGTTTTTGCGTGATTGCGGAACTGGCAAAAATAATTTTTAAATAACGCAAAGGGGCTCGGCATTTTACAACACCTTTGCCCAATCACGCGCTAATATTGCATATTGTTCCCGCCTGGGTTAGTACTATATGTGGTGAAAGTTTTGTTTAAATCAGTTTAGGCGCTTATGCGTAATTACAGAACAGGCAGATAAAATTTGCAGCGTGTTCCATAGGGGCGTAGCAACTTACGCCACGTGGTCGAAACGCGCTCTGTTATAGTTTTTATTTCCCGCTTCAAAAGTACTATATGTGGTGAAAATTCCAGTAAATCGGTTATGCCGTTTAAACATGATTATGGAACTGGCAGAAATAACTTTCAATGTAATACAAAGAGCGTGGGATTTTGCTCCCCTTCGAAAAATCGCACTCTTTTATAGTCTTTAGTTTCCGCCTCGGTTAGTACTATCTGTTGCGAAAATTGTATGATAATTGGTTCAGCAGGCAAAAATAATTTAAATAATACAAAGGGGCGGCATTTTACAACGCCTTTTCCCCCATCACATGCTGATATGGCATATTGTTCCCGCTTCGGTTAGTACTATTTGTGTTGAAAATTGCAATAAAATCGGTTCAGACGTTTAAGAGTGATTACGGAACAGGCAGAAATAACTTTCAATGTAATTGTATTACATTGGACTTTTACACTTATCCGTCAGAACGACCTCCTATTATAACCTATAGTGCCCGACTGGGTTAGTACTACGTGTGGTGAAATTTTCATTAAAATCGGTTCAGACGTTTAAGCGGGATTACGGAACAGGTAAAAAAACTTTCGATTTAATACAAAGGGGCGTGGCATTTCCGCCTCTTTGTCGCATTCCTATTATGAACTATATTTTTCGCTTGGATAAATACTATATGTGGTGAAAATTTCTTTAAAATCGGTTCAGCCGTTTAAGCGTAATTACTGAATAGGCAGAAATAACGTTCAATATAATACGAAGGGGCGTATCATTTTACGCCCACTTGGCCAACCGGTCTCTCTTATGGCCTATAGTTCCCTCCTTGGTTAGAACAATCCGTGGTGAAAATTTCATGTAAATCGGTTCAGCCGTTATTTTGGAGCAGATAGAAAGAAAAACCAAAGGATGCCACTAGGGTTGCCAGAAATTTATTTTCAAAAAGCGGGACAAACGCAAAAAAATTGCTAAAATGGCGGGATTTCAAAAATTTTGGCGGGACAAAAATAATAGATTTCTATGCAGTTTAAGTCTCAGAGATGGAAAATCCTTAAGACGCATTGCTGGACCAAATTACTCCTTGGAAGTGTTTGCAATATTTTTCCGGAATTTACTCTATAATGCTCATCTTTTGGCATTAGTTTTTTAAAAATATTTTTTTTTTTATATCGAATTTTGTTTTGTATCGAAAGATTACTTTGGAAGTTGGTAGTTAACTGCACTGAAAAAAAGACATAACTAAAATTAAGGAAAAAATTTCTTTAAAAATTTATCATGAATTTTCCTAAAATTTAGTTAAATTTAACTTAAAAATGAGAAATTTTTTTAAGTATGAGGAAAAAATTTTAGTTCATTTACTTATAATTAGTTCATAGTTTTCTTTAAATGGAGTTTTTTAATATTAGGAAAAAAATTCTTACTGCCAAAGAAATTTTCCACATCGTATATTTATTTTTAAGACATATTTCTTAAAAAACAATTTAGTTTAAGTTTAGTTAAAATTTACTAAAAAAAACATCATCGTATTTCTCTTCTTTGAATTGAGGAAGTGTACTTCTTAGAATTTAATTAGTTAATGACTTCTGAGAATTAAGTAAATAACTTCTTAGAATTTAGTTAAAAATCCAAAATGGCGATATCTCGAAAACTAAGCGAGATAGAGCGGAACGGATGAAATAGCCTAGCTATCTAAAATTCCCGAGATTTTATATATGCACATATCTCGGTAAATACTGCCAACACGAGAAAAGGTCCAACAGCATTTTTGTAGCTCTTGACTCGTAGAACTACCCGAAAGCCCTCCGATTAATAGTTTTTGAGTTATCCGGTTTTTAAGATTCTCAAGACCCTATCAGGCCCCTTATTACCGTATCTCAAAAACTAAGCAAGTTAGAGCGAAACGGACACAAGTTTTGGTTCAAAATCTATGGGGACCATTAAAGGACCCAACGGGGTCTCAAGTTAAATGGGGTCCGAACCCATGGGTCCAGGGTCTAGACCTAATCTATTTCTAAAATGTGAAGTATAATTTTTCCCATTTTCTAGTTAAAATTGGCTTAAAATTAAATAACTTTGTTGTCCTTATTTTTGGGAAAATTATGAACTAAATCCAAGAAAAAAAAATCTTTGGAGCCAAATCATTCCCTCTTTTTCTTAAAATTGAGTTAATTTTCCCAGATTTTAGTTCACTTTTTTTTAGTGTGGGCTTTAGTCAAACAATTTTTGGTTATTTTTTCCGTAATGGGTTTCCTATTGCGCATCGTTTTGGAAACTAGCTTTTTCAAATTCATAAAAAACTGAATTCGGGACGCAATAATACACATGCCATGGATAAATATGCCAATGCTTTCATATTATTGTTGTTTAGTATAAAAAATATTTGTGAATGTCGAAAAATTTGATTGATTATGGCGTTTACTTTTCAAAAACTTCATTTGAACTGAGTAAATAAATTCAGCAAACACTATACGGATTGCCCAAAATCCAAACCATTGCGTAAAAATCGAATTCATTTTTATTTTTACTCAAATAGAATTTTTTTGCAAAAGCAGCGCAACCCTGCCCATAAAAAAGCACAACTGGCTTGTACAAATCTTTTTTGTGCTGGCAGTTTCTATGGTCTATTTAGCAAATAATTTTTTTACGCTAAAAAAAAGCGGGAATTTGGAATCCCGCGCGGGACGCGGGAAACGTCGACACAAAGCGGGACAATCCCGCCAAATGCGGGACGTCTGGCAACCCTAGATGCCACGCCCCTTTGGAAGGATATTATATTTACAAAAAGTGGGCGTAAAAGGAGGCGTGGCTTCCAATCAAGATGCGGGATGGCCTATATTTCCTTGCAAATAACGCCCTATTAGTATGCCAAATTTCATGCTAATCGGTAACAAACATCAAAATATAGTAACAAACCAAATTTATTGAAGAATCTCAAATTCACAAAAAGTGGGCGTAAAAGGAGGCGGGGCATCCAATCGGGATACCTCCTGGCCCATTTTTCATTCCAGAAAATTCTCTATCTACATGCCAAATTTCATTTCAATCGGTTCAGTAGTTTTCTTCTGAAAGCGACACAAACAAACAAACAAACAAACAAACAAACTAACATGTCATATATATAACATAACATATATATAACATAACATATATATAAGGATTTGATGAATAATAATGAAAATGTTATAATTAATAAAAAAAACTCGAAATATGATGCAATATTAGAGTGGTAATTTTTCTTCAACTGTTGATCTTTTCAAGTGTTCCGGCAAATTATAATTATTAATTATAACTATTATTCTACTAGACCTACAATTTATGTAGTACAACTTGGAGGGGAATCGGAATAAATTAACTGGTGGCGACCGGCGATCAAAACATTGGATTTTTGAAAATTTTATTAATTTTGTTCAGCACGAGTATTAAAAAAACAATAAAATTGGTCTAACGGGTTTCGAGATATCTCTATTTGAAATTTTCAAAAAATTACAGTTTTTGCAACGTTTAAGAAATTAAAAAAAAAAAATTTAAGTGTAGAGTAACTACACTCAAAGTAAATTCTCTGTCCAATCAGCAGAAAAATCTGCTGAAAACACACCCATTTTGAGCCATATGAGAAATCTGCTGAATTTAGCAGACGCGGTTTGCTAAAGTTCTGTAGTGATAACCTGGGTTGAATCAGCAGACAAATCTGTCAAGACAGCAGAAAAATCTGCTGATTTTAGCAGAAAAATCTGCTGATTTCAGCAGAAAAATCTGCTGATTTTAGCAGAAAAATCTGTTAATTTCTGCTGAGAAAATTGTAGATTTAAGCCGAAAAATTTGAAATTACGCCTAGTTTGAGCGAAATGATATGTCTTATGTAAAAATATCTTTTTTAAAAAATAACAATTTTGTATAAAATTTAAAAAATACAACTTTATAAAATTCTTTATATGAATATCGAAAGCAAAATAACACATCATACACACTTATAATAAGAAAAGAAAATAAAAAAGAAAATAACAAAACAAATTTAAAAAATACATAAATCGACATGTCTTAACAAGCCCACACACACATGAAGCAAATGAAAACAAAACATACACAATTATTATAAAAAAATACACAAAAATAAAAAACATACACTCTAATTAAAATGATTTCAGTTTCCTACTATAAATTGGGTAAATTTACACAAAATGTGTAGTTTTACCAAAAAATTATTGGAAATTTACACATTTATAGTAGTATATTATTTGAATTTGTTGAAATTTACCCAATTTATAGTAGGAAAATGGACTCATTTGTTTAGAGTGTACACAATTATAATAAAAAATCTTTTGAAACTTGTTATTCCAAGGGTGATTTTGAATGTTTTATTGTTACGTTTGCGTGCATGAACTGCAGAACTTCTCTTCTTGAAAAGCAGCAACAAACTGGCAAAAAATTATCTTTCGTGTATGATTTGTTTGTTTATGTTCTTTTAGATCAATGGTTCCCAACCTTTGATTATCGCCCCACTGGGGGGCAATTTAAAGGTTCCAGGGGGGCAACGAGCTAATTTTTAAGATTTTTTTTAGTCAAATTAACTACAAAAACATTTTTTTTTTGCAAAATTAACTACAAAAATCTTGTTAATTTCTTAAAATTTTTACTAAAAACTTAATTTAAATGCTTATTTTACAAAAACTTTGCTAAACAAGTAGTAATTTTTCATTAGAAACAAAAATTAAAAAAAACTAACAAATTTTTCCTTAGTGTAGGGGGGACAAGACAATTTTTTTAACATAAAAGTGGGGCGTGGCGTAAAAAAGGTTGGGAACCATTGTTTTAGATTATATATTATTAAAGCTTCATTTTTAGTGACACATTTAAGCTGGAACTATTTATATTCGTCCACTTTAATTTTCAGATAGGAATATTTGGTTTTCATTTTCGCTAGGCCGACATACTTAAAAAGAGATAACAAAAGTCATCTGTTAAATTAGAAAATAATCTGCTGAAAATCTGCCCAAAAATTAAAAAAAAATACATAAAAAAAGATAACAAAAAATATCTGTTAAATTAGCAAAATAATTTGCTGAAAATCAGCACAAAAACTTTGTATAACTTAGAATCATCAAAAGTTCTGCAAAATTTTTGTTGTTTTTAAAAATTGAATAGCAGAGAATTCTGCTAAAATATTCATTTCAGCAGAAAAATCTGCTAAAAATTTGTTATTCTTAATTGAAAGTCATTTTACTGATTTTTTGACAGAGGTTTTCTTTTGAGTGTACAAAAAAAAAAAACTAAAAAAGTTAAATTCCGCATTGCCGAATATATTGATACCCTTCACAATGCACACTGGGCCGAGATGTTAGTTTTTTTGGCCAAAACTAAAAAAAAACAAAATTATTAAATTAAAAAAAGTGAATGCACTATTGTATTAAGTATGACTTGCTGCACCTTGTCTGTAATTTTTGTAAAAATCGGTACACCCATTCTCTTGGAATGATCCATCAAAGATAAAATATGTATGTTTAAATCTCCATATACCGTAATCAAAAAAGCTAACAAATTTATACATTATTAAGGTGGGACCTTGTTTTTTTTTGGGATTAATTTATTTGACAAAAGGAAGTACAATAAGGGTATTCATTTCAGCTTTTTTTTGGTTGTAAAAATGAAAAATTGTAAAAATGTAACTTTTTATTACAACAAACACATGAAAAAATTTTCCACTTAAAAGTTGCAATTTAAACAACCTATATCCAAGTGTAAAATTATCAGACTAAAAAGTTACATTTTTCCAATTATTTAAGCGTTGCCATTCATTACTAGTCAAAGAAAATGTACCAAAATTTGCTACTGTTATTTAAATTTTTTCTACCTCGGCAGCCCTTATTGAACATGTGTTTGAAATTTTTCTTAGAAGAAAATATGTATACAAATAATTTTGGTTATAATAATAGAAATTAAGAATTAAACAACAATAAAAAACTGTCAAAATGAGTAAAAAGTGTAATTTATAAGTTAATTAGTTCATTCATCGAATAATTTAATTATTTTTGGAAACTTTGTATCACAATTTTTTATGTACCCGTTCACATCAATGAGAGTGGAATCTTACATTTTTCATTTTTCCACTTTTACATTCTCTGAAATAAATCCCCTTAATATGTAAATGGGTATGAAGAGCTCTTTTTCCTATTTTTTTATGATTTTTTGATATTTTTATGTAAATTTTTAAAAATTGTTCCATTTGAAATAGTTTTTCCAAAATGTTCCGCGACATAATCCAAAAGTTAGGATGCCAAAATGTTCGTTGGCTTACTAGCTTTCAGACTGACCTGACCGCTTTTGCCCGTTTTTTCATCTGCGTATAAAATTTCAATAGAAAGGGAGATGAGCAAATCTAAAGTTGATCAAATGAGCCTTTTTTAATTGAATTAAATTTTTTTTTATGAATTAACAATTTTCAAGTTTTTCCTAAAGTACATACATAGTGTTTTTCTATATTAATACGGGATAAAATGAAACCCGGTTACCAAAAACCCGAATACACAAAAAACCGGTTACGAGAAAAACCCGGTTACACAAAAAAAGGATAATTCTGGGGCAGACAGTTTTTTGAAAGGGCGGGAAACTTTCTATAACGATGAGATTTTAAAAGAGGGTTTTAAAAAAAAATATATATTTTCTAATATTTTCATAAATTTTATTTTAATTCCATTTTTTAAAACAGGCACAAGTGGGCAGCTAGTATGCAAAGTGTGGATAGGAGGGATAATTCTGGCCCATACAGTTTTTTGAAAGGGCGTGGAACTTTTGATAACGATGAGTTTAAAAAGGGGGTTTTCATAAAAAGATATTTTTTTTTTTTAATTTTTAATATTTCAATTCCATTTGCGTAAACGGGCACAAAGGGGAAATTTTTTTTGGAAAGTAGGGATAAAAAGGATGATTTTCCCCCAGACAGTTTTTTGAAAGGGCGTGGGACTTTTAATAACGAGGGTTTTAAAAACGGGGTTTACAAGAAAAAAAAAAAACACATTTTTTATAAACTCTTATTTCAATTAAATTTTTGAAAACGGGCACAAGTGGGCACATTTTTTGGAAAGTGCGAATAAAAAGGATAATTCTGGCCCAGACAGTTTTTTGAAAGGGCGTGGAACTTTTGATCACAATGAGTTTTAAACAAGTAAAAAAGCTAAATTCGGCCTTGCCGAATGTAGTGATACCCTCCACAATTTCAAAAAGATTATTGCAAAAAACTTTATTTAAAAGGAAATTATTTTTAAAAAAAAAAAAATTTGAAAAAAAATTTCCGCGAAACAAAATTTTGGTAAAAAAAAAAATCCGCGATTTTTTTCTTTTTTTGTCAAAAAATATGTTCGTACTTGTTTAAATACCATTTGGTGTTCAATTATGTTCACATATGTCAACCAGAAGCCGAATTAGAGCATTTTGTATTTTTAGGTTATGTTGAATGTACTGAAATTTTTGAGGTGTGCTTACATTTTCGTCCATAACTTTTGAACCGCTGAACCGATATTGCTCAAATGCAATACCAAACTTCTCGGGAGAACTTCCAATATATATTTTAAGTTTCAGTCATCTCTGTGCAATATTTTGTCCGCGAGAGCATTTTCCACAGACAGACGGACAGACGGACAGACGGACATCGCTAGAATGTCTTAAAATCGATCGGGCATCATGAATATATATACTTTATGGGGTCCCAGACCGATATTTCGATGAGTTACAAACAGAATGACAAACTTATATATACCCTCTATCACTAAGTGGAGGGTATAAAAAGGGGGTTTTCACACACATTTTTTTTTATTTTTTTTTTTTTTAATTTGTTGTGTTTTAATTCCATTTGTGTAAACGGGCACAAGCGGGTAAGTTTTTTGTAAAGTGGAGTTAAAAAGGTTAATTCTAGCCCAGACAGTTTTTTTAAAGGGCGTGGACCTTTTGATGACGATAAGTTTAAAAAAGGGTTTTCAAAAAAAACAATTTTTTTTAAATTTTTTATAAACTATTATTTCAATTCTATTTTTAAAAATGGGAACAAGCGGGAAAGTTTTTTGGAAAGTGGGGATAAAAATAAAATTTCTGGCCCAGACAGTTTTTTGAAAGAGCGTGGAACTTTTGATGAGTTTAAAAAGGGAGTTTTCAAAAAAAAAAAAAATTTTTTTCAATTTTTTATAAGCTTTTATTAGAATTAAATTTTTGAAAACGGGCACAAGCGGGCAACTTTTTTGGAAAGTGCTTATAAAAAAGGTAATTCTGGCCCAGACAGTTTTATAAAAGGGCGTGGAACTTTTTATGACGATGAGTTTAAAAAGGGGGTTTTCAAAAAAAAAAATCCAATTAGCTCTTATTTCAATTTTTTCCATTTTTTTATAAATTTTATTTAAATTCCATTTTTGAAAACGGGCACAAGAGGGCAACTTTTTTGGAAAGTGTGGATAGAAAGGATAATTCTGGCCCAGACAGTTTTTTAAAAAGGCGTGGAACTTTTGATAACGATGAGTATAAAAAGGGGGTTTTCAAAACAAAACTTAATTTTTTTAAATTTTTTATAAACTTTTTTTTCGATTCAATTTTGGAAAACGGTATATTAACGTGAGTTAAATGAAAATCACTCACGTTCACGCGTGAATCACGTTATTTTTAAACTCTTTTTTCAATTCAATTTTTGAAAGCTTTTAAATCACGTGATTTAAATAAAAATTACTCACGCTCAAAAATCACGCACCGGATCGCTCCGATTGAAATTCATAAACAAAAGACAAGAATCTCTTCATTTGTTTCATTTATAAGATGTGTAAATTTTATATTTTATAGTCTTATATTCTGAATTTTAAAAAAATCGATTTTTTTTTTTTTTTGTAAAAAAAATATTTTTGTAATTAACTACAGATTGGTATCCAATTCCAATTCGGAAAATTAAAAACAAAAATGTAATTCTCTTGTAAATATCAGAAAGACAAAAAAATTTTAAAATTCATTTATCTATTTACGTATACATTGTAAGAAAATATGAGGGTTTTTAGGAAAATCCGTTGAAAATTATAAAAGTAACATGCATTTGAGTGAAATTGGAGAAATTAAGTTTTTAAAAGTGTTTAGTATATTGAGTTGCGTGTAACACCAAATTTTTAAAAAATTTTAAAAATTGTTCGATTCACAATATTTGTAAAATTCAATGTAAAATCGAACGCTGTATACGAAAATTTTCTTTGCAAAATATAGGAGATAAACGACAAAAAAACTGAAAAATTTCAGTATCTTCCCCCTCATTTGCACGACCTAAATAGGAATTCGGGCCGCTATAAAAAATTACGTGTCCCTTTATTTTTCCTGCTCTACAAAAAAAAAAAAAAAAGAATTCCATAAAGATTGGTGGGTGACACCAGGAAGACTTCCCTTGTAAGTCAAAAAAAATCTGTTGTCAAACCATAAAAAATGATATGCAAATTGTTAAAAAAATTAGAAAAAAAAACGACTGCTAGAGGCGCGGCAGAAAATAAAATTTGGAATCGTCTTTAACTAATCTTAAATTCTAGAGGGTGACTGGCTCCACTTTTTTCGTCTTACTCTAGTGTACGTTGAAAACTTTTCAAAGACTCAGTACTCTTAGTTTATTTACGTTTTTAATCAAACGTATTATTTGTTTGGCAGATTTCATTTAAGTTCTCAGTTTTCACAAACAACTAAAGTGTCACGTAATGTCCATTGACTCGTTAATGGCACATTAAAATTATTGCACATTTTTTAAAATGTCTTTATATTACTGTGCTGCCACAGTATATATTTGAATTTGAAGTTAACAAATATTATAGGAGTTCGTTAATGGGATGTTGGAATAATTGTTTCAAATCTTAAAGCTCCTCCGAAGTTTTTTAATAGCGCCCTCCAAATATACTCCACTTTCAAGAAACGTCTTTCAAAACATAGATTTATGGGATGAAATTGGAAAATTTATTATACGCAAGTTTTGTATAAGAAAACATTTTTTTTTCGATTTTCAAAGTTTTTTCAACTTTTTTTTTTACTATATGCCTAAGTTGATAAAAATTTTGGATTTTTGAAAAAAAAAAAAAAAATGTAAAACTCAAATCGATTTTAATTTTTTTTTTTATATTTTTGTTCAGGTTTCCAAAATAAACAAAAAATTATGTATTGCATGATATTTATTTTGTACTAGCTGTTTTGCACCCGGCGTTTCCCGGGTTGAAAAAAATATTATATAATGAATGATAGTTTGCAATGCCCTATGGTTCCATCCTCGGTTAGCAATACATCTGGTGAAAATTTCAAATTCGCATCATTTTACAACACCTCTGTCTGATCTGTTCCCGCCTCGGTTAGTACTCGACGTTTAAGCGTGATTACCGAATAGGCAGAAATAACTTTCAGTATATTACAGAGGCGTGTGGCAATTTACGTCCCTTTTTTCGATCGCTCGCTGATATGGCCCCGCATGGGTTAGTAAAAATCGACTCAGCCATTTTTGAGCGATTTCGGAACTGGAAAAAATAATTTTCAAATAGTGCAAGGCATATGCTAATATGGAACAGACAGAAAAAACTTTCAGTATGGTGCAAAGGGGCGTACACTCAAAAAAATACGTTAGTAGATTTACTAATTTTTTTTTGCTAACTTAGTTAGCTAACTTTTAGCAAATTTTTAGTTGAGATTAGCATGTTAGCAAAAAATTCTTGTAAACTTCATTTAGCACATTAGCAATTTTAAACAAACTTTGAACTAATTTCCTTTGCTAAATTTGAAATTGAGTTGACAACATTTTACAAGATTTTTTGCTAACATTGCAAAAATAAATGGTAAATTTTTTTTTTTATTTTCAGAAAATTTAAAATGGCGCTATCTCGGAAACTAAGCCAGATCGAGCAAAATGGAGGGCATTTTTGGTTCTTAGAATCACCATACTTTCGCGGGTCCTCTTCAAATGTGTGGACCCTAATGGGACCTAACTTTGGATCCAAAAAAGTTAGCTTTCCCGAAAATTTTAAAATGCTCATATCTCGGTAAATATTACCGACACAACAAAAAAGTCCAAAAGAATTTTTGTTGCTCTCAACACGTAGAACAAGACCGCAAAATAACAAAAAGCTCTCCGAGTAATATTTTTGAAGTTATCGAGTTTTTTTAATTCTCAAGACCCCAGTGATCCCCTAAAATCACGTATCTCAAAAACTAAGCAAGGTAGAGCGAAACTGACACAAATTTTGGATCAAAAAACTATGACGATTTTTAAGGAACCCAACTAGGTCTAGGGCCATCGGGGTCTGGACCTATTGGGTCCGAACCCAATGGGGTCCTCAAATGTGTATGAACTAAGTTGAAATAAAAACTATTTCAGTTAACTAATTTTTAGCAAAACGTTTTTGCTAACTTTACCAAAAAAAATGTGGGTTCAAAATCAGCAAATTTTCTTGTAGGTTTACAAGCTTTTTTTTGCTAACTTTTCAGTTTTTTTTTTTTTTGAGTGTAGCAACTAATGCCTCGCGATCTATTATGGTTTATAGTTCCCGCTTCGGAAGTACTTTATGTGATGAAAAATCCATTAAAATCGGTTAACGCTTTTCAACATGACTATGGAACAGGCAGAAATAACTTTCAATGTAATACAAAAGAGCGTGGGATTTTACTCCCCTTTGTCAAATCGCACTCATTTACGGCCTATAGTTCCCGACTCGGTTAGTTGTATCTGTGGTGGAATTTTTTTCAAAATCAGTTTAGCCGAATAAGCGTGATTGTAAAAAAGGCGGAAAGAACGTGCAGTAAGTTTAACAGGGGTGCCATTTTATGCCTCTTTGTCTGATCGCTCATTTTATGTCCTTCACTCAAAATAATTACTCTGTTAAATACTCTGTACAATGACTGTAATCTCAATTCGACAGATATTTGACGAAGTTATCTGTCGAAATACAGATTTTAAGAAAATACTTTGTATTTTCTTGTGACCGATAAACAAAATTTTATCTGTAATTTTACTTTTTGCTTTGTAATCTCTATTTTACAGATAATAAACAGTTTTTTTTTTGTTAAAATACGGATTTTAGAAAAATACTTTGTTTTTTCTCGTAATCAAAATAGTAAATTTCATTTGTAATTTTACACTCAAAAAAATACGTTAGTAGATTTACTATTTTTTTTTTTGCTAACGCTAGTTAGCTAACTTTTAGCAAATTTTTAGTTGAGATTAGCATGTTAGCAAAAAATTCTTGTAAACTTCATTTAGCACATTAGCAATTTTAAACAAACTTTGAACTAATTTCTTTTGCTAAATTTGAAATTGAGTTGACAACATTTTTACAAGATTTGTTGCTAATATTAGCAAAATAAATGGTAAATCTCGGAAACTAAGCCAGATAGAGCAAAATGGAGGCCATTTTTGGTTCTCGGGCTCTCCATAGTATCGCCGGCCCTCTTCACATGTGTGGACCCTAATGGGCCCTAACTTTGGATCCAAAAAAGTTAGAATTCCCGAAAATTTTAAAATGCTCATATCTCGGTAAATATTGCCGACACAACAAAAAGTCTAAAAGCATTTTTGTAGCTCTCAACACGTAGAACAAGACCGCTCTCCGAGAAAGCTCTCCGAGTAATATTTTTGAAGTTATCGAGTTTTTTAATTCTCAAGACCCCAGTGGTCCCCTATAATCACGTATCTCAAAAACTAAGCAAGGTAGAGCGAAACGGACACAAATTTTGGATCAAAAACTATGACGATTTTAAAGGAACCCAACTAGGTCTAGGCCCATCGGGGTCTGGACCTATCGGGTCCAAACCCAATGGGGTTCTCAGATGTGTATGAACTAAGTTCAAAAAAAAAAAATTTTGTTAACTAATTATTGGCAAAACATTTCTGCTAACTTTAGCAAAAAATTGTGGGTTCAAAATCAGCAAATTTTCTTGTAGGTTTACAAGCTTTTTTTGCTAACATTACAGTTTTTTTTTTTTTTTTTGAGTGTACTTATTAAAATCGCTTCAAAAAACTTCCAAATATGACCGATAAACCCATCTTTAAAAAGTGTCTTAAATTACAATAAAAACTGGTACATTTTACGAGGATGACGTGTAAAATTGAAGTTACTTGTTAAATCTCGTAATATTCACAAAAAAGTAAATTTACAATTTGGACGCATTAAAGCGGGCAAATTTAACAAAATTTCAATTTTAATTAATTTAATTTTTTTAAATTATAATTAATGTTTTTTATGTAGAAAAGTTTTACTCATAAAATGGATTTAACTAGAACTTTGTAAATTTACAGAGTTTTTTTTTGTAAAATTTTGAACTCATAAAATGCATTTAACTAAAACTTTGTAAATTTACAGAGTTTTTTTGGTAAAATTATTTTCGGATTTATCAATATTTTACAGATAACACAGCTCAAAATGAAAATGCGTATTGGATTCTGGTAAGTGATTTAGGTAGTGTTTGTAGCGCTGATTCCAAATCTGCTACCCAAATACGTCTATCACGTCAGGATGTTACAGCGGCTAGCTTAGAGCTTCATGGGAAATCTATTTGGCTCGCCTCTGCGTATTTTCCTAATCCGGGGCCAATACCCCCGGAGAAGGTTGGCGGTCTGATTCGGGAGTCTGAATCTAGGGGACACCAGTTACTAGTGTGCTGTGATGCTAATGCACATCATTCGATATGGGGTAGTACAGACACAAATGATAGAGGCGAATCACTTTTGGAGTTTTTGTTAAGCACTAACCTGTATATTTGTAACAAGGGTAGTGAACCAACTTTCGTTACAAGTACGCGGCAAGAGGTTCTTGACGTAACACTTGTATCAGATACATTGTCTGATAGAATTGATGACTGGAGAGTTTTGGAAGAGCATTCTTTCTCAGATCATCGGTACATTGAGTTTTTACTCAGGGAGCGTGCCCCGGTTGAGACAGTCTCTAGAAATCTGAGAAGAACAAACTGGGTGAAATATAGGGAGACTTTTTCTTTGCTTTTGGATGAAGTACCCCTATCTGAACCGCATAGTTTAGCGGAAATTGACTGTCTGGTTGACCATATAACAAATGTTTGTAATAGGTGCCTGGATGCGTCTTGCCCTTCTGCAAAGCCTAGAGGGAAAAAAAAGCCGCCTTGGTGGTCAAATGAGTTGCAGACGAGCAGAGATTCCTGCAGAAAGCTCTTTAATAAGGCTAAATTTTCAAGAGCGGACGAGGACTGGTCTGCATACAGGCTGCAACTTAAGAGTTATAAAAAGATGATCAGAAATGCCAAATGTGATTCTTGGAAAAACTTCTGTGGAAACATAGAAGACGTTTCTGAGGCATCCAGGCTGCGCAAGGTTCTGGCTTCTTCTCCTTGCACCCTAGGATACCTGAAAGATCCTAATGGGGTGTGGTCTTCCTCCAGTGGAGAGTCGCTGGATCTCCTTTTAAACACGCATTTTCCGGGCAATTCCATGACGCCGTTTCAAGCTTTGGAACGTTCTGACGCCCAAGCATCTGAAATTGCTTCGGAAATAATAAATATGCCAACATTAATCTGGGCGATAAAAAGCTTCAGGCCCTATAAATCTCCGGGACCTGATGGTATAATCCCGGCTGAGTTGCAGCAAGTGTTGGACTATATAGCCCCGTTGCTGTATAATCTATACACAGCATGCATCAACTGGTCGTATATTCCTTTAAAATGGAGGGATACCAGAGTCGTATTTATCCCGAAGGCTGGGAAAAGTTCCCACACAGCTCCGAAGGATTTCAGACCAATTAGTCTGTCTTCTTTTTTGTTAAAGACAATGGAACGAATGATAGACTCATATTTGCGTAGAGTGATTGACCCGAGGTTGCTTTCGACAAAGCAACATGCATACAGCAAGGGACGATCAACGGAAACAGCTCTTCATGAGCTCGTTGGTACCATCGAGAGATCGCTTTCGGTAAAGGAGTACACTATGGTGGCCTTTCTTGATATTGAGGGGGCTTTTAATAATGTCATTCCAGAATCGATAATATTGGCATTGTCTGGTCTGGGAGTAAAGCGTGAAATCGTTTTAATGGTGGAAAACCTACTTGCCAATAGACGTATAACGTCTGAATTGGGAGCGTCCGTCATATCTCGATTTGTCAATAGGGGCACACCACAAGGAGGTGTTCTTTCGCCGCTTCTTTGGAACCTGGCACTGAATTCAATGCTACTATCTCTAGAAGCACGTGGTTGTCATGTTATCGCATATGCTGACGATGTCGCGATAGCGGTAAAGGGGAAGCATCTGCCAACATTGCGGGACATTCTTCAGGGTTCTCTGAAAGATCTGTCTAAATGGGCAAGAGACTGTGGCCTAGGAGTTAATCCTAGTAAAACAGAGCTTGTTTTGTTTACAAGGAAAAATAAGATTCCTGCTTTTGATCCTATTTCTCTGGACGGTACTGAAATCACCTTCTCAGATGGAGCCAAGTATCTTGGAGTATTTCTAGATAGGAAGCTGAATTTCAGGCGTAATATTGAGGAACGGGTGAGAAAAGCAACGATTGCTTTGTATTCCTGTAAAAGGGCCATTGGAAAACGATGGGGTTTTAGCCCTCAAGTCGTTCATTGGATCTATACAGCAGTGGTGCGTCCAATTTTGCTGTATGGAATCATTGTCTGGTGGCCTGCTTTGGAAACAAAAGCGAACTTTGTCTTTATCACGAAGGTACAGAGAATGGCGTCAATGTGCATCACTGGTGCTCTTCGTACTACACCTACGGCTGCATTAGAAATCCTCCTTCACCTGATACCCTTGGACATATTGGGTAGGCAGTATGCGGCTGCGTCGGCAATTCGACTTAATAGCACGCTGCAATGGAGGAGCAGTGATTGTGGCCATAGCGCAATCTTGAAAAAGATAACAATACCACAAAATGTGGACTGTGCTCCCTCTTTGAGCCTCTTTGAGCGCCACTTTACCACTATGATACCATCCAGGGAGTCTTGGATGGGGGATACTCCGGGTAGTGGAGCTACCATAAATTTTTACACAGATGGATCGAGGCTGCACGAACAAGTGGGCTTTGGAGTCTATTCGGAAGAGCTTGGGTTGAGCCTGGCTCGTAGATTGCCAGATCATTGCAGTGTTTACCAGGCAGAGATGCTGGCAATAAAAGAAGTGGCTGACTGGTTGAGCTGCAATGTCTTGTCTGCAACCGCAGTCAACATCTATACTGACAGTCAAGCCGCGGTCAAGTCCCTGGATTCAATGTTTCTGAAAACAAGATCTGCCCTTAACTGCCGCACGTCTTTAAATGAGATGGCCAAGCAGTTTAACATACGACTCATATGGGTCCCAGGGCACAGAGACATTCCAGGGAATTGCAAAGCCGATGAGCTTGCAAGACTAGGAACTACCTTACAGGTTCCAACAGAATTGGAATGTGTTGGTACGCCTCTAGAAACTTGCAAGCAAAACCTACGGCTTTGTTCTGCGACGGAGACTAATCAAAGATGGGCAAATGGATGGACGTGTGAGACAACACGACTGATTTGGCCTTCTCTTAATCAGGGGCGCACAAGTGAGCTGATATCGCTTCCAAGAGGAGAGATTTCAACGGTGGCTTCTATAATTACCGGACACTGTCTTATAGGGAAGCACGCAGAGCGGTTAAATGTGCCGTCGAATGACTTTTGCCGAAGTTGCATGGATGAAGAGGAGTTGGAAACTATCGAACACTTTATTTGCCATTGCCCGGCACTTTCTGGTCAGCGACTTGCTTCACTGGGATCTAGGGAGCTGTACGATCTTTCAGATTTGTCGGATGTCAAAATTCAACATCTAAGGAGTTTCATAAGAAGCTCAAACTGGTTTAACGACAGGGACTAGTAGGGAAACCTATTACGATCCCGTGGTATCACAATGGACCTCAGAGTCTACGTGTGTTGACGTAAAACGTCAGCAGCCACTTACAACCTAACCTAACCTAACCTATCACGTCAGGATTTTGAGTTTTTCGCGGTTAAAGTGCCGAAAAAAGCCATTTGGACCCTTTTTGAGAGCTTATAATATAAGATCCTGACATGACGATTGACTTGGTATCAAGCTCATTCAAAACTATGTGATTTCCACTATAAGACAAAATAAAAAGTTCTTGAAATTTAATTTTCTTAAATGGTAAAAAAGTTATTAACAAAAAACCTTCCATTTTTTAAATATTTAGTTTATTTACAGTGTTTTTTAACAAATTTCCATACAAATACACACGTAACTATAAGATTTAAAGCATTTGCGTTTTTTCGCCATTATAAAAAATTAAATTCCGAGAAAATTGTATTTTGTTTTAAAGAGAAAATTGCGCAATTTCGAATGAGCTTGATATAAAGTCATTCGCATGTCAGTATCTTATTTTATAGACACTCAAAAATGGTCAAAATGGGCCTTTTTTGACACTTTAACCGCGATTTTCTCAAAATTGTGACGTGATAGAAAAATTTGACCGTTTTGGAATCGGGAAACCAAAACCTATAAACTTATTTTGGTTTCATTCAAAACGCAGCGACAAATCTCAGATTTGTATAGCGGTGTAATTCTATAAATTTACAGTTTTTTTTTATCGAAATCATTTTACATAGTTTTCTTCGTACAATAACAAAAAATCTTGCTGGTTGGAAATTTTATGGTATTTTCTGCTGGCTCAGCAGAGTATCTCTGTAATTTAACAGAGTGATTATTTTAAGTGTATAGTTCCCGCCTCGTTTACTATTTGTTACTAAAATATTGTGTTAATTGGTTTAGTCGTTGATGCGTCATTGCGGAACTGACAGAAACAAATTTTAGTATAGTATAGTTGCAACTAGAGATGCGCGCGTGACACGAATTTTTCGTGATTCACGTGATTCACGCGTGAATCACGCGTGATCGTGAGTGAAATTTATTTTTACTCACGTGATCGTGAGTGCGCGTGATTATAAAAAATAGATTCGTGCGTGAGCGTGCGTGAGTAATTTTTGTTTCGTGAGTTTGCGTGATTTTTTTTGTGCTGTTTAAAACAGAAAACGAGTAAAAAAATCGTCATTATATTGAATTTAGAGGGAAATTAATCCAAATTGTGATTTTTATTATTGTTTTAAGGAAATTTAATACTTTTTGTTCAAAAAATCGAAAGAAGTGAAATAAAAATTTGCTAATTTGAATTTCGTGAGTCTTCGTGAGCGTGAGAAAAATTTTAGTTACTCACGTGAGCGTGCGTGAACGTGATCAGAAAAAAGAATTTCGTACGTGATCGTGCGTGAGTAATATATTTATTTCGTGAGCGTGAGCGTGCGTGAGTCAAAATTCACTCACGTGCCCATCTCTAGTTGCAACTAATGCCTCTTTGTCCAAACACGCTTTATTATAGCAGGCAAAAGTAATTTTAAATTAATACAACGCCTTTGCCCAATCACGTGCTGATATGGCATATTGTTCCCGCTTCGGTTAGTACTATCTGTGTTAAAAATTTCAATAAAATCGGTTCAGACGTTTAAGCGTGATTATGGAACAGGTAGAAATAACTTTCAATGTAAGACAAATGGGTGTAGCATTTGCACCCCTTTGTCTGATCGCCGTCCTATTATAAAATATATTTTCCGCTTGGATTAGTACTAAATGTGGTGAAAATTTCTTTAAAATCGGTTCAGCCGTTTAAGCGTAATTGCTGAAAAGGCAGAAATGACGTTCAATATAATACTAAGGGGCGTGGCATTTTACGCCCACTTGGCCGATTGGTCTCTCTTTCGGCCTATAGTTCCTGCCTCGGTTAGTACTATCTGTGGTAAAAATCGGTTCAATCAATTCATGTAAATCGGTTCAGCCGTTTATCCGTGATTGTGGAGCAGATAGAAAGAAAAACCAAAGGATGTCACGCACCTTTGTGAGGATATTATATTTACAAAAAGTGGGCGTAAAAGGAGACGTGACTTCCAATCAAGATCCGGGATGGCCTATATTCCCTTGCAAAAACACCCTATTAGTATGCCAAATTTCATGCTAATCTATAACAAACATCCAAATATATTAAAAAATCTGAAATTCACAAAAAGTAGGCATAAAAGGAGGCGGGGCATCCAATCGAGATGCCTCGTGGACCATTTTTCATTCCAGAAAATTCTCTATCTACATGCCAAATTTCATTTCAATCGGTTCAGTAGTTTTTTTCTGAAAGCGACACAAACAAACTAACATGTCATTTTTATATATATGTATATAAGGATAAGGATAAGGATTTTTTTTAATATTTAATAATCTTTGTTCAAACATTTTAATATTTTTTTTTTGTTCCGGCACCATCATCGGCAAAATTGAACGCAAAAACTCCAAATTATCCGGAAGATCTTTAAGGTCAATCGAGAAAATACAAGTAATTGGAACCATTTGGAATTCATAGCAATCCGTTTAGCCAGTAAAATATTTGCTAATTTATTCAACCCCACGGTGCACTGGTAAATTTTGTAAAGACTTAAGTAGGCATGTTAATGTTTGTCAATTTTCTTAATTTTTTTTTCTTTAGCACAAACTTAAATGAATTTTCTTATAACATGAAACAGATGTTTAATCATTATGTACTCTCAAATAGACACAAACACACCTAACTTAATAATATAAATTGCTATACCCCAATGTACGTAACGTAACGCAACTTTTGTACGTAGATTGTTTGAAAATTTATCTGCATCAAGTGTACAACATTTGATTTGTGTACCCTACGAATATAGCATGGGGGTATACTCTCTTTGCCTTTTGGTCATAGGAAAATTAACTTTGTAGATGAGATTAATCGGATCAAGAGGAAACAAGTTCGTTGTTGAAATGCACTTACTGATATTGCTTCATCATATTAATGAAATGGTTTCATTACCTGTTGTCATTACTTTTGATCACAATTTTTTTCTAATTGAGGAAGCTTTTCTTCAATATGAGGAAATATATCATCAACATTTATGAAACAAGTTATGACACATTTCATAATATCATCAAACAAATTTATCAATAAACCTTTTATTTTTTTATACCCTCCACTCTAGTGATAGAGGGTATATATAAATTTGTCATTCCGTTTGTAACACCTCGAAATATTGGTCTAGGACCCCATAAAGTATATATATTCATGATCCTCGATCGATTTTAAGACGATCTAGCGATGTCCGTCCTTCCGTCCGTCCGTCAGTCCGTCTGTCCGTCTGTCCGTCTGTCCGTCTGTCTGTCTGTCCGTCTGTCTGTCTGTCCGTCTGTCTGTCTGTTAAAAACACGCTAACTTTTGAAAGACTTTACGGAGGCTCCTGAAGTTTCGGCCCAGTGGTTCAAAAGTTATAAGCAAATGAGTGAATTTCGGCAAGGGTTTTTCTGGAATTTAGGAGATAAAACACACGGTAACTTTCTAACGGCAATTCTGAGGGTGCTGAAGTGTGGCATATATATTTGCCGTTCCTCTGGTCCGGTTAGTTTTAAATTTCAGCCAAATCGGTCTAGTGGTTCAAAAGTTATTAGCAAAACCGTAAATTTCAGATTAGTTTCACCTTAAATTCACGTGTTGAAAACCCGTTAAAAATGATTTAAAAACATTTGTAAGTCAGAGAAATATTTTTCAAGGTATTTTTGTCACACAAATATATTTTTACACTAAAACAAAAAAAAAAAAATACACTCAAAAAAAATTTTACACTCAAAAAAAATTTTACACTCCAAAAAAAATTAGTAAATTTTTTTTTTTTTTTTCCAAAAATTAATAAAAAAAAGTTTTTTTACAGAAAATAAAATATTTCTAACCAAAAATGTTATTTTTTTCACGTTAGAAAATTTACTATCACTTAAAAAGGCCATTGTGGAGGGTATTCATAGATTCGGCCAAGTCGAATTTAACTTTTCTACTTGTTTATCATTAAAATGATATTACAAGAATTAAAACAGTTTAATAAATATATTGTAAAAATAAAAAAAATGCTGCCCTGGCTAGTACTCGAACCCACGCCCTACCAGATGTGGTGTTTATTATTGACGCCTTAGCAAGCTAAGCCTTAATGAAGGAAAATCGCACCATTTTGCACTAATTTTGATAAAGTTTGCTAATGTGTATATTTAAATACAAAAGTTGAAAGAAAGTATGAAATGAGGTTGATATTGCTAGAAATAGAATTGTAGTGTTGGAAACTGTTAAAATTTATTCTGTAGAAACTATAAATATTCACATGTCTAAAAAACAATTTCCATTAAGGCAAACCGACATTTAAAATCCTACTGATGAAAACACTAACTGGAGTGTTTGAAACCGGTATGGAAATACCAGAAATGTCTATAATTTTTAGTAATTAAATTTTTCTTCTGCATTTTTTCAACTTGAACCCTTATACTTAAAAATTTTAGTTTTATACAAAATCACTCTCTTTCTCCCACAACTTTTGGCAGAGCATAGTGTATTACAAACTCTGAATGTTGTGAACACAGTGAATTTTAAGTGTTATTATTTGTTCATATGATTTAGATAAGTGGCTAGAGGATAAGGTTAACAAACGACAGGTCCGGTGTTCAAATCTCAGTGGGAATAGTATAAAAATATATACATTTTAAAAAATATAAAACTGGAAATAAATAAAAATAAATACTACTAAAATTAAAATAATAATAAATAAAAATAGAATTCAATTATAAATTTTCAAATGAATTATTGTTATTAATGACACCGCTTCATCATATTGATGACACGTAGGCTAGTAGGGTAGCGTGTGTTGGGGTCGCGGGTTCGATTCCCACCAGAACCCTTGTTTTTTCGCTACAACGAGACAACGGTCATTGTTACCAGTTCTCGGTAAGGTTGAATTTTTTTATAACACAGCGTGACAAAACTGACCACTATTTTAGAAAACAAGAGGTGTGACCAACGTTTCTATATATTTGAGATATGCTGATTCGAATGGCGTACTCCTTTTTTCAATGTATGGTACAGTTTTCTTGCAAAATGTCGTTAAAGATTTGCTGATTTCGAGCCAGTTTTTCATCAAAAAAATTTGCAAAGTTAATGATTTTTAAATTGTATGGCATGGAAAACAAAGATATGAATTGTAGCAATATTTCTTATGCAAATTCGGTTTAAAGTTTTTCATCTTAAGCCCTTAAATTCGCGAATTTCTTCATTTTTTGAGGTTTTCGCGAAATCAACCGCCAAGTTGGTCTTTGATTAAAAAGTTGCTTTTAGTGAATCAAAAAGGCATCCCTTACAATACGAATTTTGGACAAAAAACAGCTATGTTATATGGACCATCATGATGAAAATCGCGAAAAACCGTTTTTTAGAATATGGCAGCATCACTTTACGAGATGATTTAAGGCTCCATCTTTTAGTATATAGTGTGGGAACCTTAAACAATTAACTGACCAAAAATTTCGCGAAAAAAGTTTTCATTTGCAAAAGTTATCTTAACAAAAACTATAATTATTGTAGGGTTAACACTGAAAAAATAGTTTTTGTTAAGATAACTTTTGCAAAATAAAACTTTTTTGGCCAAATTTTTGGTCAGTTAATTGTTTAAGGTTCATACATTGTATACTAAAAGATGGAGTCTTAAATCATCTTGTAAAGTGATGCTGACATATACAAAAAAACGGTTTTTCGCGATTTTCATCATGATGGTCCACGAGTTTTTATCAAAGACCAAATTGGCGGTTAATTTCGCGAAAACCTAAAAAACTTAAGAAATCCGCGAATTTAAGGGCTTAAGATGAAAAGCTTTAAACCAAATTTGCATAAGAAATATCGCTACAAGTCATATCTTTGTTTTCCATGCCATACAATTTAAAAATCACTAACTTTGCAAATTTTTTTGATGAAAAACTGGCTCGAAATCAGCAAATCTTTAACAACATTTTGCAAGAAAACTGTTCCATACATCGAAAAACGGAGTACGCCATTCGAATCAGCATGTCCGAAATATATAGAAATAATGGTCGTAACTCTTGTTTATTTTTTTGTGTTCCGCAGTGTAATCAGTTGTAAATAAATAGAAAGAATAAATAAAAATAATTGATCATGTGATCAAAACTATTATTATTATTATTGATGAAACGTTAAAATTTCATCAATATACAAAAGCTTTTTCTTTGATAGAGCTAAACCCACTTTTAAAAAAAAATTGCTACTTCAAACTACTTTTACCTAGTGAATTTTTTTATCAAAAGAAGATCATCGATTTTCACTTGGCCCAAGGCTAGCAATAAATAATTTTGTCTGGCATCCGCCCCCTTTGTAGGCGTGAATAAAACAATATATAAAAATTGATTAACTTATATAAATATACTAACAAATTAATTTTTAAAAATTTATCGGGCAGGCGAAGGTGAATCAGTCCCTCGAAACGTCCGCGATATTTTTTTTTTTGTTTTTATAAAACTTTTTATTCATTTTTTGTGCATTTTGAAGAGTTTTAATGTTTCGGCACTCCCGACTTTAACGCACTCACTTTTTATACCCTTCACTCTAGTGATAGAGGTATATATAAGTTTGTTATTCCGTTTGTAACACCTCGATATATTGGTCTAGGACCCCAAAAAGTATATATATTCATGATCCTCGACCGATTTTAAGACTAGCGATATCCGTCCGTCTGTCTGTCCATCCGACTGTATGTTTGAAAACACGCAAACTTTTGAAAGACTTTACAGAGGCTCCTGAAGTTTGGCATATGTGTTTGTAATTTACCTGGTCAGGTCGGTATTGCAATCCAGCAAAATCGGTCCAGTGGTTCAAAAGTTGTAAGCAAAAGAGTGAATTTCGGCAAGGGGTTTTCGGGAATTTGCGAGAAAAAAAACACGACAACTTTCTAAAGACAATTCTGAGGGGTCTAAAGCTTGGCATTTATATTTGCCATTTCTGATGCCTACATGGTATTGAATTTCAGCCAAATCGGTCTAGTGGTTCAAAAGCTATTAGCAAAACCGTGAATTTCAGATTGGGTTTACCTTAAATTCACGTGTTGAAAAAACTGAGCTTTAAAGATATTGGTAAGCCATAAAATAACTTTACGAAGTATTTTTGTTACTCGAAAATATTTTTACACTAAAAAAAATGTACACTCGAAAAAAATTTTACACTCAAAAAAAAATTTTTTTTACAAAAATGACAAAAAAAAAGTTTTTTACTCAAAATAAAATATTTCTAATCAAAATTGTCAATTTTTTTCAATTACTGTCCTTTCAAAAGGACATTGTGGAGGGTGTTCATAGATTTGGCCAAGTCGAATTTAACTTATCTACTTGTTTTTTTTTTTTTTTTTACATTTTGAAGAGTTTTAATGTTTCGGCACTCCCGAATTTAGCACACTCACACTTTTTATTACATTTTGCTTTTCACAGCATCATATTCAATATTTCTAAAACAATCCATGTAAAAAAATATAAAAATACCAACACATACTTGTTTGCTCATGTCATATTCCCTGAATCGTTTTAACCTAAAACTCAAGTACCGTTAATGTAATTATAATTAAGTTTATTTTGCCACTTAATATTATTAAAAGTGAAATATCGGTTTTATTACTCTACTAAATTTCGAAGAAGTCTAAGTGGTGTAGTGCATAAGGGTGGCATTTTTTTGTATAAAAAAAGGGTTTCTTGTGATTTCAAATATTGGGGTAAATTTTTATTTACCTAGGCCTAAAACGTATGTGGTACAAATTTGAGGTCAATTGATTTGATTTAATCAGTGGCGCCACAGGTTAAAATGTTAGCAATTTTTTGCGTTTTTTTTTTGCTATTTGTTTAAATAGCGATATCTTGAAAACCGTTCTCGAACCATTTTAACAAATTTTAAATATACGTGTTCAGCGCATCAAAATTTATAAATATGATGATACACAATTACTCTCAAAGAATTATGCAGGTAAATTCCAGTGAATATTCACTTAAAACAAATGAAATTTTATTTAAAAACCATTCCACTGTTTTTTCATTTAAAATAAAAACACATTACAGTCAATTTTAAATGTTAATTTAATGACTAACCAAAACATTAAAAAACTAGTGAATATTCAGTTATTTTGTATTGAAAAAGAGTAAAACTATAGAAGAAATTTTTTACTGCCGAAATTAAATGTAACAGAAAATTCGTTTTTAATACAGTAAATTATTTTTTTTAAACTACAGAAACAGTAAAAAAATTAAATCCTCTATAAAATAAGTGATTTTTCTTTTAAAATGACTTTACTGATTACTTTTTCAAATAACCTACAAACAGTTAATGACATAATTTTCTTAGTGTAAAAAAATTATGTCATTAACTCTTTGTAGTCTATTTAAAAAGTTTTACGTTTACTCGTTTTTAAAAGAAAAAACATTTGTTTGATGATCAGTTTTTATTAATTACTACTTCTGTCCTTTGTTTCAAAAATAACATACCAAAAAATAAAGACTTTCATTAACATTTAATTTTTAAAGTCATTTATTTTTGTTCTGTAAGTAAAAACTACTGATTATTCTTTAAATTTTTATTGATTTGTGTAAGCATTTTTTTTTTTTAATTGTTGGTATTTTTTAATGAGATATCATTAGTTTTAAAATACACAAGTAGGTTATTTTTTTGTAGAAAAAAAAAATCAAAAAATTATTTGTGGAAATATAGAAACATGTTTGTATCAAGTGGCTTTGTCACGATGGGTAGAGTGTCTGGCCAGAAGTAGTTGATTGCGGTATCGATTCCCCAAAATTTTATTAAAAATTAAAAAAAAAAATATTTCAATAGAAAATTGTTAAAAATAACCTACGAGATCATTAATTATACCCTACACCACACTGTGGTACAGGGTATAACGAGTTTGTGCTGATGTTTGAAACTACCCGAAATATTGGTCCTAGACCCACTTTTAAGTATACCGATTGACTTAGAATCACTTTTTGAGTCGATTTAGCGATGTCCGTCCGTCCGTCTGTCAATGTAAACGCTGTAAGCACGATACAGGTCGCAATTTTTAATCAATTGACTTAAAATTTGAAACTTAAGCCTCTTTTGGCCCAAGGACGAAGCCTATTGAAATTGGAAAAAATCGGTCCATATTTAGACCTATTTTTTTCTAATTTGTTGGTAAAAATAACAGATGGTTCTGTTAATTAATTTTTAATGTTATCGTAGGTTATTTTTTTCGAATTTGTTGGTAAATAAGAATGAAAAAAAAAAACGTAGTTTTTATACCCTCGACTCTAGTGATAGAGGGTATATATAAGTTTGTCAATCCGTTTGTAACACATCTAAATATTGGTCTAGTACCCTATAAAGTATATATATTCATGATCCTCGATCGATTTTTGATGTCCGTCCGTCTGTCTGTCTCTCCGTCCGTAGAAACACGTTAACTTTTGAAAGACTTCACAGAGGCTACTGAAGTTTAGCATATATGTTGGTCATTTACCTGGTCAGGTTGGTATTGCAATCCAGCCAAATCGGTCCAGTGGTTCAAATTATTATGAGCAAAAGAGTAAATTTCGGCAAGGGTTTTTCGCAAATTTACGAGATATAAAACACGATAACTTTCGAAAGACAATAATGAGACTACTAAAATATGGCATGTATCTTTGCCAATCGCCAGGTCGGTGTGGTATTGAATTTTAGCTCAATCGGTCCAGTGGTTCAAAAGTTAGAAGCAAAACCCTGACTTTCAGATTGGTTTCATTTTAAATGCCACGTGTTAAACAAGTTTTAAAGCATTGGTGGTAACTTAAGAATGCTTTTCAAACTTGTTTAGTTTTAAAGCAATGCTTTTTAAACTTGTTTAGTTTTAAAAGCATTGGTTACTTAAAAATTACACTCAAAAAAAATTTTACACTCAAAAAAAAATTTAAACTGAAAAAAAAATTTTACACTCAAAAAAAATTTAGTTTTTCTTTAAAAAAAATTACAACATTTTGTGTATACACGTACGTGCATTCACTCAGAAATATTTTTACAGTAAAAAAAAAAATTACACTCGAAAAAAGTTTTACACTCAAAAAAAAATTTTTAATTTTTCCTTTTTTTTTTTTTAATGACAAAAAAAAGAGTTTTTTACTCAAAATAAAATATTTGTAATCAAAATTGTTAATTTTTTTTACGTTAAAAAATGTACTATCCTTTAAAAAATGCATTGTGGAGGGTATTCATAGATTCGGCAATGTAGAATTTAACACACTACTTGTTAATGTTTAATGTTATTTATATTAGAAAATTTTGTCAACAGTAAAAAATAAATGTTGATGTTTGTTAAAACAAATGAACAATTACTGGGATGGTTTTCAATTGTTTATTCATTGGTTTTAAATGTGTTTTTCATTTGTTTTTGCCTACAAAATATTTTGAAAATATATATTCTAAAAATTTTATCGCCTGTCGCCACGGGTTAGTTTAATCTGATTGGCCTCAAATTTGTACCACATAATTTTAAGGTCTAGGTCTTCATTTTCCCGGACACTTGGGTAAATCAGAAGTTAAAGAAAAACAGCCACTCTAGTGAGTATGTCTGTCCGTTAATGATTTAACTGTTTAATGTGTGTTAAGAGTGTAAATGATTTTTATGTGATTTAACAGTAAAATAAAATTATAATCTATTTGTTTATTAATTACAAACCATTTACTCATTCATCAACGCATTAAAATATCCATAACAGGAATGATAAAGTGGATACAAAAGTACTATGTGAGGTACATTTTGAAATTGAAAAGAACTTTCTGAACATATTTAATAAAAAAAAACTATGCTAACTTTATTGTCAGTGAATATTTTACGGATTTCTTTTATCTAAAGTAAAAGTTTCACATTCTAAGAAATTTTTCCTATTGAAGAACTCTCAGATTCTTTGAAAAATTCTCCGGCTTAAGCTACACCCACATGGAAATTTTCGCAAGTTTTTGTTTTAAAAACAAACGTTTTGCTTCCTCCTTTTTTGTCGTTACACTTTTATTTTTCTGCTTTACAACTTTATGTCTTAGAAGTTTAAAAAAAAAAAAAAACATTACAATTCGCCCCTGGTGTCAACAGTAGAATTATATCATTTATCATCTCTAGTTGTAATAAAAAAATCTGTATTTTGTGAAACAGTAATGCCATGTTGAATTTAGTAGATTATAGATACACTCTCTTACCCACACTTCTTCATACTTAACGTAAAGGTCATTAAATACATACTTTACAAGAATATGAATGAATGTGTGAGTAAATGAATGAACGAATGTTTATGCATATTGTATGCATAATATTACTACAATTCATAGTCATACCCCAGCAAAAACATGGTAATGAGTTGTGAAAAGTAATCATTACCAAGTACATTATTTATAATGCGTACACATTACCATTAACATTATTTTAAGCCCAAAAGTAACTACTTCTCAGTAATATGTTATAAAAGCACCTCTAAGTAATAATATCTTCATGCACTTGCAGTTTTTAGCCTTTACAATTCAATTACCTTAAAAAGTACTTAAAAACTTAAAAAAATTACGTAATTTTTAAGTTTTAGTAAAAACAAGTTAAATTTTAAGTGTTTTAATTAACCAATTATTTTACTTCTTATTGGTAATGGGTGTTTACTCCTTATTTGTAATCCGAGGCAGTAACTACTTATTTATCTCCATACCCTTCACTAGTTATTTTTGTCTCACGCCCTTGTTAAAATAATCAGTGTTTCATTCAATAAGTAACTACTTATTAACATCTGTTTCGGATTACAAAACACATTATTAGTAATGCCAATTTTTGCTGGGACTATACATGGGGCATTTATGTATGTGTGTGAATTTATATAAATTTTAGACGACTACAACTATGATTTGTGAACGTACATTAGGGTGGCAGCTGTGTGGTCGAGTTTTGAGGATTGATAATTTTTTGAATTGCTTTTTTGTATTTTTTCATGCGTTACGTACAATCAGGGGCGTTTCCAGATTTTTTTTGCAGGTTGGCCACCTGCAATTTTTTTATACCCTCCAACCACAGTATGGGGGTATACTCACTTTGTCATTCCGTTTGTAACGCATCGAAATATCGCTCGGGGACCCCATAAAATATATATATATATTTTTGATCCATGATCGATTCTAAGACATTCTGTGAATGTCCGTCTGTCCGTCCGTCCGTCTGTCTATAGATAACACAATGCAGTCCAAAATAAAATAGCTAGACTCCTGAAGTTTGGCACAAACATGTCTAATGTTCATAGGCAGGTTAAGTTCGCGAATGGGCAAAATCGGGCCAGGGGGAAAAAAGTTCCCCCTTGAAGAACTGAAAAAACCTCTGAAAAATACACTTTTTTACATGTTTTTTTGTATTTTTGTTAAATAAATGAAACATTGGGTATATTTATAGCGATGGTAAGTTGATCTCAAAGTCCCCCACTGCCATCATCACCACCCCCCCCCCCCCCCCCAAAAAAAAACGCCTCTGACAATTTTATATACCCTCCACTCTAGTGACAGATGGTATATATAAGTTTGTCATTCCGTTTGTAACACCTCGAAATATTGGTCTAGGACCCCATAAAGTACACTCAAAATATTTTGTAGGCAAAAACAAATGAAAAACACACTTAAAACCAGTGAATAAACAATTGAAAACCATCCCAGTAATTATTCATTTGTTTTAACAAACATCTACATTTATTTTTTACTGTTGAAAAAATTTTCTAAAATAAATAACATTAAACATTAAAAAGTTATGTTTTCTTCATTCTTTTTTACCAACAAATTCGAAAAAAATAACCTACGAAAACATTAAAAATTAATGATAGTTCCGTTATTTTTACCAACACATTCCAATAAAATAACCTACGAAAACATAAAAAATTAATGATTCCGTAGGTTATTTTTTACAATTTTCTATTGAAATATTTTTTTAAAAATTTTTAATAAAATTTTGGGGAATTGATCCCGCAACCAACTACATTCTGGCCAGACACTTTACCCATCGTGCCAAAGTCACTTGATACAAACATGTTTTTATATTTCTATAAATAATTTTTTGATTTTTTTTTTGTTGGTAAAAACTAATGATATCTCATTAGAAAATACCAACAATTTAAAAAAAAAAAAATAATTACACAAATCATTAAAAATTTAAAGAATAATCAGTAGTTTTTACTTACAGAACAAAAATAAATGACTTTAAAAATAAAATGTTTATGAAACTCTTTATTTTTTAGTGTGTTATTTTTGAAACAAAGGAAAGAAGTATTCATTTATAAAAACTGAACACCCTAGTAAAAATATTATGCTAATTTGACTAAATAGATCTAATTTGATCCGTAAAATGCTTGTATCAAAAAATATCTAATTGTATTACTTTAGATCAAAAATATAAAAATTGATACAATTTGATCCTGAATTTGGTCTAATCTAATTATATCAAAATGATCTTATAATATCTATTTTTATACAATTTGATGAGCAAAACCAAAATACGAATCTAATCATATATGGCGCAATATTTAACTATATAAAGTGAATCAACCGTATCAAAATGATAGATATAATTTTATATAAATTTATACGGAAGCATATTAACTCATATAAGATTGTATCAAATTATATATGATTATACCAGAAAATTTTTACTCGGGCATCAAACAAATGTTTTTTCTTTTAAAAACGACTAAACGTAAAACTTTTTAAATAAACTACAAACAGGTAATGACATAATTTTTTGAGTGTAATAAATTTTTTCCAAAATATTCCAGAGAAAAATTCTTAATTTTTAAAGTTAGTTTTCCTATTAAAGATTTGTTGGATTCTGAAAAGTTTTTCCAAAGAAAAGTCTCAAATTTAAAAAAAAAAAGTTTTATAGAAAATACAAATAATATTTTTTGTACACTTAAAATATTTTGTAAGTAAATTCAACTGAAAAAACGTTTAAAACAACCGTTTTTCCTTTAAAAAAACTGACTACCCGAGTAAAAAAGATCTGATATAATCATATATGCTATTATATACACTCAAAGAATTATGTAGGTAAATTCCAGTGAATATTCACTTAAAATAAATGAAATTTTATTTAAAAACCATTCCACTGTTTTTTCATTTAAAATAAAAACACATTTCAGTCAATTTTAAATGTTAATTTAATGACTAACCAAAACATTAAAAAACTAGTGAATATTCAGTTATTTTGTATTGAAAAACAGTAAAACTATAGAAGAAATTTTTTACTGCCGAAATTAAATGTAACAGAAAATTCGTTTTTAATACAGTAAATTATATTTTTTAAACTACAGAAACAGTAAAAAAATTAAATCCTTTATAAAATAAGTGATTTTTCTTTTAAAATGACTTTACTGATTACTTTTTAAAATAACCTACAAACAGTTAATGACATAATTTTCTTAGTGTAGTTATTTATATTTATATATGGTTATGCATGAACTTTGATATGGACATTCAAGTTTATATATAGGATTGTATTTTTCCTGGTTTTTTAATATGATAGCATACATATTCATATCTATTTATATACTGATCTATATGAAATTAGATATGACATATAAGGTCGGGAATTTTTAGATATGGCAGATAAAAAGATATATGATTTTATTTATAATTATATCCCGAAAAAAAATTTCAAAATTTTCTAAGTCCCAGACAATAAAAAAAAAAATTCAAGTCCTAAAAAATTTAATGAAAATTTTCCAAAGTCCCGGACACAAAATTTTTTTGGCAATTTTTTTGAAGTAAAAAAATCATTGAAAATGTTTTTATGAGAAATTTAATTTTTTTGAAAAGTTTTTGAGTTCCGAAAAAATGTTTTTAAATTTTC
Organism: Pegoplata infirma; assembly: GCA_963921195.1. Lineage (NCBI taxonomy): Eukaryota > Metazoa > Arthropoda > Insecta > Diptera > Anthomyiidae > Pegoplata > Pegoplata infirma. The sequence continues at coordinate 140,480,268 of OY992540.1, read as the reverse complement.
TAAGACACAAACATTTTTTTGGAAAATTTAAATCCCTTATAAATGATTTTAGAAAAAAATTAAAAATTTTTAATAATTTGCTAAGTCCCGAAAAAAATCCGAAGAATGCAATAAAAACTCTTCTAATTGATAATGTATCCAATCTGATAAAATAATTTCTAATTTCACGTTTAAAATTCCAAAAAATTTTACCAGATTTCATCCAATTATATAAAAATGTATCTAATTTTAACAGATAAGATATGATTTAATACAATTAGATAGACCCATTTTTGGGATCAAACTTAATCAAATTTAATATTATTTTATCAAAAATAATAGAATTTGATATAATCGTATAATATTCGATCCGCCAATTATCGGATCAAAATTAATATGGATTTACATAAAAGCATATCTGTTCATATATAATTAAATATTGCGTCATATAACTTTTTTTTACTCGGGTACTTATATTTTATTTGAAACAACCACGGTTTAGATATATAAGGTTAAGTAAGATTGGACAACTGGTCGGCCATGTCAATATTTTGACAAGTTTTCGTGTTTTCTTTTGATTTTTATTATTTGCAATTTCACACACTTTTAGCAGAAACAATTACTTAATTTTGAAAGATTAGTTAGTAAAAATTAACAATTTTCAAAAAAAATACCATTTTCTTGTATTTTCAACAAATTAAAAAAAATAAATTGACAATTTTTATAATTCCTTTTTGATTCGACATTTTATTTTTTTAGTACACACCGATTGCTGTCGTTCTTCTTCATCCTTTATATATGTCATTAGTGGAAACAACATACTTTTTTTAGTTATTTTTAAACGTTAATATATGACTAGACATTCCGTAAAAACAAAAAATATTTCAGTTATTTTAACTGTTTACAATTTTTTATTTTGTGGGGTAAAAATATTTTTTTTTTTTAATAACAAACTACAAAAACCGTACTTCTGAAAAATTATACGGTATAATCAGTCACAAATAATTAACTGATAAAAATATTTTTCCGTAATTTTTGTAGTTTATTGTTTTAACAACTTTATAAATCATTCAATATTTTAGTTTTTTTAAAAAAAAGGTTCCATAGATCTTGATATCCATAGATCTTGATATCCGTTCCCGGAAATTTAAATGGTTCACTCAAAAAATTATGCCATTAACTGTTTGTAGTTTATTTAAAAAGTTTTACGTTTTGTCGTTTTTAAAAGAAAAAAACATTTGTTTGATATTCAGTTTTTATTAATGACTACTTCTGTACTTTGTATCGAAAATAACACACTAAAAAATAAAGACTTTCATTTACATTTAATTTTTAAAGTCATTTATTTTTGTTCTTTAAATAAAAACTACTGATTATTCTTTAAATTTTTAATGATTTGTGTAAGTAATTTTTTTTTTAAATTGTTGGTATTTTTTAATGAGATATCATTAGTTTTTACCTACACAAGTAGGTTATTTTTTTGTAGAAAAAAAACAAAAAATTATTTATAGAAATATAAAAACATGTTTGTATCAAGTGACTTTGGCACGATGCACAGTGATTCGTTCCCATATATCGAGTGGGCAAAAATAGAATATTGGTCGCAGATTTCTGAAATTTGGTACACAAGCATTTAATTATCTAATCAAGAAAAAAACGAGTTTTTGGAAAAATCGGAGCAAGGACACGCCTACCCCCCATATATCCTGAAATTTAAATATGTGATTAAAACTACAAAAATGGTCACAAAATTCCCAACCTTTGTCAATGTTACCAATTTTGATATAGTATTTTATGTGTAAATTTTTTTCTAGATTGAAGCAAGGACTCGTGTGGCTGCCATATATCCTTTTTCTTAAAAAAATTGTAAATCGCTCAAAAATTACTCGATACCCTTGAATTTTTTTGTAAAAATTTGAATAAGTGATGTCAATGTGTGTGCCAAATTTCGCTGAAATAGGTTCTGTAAAACAAAAGTTATTTATATATCCTTTTTAAAAACTGCAATAAAGTGTTAATATAGTTTAATCACAAAAATAAAATAGAAAGAGTTGTCAACGATTTTCCAAATTTGGTACGCAAGCACAAAATTAATTAATAGAAAATAAATAAAAATTTTGAGCAAATCGGTCGAAGGACATTTGTACCTGTCGTATATCCTGAAATTTAAAAGTGGAGTTTTAGCCACAAAACTTGATATAAAATTACTTAACTTAGTTATTGTCTTAGAAATTTAGATAACCATCGACGTACAACATTTGTATTTTAATCTGAGCAAGGACTCGTGTGGCTGCCATATATCCTTTTTCTTGAAATCGCTGTAACTATTTTAAAAATCTTTCAATTGCTATAAAATTTTTAATATAGATTAGATCAAATAACGTTAATAAGTGTGCCAAATTTCCTTGAGTTACTTGCGGTAACAAAAAAGCTGTTAATATATCCTTTTTTTAAATATAGTCAAAAATATAAAAATACCTAATAACTGCAAAAACAAAACATTCGCAACACTTATTTCCTGTTGCATTACGAAAATAAATTTATTCAAAATAAGTTTTAAGTAAACTCGTTTAATATTTGCTTTATTTCTAAGTATATAACCCGTTAATAACAAAAAACTAAAAAAAAAAATTTTTTGGGTACTTAAAATTTTTTTTGGGTACTTAAAATTTTTTTTTTTTTCGTTTTTTTCAAAAACTTAGTTATTTTTATTATTTGATCGTATAGAAAACAGTCCAGGATGTTAAAAAAATCAATAAAAAATAATTTTTAAGTACGAACTTTTTTTATGTATCTCAAAAAAAAATTTGGTTTTGGTTTGGGATACCAACGAAAATCAAATACTGGTTTTAAAGCAAAATGGCCCACTGTATACTTATTTTATCGAATTATTTACTATAAATTTATGGTATACAATACAATAAATCCCTTTATATAAAAAAACACGAAAATGTTGATGTATTTTTTAAATTTATTTACAGTACATAAAATAAATAAACAAAAAAATAATCCAATTTTAGATTTTTTTAAAAAAAAAATTTTCAACTTAAAAAAAAAACTTAGTTATTTTTATTTTTTGATCTTATAAAACATTGTTAAAGCTTCAAAAAAAAAAAAAACAAAAAAAATTTATTCACGAACTTTTTTTATGAAGGCCATTGAAATTTGGTGATTTTGGGGATTTTAGTAAAATTCATAGATAACTTTTAAAGCAAAACGGCCCACGTACTGCATAATTTTTTTCTGATTTTTTATTATATTTTTACAGAATACTTTATAATATATCAAATTGTAAAGAAAAAATACTTAATATTGGATTTTTTTTTTTAATATTTTTTCCATTAATAATATAGCATTTGAAAAAAATTAAATAAAGACACAAAAAAAACCTAACTTTTTTCCAACTTCAGACAAAAACTTAGTTGTTTTTATTGTTTTACCTCATAAACCATAGTCCGAGCTATCGAAAAAGCGAAAAAAATAATTTTTTGACTCACGAACTTTTTTTATGCATTCCATCAAAATTTGTCAATTTTTTGGGATTCGGTAGAAAAAATATAGATTTCAGAGCAATACAAAAATGTATTTTAAGATTAATTCTAAAAAATTGCACATACAACTTTTAGCAAATATATTTAAGTAACTTTTGCAAAAAAAAGTTCGTTGATTTCTTTAAAATTCGATTTTTCATAATTATTTTAGTAAACCTATAAAAATCAATTTTTAGGTTTTAACACAATAGCGTTGAATTTCCATACTTTAGCGCCCTCTTGTGGCAACATATGAGTTCTTAAAAATAAGAAAAGTACATATTCCTTTTAGTTTACTATTAAACTGTAAAAATACAAAAAATCATCAACATTGAAGACATACATTTTTTTTTTGATTTTGGCCAATGAAACGAATCACTGTGCGATGGGTAGAGTCTCTGGCCAGAATGCAGTTGATTGCGGATCGATTCCCCAAAATTTTATTCAAAATTTTTAAAAAAAATATTTCAATAGAAATTTGTAAAAAATTCATTAAAAATGAATGATTTCGTAGGTTATTTTTTTGGAATTTGTTGGTAAAAATAATAGAACTATCATTAATTTTTAATGTTTTCGTAGATTATTTTTTTTTTTGAATTTGTTAGTAAAAAAGAATGAAAAAAACGTAGTTCTTTAATGTTTAATGTTTTTTTTAGAAAATTTTGTCAACAGTAAAAAATAAATGTTGATGTTTGTTAAAACAAACGAATAATTATTGGGATGGTTTTCAATCGTTTATTCACTGGTTTTAAATGTGTTTTTTTTTTCGCCTACAAAATATTTTGAGTGTTGAGGCACTAGACTGGCATTTTTCTGTATAGCAAAAATTAGTTTTTACCGATTTTCAAAGTCCGGGAATTTTTTTATTCTACTGGGCCTAAAACTTATGTAGTACCAATTTGAGGCCAATCGGATTAAATTAACCCGTGGCGCCCGGCGGTCAAAATTTTAGGTTTTTTAAAAATTAAGAAAAACAAAATAAAGAATAAATGTCTCTTTCGACACATTATATTTGTAAATTTTGATGCGCTGAGCACGAATATTAAAAAAAGTTTGGCTAAAGTGCACTTTACGGGGCACAAATATTTTGGCAAAAAAAAAATATGTGACCCCCTTTAGAATTAAAAAAGAAAAAAACCGAAATTAAAATTTAAGGGGGCTGGGCCCCGGTGGACCCCCTGGAGCCAAAAAACCGCCCCACCCACAAACCTGTACGTATGGATACTCAAATGAAAGGTAATTTGCTCACGATTGCAAATATGTATTTTTTGTATGCATTTTAACAATATTGTAACCCCTAAATCCATTTTAGTAACTTTCAGTTCAATAATTAAGCCATTCAGTAATTAACAACGTAAAAGGCTTGATTCACAAAAAAGTTTTATTTTGCGGGGAGGGTGGGTTTAATGCATGGAGTTTGTAATCCCTAAGCCCGGCCGAAGGCCGGCTATGCAGAAAAAAATGTTAAGCAAAAAAAAATTTTTTTTTGGTGGACTTTTTTTTGAAAAAAAAACGGATCAGGTCGGTTTTTTGGACCTAGAGGGGCCAGGGACCTAGCTCCCCTTTATTTTCTTTTTCTTTTTTAATTACCTTTAACTTAAGTACCCACACAAACCTGTAGGTGGGAGGGTCAGTTTTTTTGATCAAGGGGGGTCCCCGGGGCCCAGCCCCCTTAAATTTTAATTTCGGTTTTTTTCTTTTTTAATTCCAGAGGGGGTCCAATTTTTTTCCCCCTTAAAATATGTGTGCCCCGTAAAGTGCACTTTTGCCAAAAGTTTTAAAATCGGTCGAACGGTTTTCGAGATATCGCTATTTGAAATTTGCAAAAATTAGCGGTTTTTTCCTACGTTCAAGAAATTTTGTGAAAAAAATCTCAAAATTTCATTCCCTTAACCGTTTTATAGAGCTTAAGACAATCTTTCATATAAAACAAATTTGAGCAAAATCTGATCATTTTAACCCATGCACAGTGCCACATTTGGCCAATCTAGGACGACAAAAATTCAATTTTATTTATATTACTAGAAATTCGGTATAAATTTTCGTTTTGACTTCAAAAACAACATTATGAAAAATATGGGAGGCCAGATAACGGCCACGCCCACTTTTTAAAAAAATTTTAATTTTGGTTGTAATTTCTTTAAACTTGGTATATATACTCTCAAGGACTGTAGAAATAATATCACAAAAAAAGGGGGCGGTGAGACAACTGCCACGCCCACTTTTTAAAAATATGTTAAAAAATATGTTAAAACAAGGTTTACATATCGTCCCACTGTAGTCGGCGTCGCAGACGGTCGCAAAAGATAGCCATTGCAATAAGTACTATGGATATTGGTAAATATGTCTGAAAAAGTCTGGCGACCAATAGAGACCAAACACAAAAGTTCTATTCCATAAAAAAAAATAAATATATAATTTTCTTTTGACAAATTTTTATTATGTTAAAAATTTAATAAAAAATAGAAAAAATTGTTTAAAAAAAGAAGAAAAGATATGGCTTAAAGCCTTTAAATATCCTTTAAAATTACCAAAAAAGAGTGTATAAATATCTTTTTTTGTTAAAAAGTTACAACAGTTTAAAATCGACTTAATTAATGCGAAATAATGAACACTACTTTCAGGATTTTACAAGATGCAACTTTATCCACCCACATCTTAATAACGAATAGATTTATAGTTCTTATATGAGTATTTCCGTGTTATTAGGAATGTTTTATAATACATACATTAGACTGCCCAGAAAAAAACAAAGTTGTTATTTTCTTGGGGGATACCTGCGAATTTTGTTCCTTTTTGTGCAAAAAAATTTCGGTTTTTTTTTGGGATTTTTAAAATAATATCTAGAGGTCGCGATCTCGCGTTTTATAACGATTTATTTTTTTGAGTTTTTTATTATTTTAAATTGTTAAATATGATTAATATGATAAAATATTAATAATTTCAGACAAAAAAAAAAAATAAATTAAAAATTAAATATCGCTCATTCCATGAGATGTCTCCCAGCATCTAATCAAATGTTCTTTAATTTATTTGAAATTTCGCACACAGGTACACTATGGAGCAATTAAAATAAATTCGTTTTTAGTTTCGCGAAAATCCACGAATTCGCGAACGCGAATATATTCGCGAATTCACGGATTTTCTCGGAACTAACAACTGATTTATTTTAATAGCTTCATAGTGTTCATGTGTGCAAAATTTCAAATAAATTAAGGAACATTTGATTAGATGCTGGGAGACATCTCATGGAATGAGCGATATTTAATTTTTAATTTAATTTTTTTTTTGTCTGAAATTATTAATATTTTATCATATTAATCAAATTTAACAATTTAAAATAATAAAAAACTCAAAAAAAATAAATCGTTATAAAACGCGAGATCGCGACCTCTAGATATTATTTTAAAAATCCCAAAACAAAACCGAAATTTTTTTGCACAAAAAGGAACAAAATTTGCAGGTATCCCCCAAGAAAATAAAAACTTCGCTTTTTTTCTGGGCAGTCTAACATACATACAAATCATAAAAATCTGGGAACTTTTTTTTTGATTTTTGTCGTGCTAGATTGGCCAAATGTGGCACTGTGCCATGGCGCCCTTCGATCAAAGTTTTGGACTTTTGGAAAATTTCTACCAAAATTTTGGATTTTTGAAATTGAAAAAATAAAAAAAAAATCTTGCGATGCATTTTTGGCATTAGTTTTAGAATGCTGAATACGAATATCAAAAACTATTTAAAATCGGTCGAGCGGTTTTCGAGATATCACCCTTTAAAATTTGTCAAAAAAATTTAAAAATGGTAGTTTTTTCCTACTTTCAAGAAATTTTTTAAAAAAATCTCAAAAATTCCTTCCATTGACCCCTTCATAGAGCTTAACACAAGCCTAAGTTGAGACAAATTTTATCATTTAAGTCTAATTTTAGCCAAATCCGATCATTTTGACCCGTGGCGCCCTTCGATAAGAGTTTAGAGTTTTTGGTGAAAAACTCTAAAACTTTGATCGATGGGCGCCACATGTTAAAATGATCGCATTTGGCTTAAATCAAGTTTAAATGAAAGATTGTCTCAAGGTCTATGAAAGAGTCAAGGCAAAGGAAATTTAATTTTTAGAAATTTTAAATGGCGATGTCTCGAAAACCATTCGACCGATTTAAAATTTTTTTTGATATTCGTGCTCTGCACATCAAAATTAACAATCATGATGTATCGAAAGATATTTATTTTTTTATTATTTTTTTAAATTTGCTCTAACTGCCCTAAGAGTGCCCCTAGAGCAGTCGAATGTTAAACCAACCCACAATATTTTTTTGGTACAAACATTTTCTCTGAACACACCTACCCTCTATCTTCAACTGTTAAGGCAGTTCCCATGATTTTTTTTCTTTATTTTTTAAAAATTTGTTTGAGAGGTCACAAGTGAAACCGATTTTTTAAATTTTTTAAATTGTTCAGAATTTTACGATTTTCAAGTCAAAAAAGGAATTCAAAGACATTGCCCTACAGACACAAAAATTGGCACATTGGCACCAAAAGGCAACTATTCCGACACCGAAAAGAAGAAATTCTGCTTCATCCTAATGTATATGAATGAGTGCAAATAGTAGTACACTAATGACAAAGTAGCAGTCAACTGCTACTTTGTAACATGTAGTCTCATAGACAAAGTAGTCATTTATTTAGATAGAAATGTTTGTGTGACACAAAGTGTTAGTGATACATGGTTAGGTATTCTCTGCTTGTGGATGTGGATCTCATAGGATATTTATTTTTTTGATTCTTTATTAATTGTAGCTATTTTTCGTCTGTCTGTCTGTCTTGTTTCGCAAATTGGCCAAATAGCTAACGAAAAAACGTTCTTGCACCATCTCAAAAATTATCAAATTCTTGCAACTTTTTATTTTATCGAGCTGAACTTGGACAAAGTAGAAGAAAAAAAGGTATTGATTTGAAATTTTTTTTAACTTTTTTTGCGAAATTTTTTTGTCACAAAAAAATTTTTTTTCAAATAAATTTAATAGCAATAATCTTTTTTACATTGTGTAGGGTATAAATACACTCGGCAAGGCCGAGTAAAACTTTTTTATTTGTTTCTTCTGTAACGTGCATTTGCGTGAGTCAAACTTCTCTCACGGGCTTATCACTGGTATATGCGATGTAATGTTATAAAAGTTGATGTCATAATTTAAATTTATATTTATGTATGTGTTAAAAATATATACGATTGTATGTACAATATACATTGTATATTATACAAGTTTGTATTATATTTATATGGAAAATTAATATGTAATTGCTTTTCAAAAAGCTTGCACTTATACACTCAAAATAAATTCCTCTCTTCAATAAGCAGAAAAATTTGCCGAAAATGCACATTTTGAGCCATATGAGAAATCTGCTGATTTTAGCAGACACGGTTTGCTGAAAATCTGGCATGATTCTTTAGGTGAAATAGCAGAGAAATCTGTCAAAATAGCAGAAAAAATCTGCTTAAATATTTTCTAGAAATTTTTTTACATGAAAAAAAATTGTTTACATGAAAACTTTAAAAGCTTTTATACCCTCCACTCTAGTGAGAGAGGGTATATATAAGTTTGTCATTCCGTTTGTAACACCTCGAGATATTGGTCTAGGACCCCATAAGTATATATATTCATGATCCTCGATCGATTTTAAGACGATCTACCGATGTCCGTCCGTCTGTCTGTCTGTTGAAAACACGCTAACTTTTGAAAGACTTTACAGAGGCTCCTGAAATTTGGAATATATGTTGGGCAATTACCTGGTCAGGTTGTTATTGCAATCCAGCGAAATCGGTCTAGTGGTTCAAAAGTTATGAGCAATTAACTTCGGCAAGGGTTTTTTCGTGAATGTACAAGATAAAAAACACGATAACTTTTGAAAGGCAATCTTGAAGTAGCTGAAGCTTGGCATATATATTTATCGTTCCCCAGGCCTGGTTCGTTCTGAATTTCAGCCAAATCGGTTAAGTGGTTCAGAAGTTATTAGCAAAACCGTGAATTTCAGATTAGTTTCACCTTAAATTCAGGTGTTGAAAACCCTTTAAACATTTGTATGTCAAAAAAATATTTTACAAAGTATTTTTGTTACTCAAAAATATTTTTACACTAAAAAAAATTACACTCGAAAAAATTTTACACTCAAAAAAATTTAACACTCAAAAAAAAATTTAGTAAATTATTTTTTTTTTTTTTTTTTGCAAAAATTACTTAAAAAAAGTTTTTTTTACACCAAATAAAATATTTCTAATCAAAATTGTTATTTTTTCACGTTAGTAATAGTAAATTTCACTTAAAAAGGGGTTTGTGGAGGGTATTCATATATTCGGCCAAGTCGAATTTAACTTTTCTACTTGTTTTAATATAAACTTTAAAAACAGTAAAAAAAAATTTCTGTAAAATCAGCAATATAATCTACTGATTTTCTTTTAGTTTTGTCAATTATTAATTTCAATCGTTTTAATTGTATAAAAAATTAAAAAAAAAAAAATGACACTTTGAAAAAAAAACTTAAGAAAGGTTTCTTGAATAAAGGATGACAGCAAACTATCTCTGTAAAATTGCAAAATAATCTGCTAAAAATATCGTTCTGATTGCATAAAAAAACAACAAAAAAAAAATAACACTTTGAAAAAAAACTTAGAAAATTTTTTTTAAAAAGAATGACAGCAAACTATTTCTCTGCAATTAAAAAGTAATCTGCTAAAAATATGTTTAAAAATATTTTGAAATTCAGCAAACAGAATCAGTAAAAACACAGTAAAATTAATGTTATTTTGTAATACTGAATGACAGAATTTTAGTAAAAATATCCGTTTTAACAGAAAAATCTGCTAAAAGTTTGCTAAATCAAATTGAAAGTCATTTTACAGATATTTTGACAGAGTTTTTTTTTGAGTGTTCTTTCAACATCCCAGCAAAAATTTCTATTACCAAGTAATTTAGATTCATTCGAAGACCCTAAATTTGTTACAAAGTGGAGACAAGTATCTAGTTAGCTCCCAATTTCAAATCTAAACTACTTAAACATAGCGGCAAAGTCAACAAATAACACATTCCTAGCTCGCTTACGAAAACATGACCAAAGTTTCTACATAGTTTAGCTATTCATTTTACATGAGAGTATAATAGTTAATAGTTCGATTACAAAATGGATCTACATATACACTCAAAAAATTATGTCATTAACTGTTTGTAGTTTATTTAAAAAGTTTTACGTTTTGTCGTTTTTAAAAGAAAAAACATTTGTTCAATGTTTAGTTTTTTTACATGACTATTTCTGTTCTTTGTTTCAAAAATAACAACACGAAAAATAAAGACTTTCATTAGCATTCATTTTTTAAATTCATTTATTTTTGTTTTGTAAGTAAAAATAAGTGATTCTTCTTTAATTTTTAGTGATTTGTGTACGTTATTTTTTTTTTTTTAATTGTTGGCATTTTTTAAAGAGAAGTCATCATAGTTTTTTACCTACTTGTGTGGGTTATTTTTTTTTTTTTTTTGTAGACAAAAAATTCAAAAAATTATTTATAGAAATATAAAAACATGTTTGTATCAAGTGACTTTGTCACGATGGGTAGAGTGTCTGGCCAGAATGTAGTTGACTGCGAGATCGATTCCCCAAAAATTTTATAATTTTTTTTTTAATTAAATTCAATAGAAATATAGTAAAAATAACCTACGAAATCATTAATTTTTAATGTTTTCGTAGGTAATTTTTTGTTTGAATTTTTTAATAAAAATAACACAATAATTATTAATTTTTAATGTTTTTGTAGGTTATTTTTTCGAATTTGTTGGCAAAAAAAAAACTTAAGTGACATTATTTATTAATGTTCAATGTTATTTACTTTAGAAAATTTTGTCAACAGTTAAAAATAAATGTTGAAGTTTGCTAAAACAAATGAATAATTACTGGCATGGTTTTCAAATGTTTTATCACCTGTTTTAAATATGCTTTTTATTTGGTTTTGCCTACAAAATATATTTTGAGTGTATTATTTTTAAAAATATTTGATTTTTAAAAATTTAGATACTAAATCATAGTTTTAATTAAGTATTTATTTTTTAGGAACAAAGTAATGCTAATAGTAAGTAATACTCATTGCCAGGACCATATGTCTACAATGAAAATCAAGCTTCCACTTTTTGACTTGAAGTTTTTTCTCAGACTTTATTTTTTTTTTTTGAAAATTTGCAAATTTTCTTAGGCTCATATTTAGTAAACTATTTGAAATTTTGACTTATTTTTAAAAGGAAAGTTGTAGCTATTGTCTCGCGCTACAATTTCTCTGAACAAATTACTTAGAAAAAACTTCGTTTTCATGGTCAAAAAGTCGAAAATGTAGAAAATTCACCACTTTTTGTCACGTTTTTTTGATATTTTGGCCTATAACAGCCAAACCATTGAAATTTTCGATCCAATACTAAGACAGAAATTGTAGCCAAGACAATAGCTAAGAACTCTCTAGTACATCGCAAAAGCATTGAAACGCTCCTTCAGGCAGTTTTAGCCCTGAAAATATTGATAAACTACCATTTCAGTTGTTCATAGCGCAAAATCATAAAAATGTTGTATTTCTTTTGTTTCCAATTTTTTTTATCCAAAAATATAATGTTTTTTTTTTTTTTTTTGTTTTTTTCAATGTGCTCTATTCTGGAATACGATTTCACCATTCCACCAAAAGAAATAGAACCAAATGTTTAAAAATTTGATATTCTTTCGAGTTTTAAGATTTTTAAATTTATTTTTGTAATAATTAAAGATATTAACTAGATATTTAATTGTTACAAGAACGAAAATTTAAGATCTTAAAATTCGAAAGAATATCAAATTTTAAAAAATTAGGTGAATGGTGATATCGTATTCCAGAATCGAGCACAATATTTATTTTGAAAATTATGAGAAATTCATTTAAAGTACAAAGTAATTTTATTGGTAGAGACAAGGTATGAATCAAGAAGAAAACAATTATTGTTTTAAACGATTTCACATCGAAAATTCCAATTCAGATTTAACTGAGATTAGCGAATATGTAAAACCAAACATCAATTTTGATTGTACGCATTACGTTCACATGATCGATTTAGAGGACAAAGCATTGTTATTTGAACCGCCATTTACCGGGAAAATTCCGTATAAGCATTAACAACAATACCTCGAATGTGTAGATGATGAAGATCCACCATTTCCAGGCCCACTAATACCTTGTCATATTCAAGGTACGGAGCGTTATGTGCAGCTACTAGCTAGTGTTGCAAAGCGCTCAATCGACAAAAACCGTGAAGGTATAATGGCATCTGTATCTGAAGGCGGAAAGAAAGCGTCTCGTAGGGAATCTTGAAAGATTTGGAAGGCAATCTTTGAATGAAAAATACACTGAATTGGAATTTTCGATGTGAAATCGTTTAAAACAATGTGCTCGATTCTCGAATAGGACTTCACCATTCACCTAATTTTTAAAAAATTGATATTCTTTCGAATTTTAAGATTTTAAAATTTTTTTCTTATGACAATTGAAGACCTTGTTAATATCTTTAATAATTTCAAGAAAAATTTTTATAATCTTAAAACTCGACAGAATATCAATTTTTTAAAAATTAGGTGAATGGTGAAATCGTATTCCAGAATCGATCACAATAATTGCTTTCTTCTTGATTCATACCTTGTCTCTACCAATAAAATTACTTTGTACTTTAAATGAATTTCTAATCATCTTCAAAATAAATATTGAACAAAACAAAAAAAAAAAAAACATTTTGTTTTTGGATAAAAAAAGTGGAAACAAAAGAAATAGAACATTTTTATGATTTTGCGCTACGAACAACTGAAAATGGCAATTTATCAATATTTTCACGAAAAATTTGCACTTTCACAAGGCCAAAACTGCCTGAAGGAGAGCTCCAATGCTTTTGCAATGTATTAGAGAGTTCTTAACAATTGTCTTGGCTACAATTTTGTCTTAGTATTGGATCAAAAATCTCAATGGTTTGGCTGTTATAGGCCAAAATATCCAAAAAAACGTGACAAAAAGTGGTGAATTTTCTACATTTTCGACTTTTTGACCATGAAAACGAAATTTTTTCTACACAATAAGTTCAGAGAAATTGTAGCCCGAGACAATAGCTACAACTTTACTTTTAAAAATATGTAAAAATTTCAAATAGTTTACGAAATATGAGACCAAGAAAATTTGCAAATTTTCCAAAAAAATAAAGTCTGTGAAAAAACTAGAACTAGACATATGGTCTAATACACTTTTTTGCTCAAAACAATCCCAAGAATCAGAAACGCGAAGCGCCCATTAAGATGTTCAAATCGCCCCACCCTAATCCTCATAGAACACCAATAAAAGTTGCGTTTAAAGGAGTAAAAGGTTCTACAAAAATTTTCTGCATCAAATTTCACTAGGGGTTGTCAGAGATAAAAAAATCGTTCGAAAAGTGCAAAATGGTTAAAAAAAGTTAAATTGTAAATTAACACATACTATCAAATTGTTTTTCAACAAAGTCGTTTGAAATAAGTCAAAAAAATTTTATAAATCTGCTTCTGACCTAAACTACGATTATTGATGTCTTCAGTGAAATTTGATGGCGGTTCTTTTCTTAGAACAAATTAACCCTCTATCTCCCGTTTTTAGTGGTAATTTTGGTCCTTTTTTTTCAACCCCAAGTGAAATTTGATGCAGAAACTGTTTGTAGAACATTTTTACCCCTTAAAGACACGTTTTAGTGGTGTTCTATGAGGACAAAATTGACCCCTAAAAATGAGAGATAGAGAGTTAATATGTTCTAAGAAAAGAACCGCCATCAAATTTCATTGACGACATTGATTATAGTAATTTAACTCAGAAGCAGATTTATAAAATTTTTTCGACTTATTCCACACGACTTTGATATAAAACAATTTAAAAGCATGTAATAATTTACAATTTTACTTTTTTAAGCATTTTACACTTTTTGCACGAACTTTTTATCTTCGAGAACCAGAAAATGCAGAAAATATTTGTAGAACATTTAAACCGTTTAAACGCACGTTTAATTTCTTTGAGAATATTTGAAAAAAGGATCAAAATAACCCCTTAAAGTGGGAGATAGAGGGTTAATATATTTTGAGAAAAGAACCACCATCAAATTTCGCTGAAGACATATTTACCTCAGAACTAGATTTAATGATTTTTTTTTGAGTTATTTAAAACTTCAGTGGGCCATTAAAAAGAACTCGACCTAAGTTTTCAAAATCCTTCGGAGGTTTTGCTCTACTGTTGGTATAGTTTATTTATTTTTTTTTTTTTGGTCCAATCCAAGATACCACATCGTGTTGCACAGTGTAATGACTATTAATTACCAACATTTTGCTGGGTTATTTAAAGAGTTTTATGTATGTCTGTGTAAAATTTTCATAATTTTATAAGCATTTACAGTTAAATCAGACACTCGTTAGTTTATATACGTGATCAAAAGGATAATTATACAAAATATTTTTTTAAGAAAATCTCCAGTATATTTTATTATACCATCTGTCAGAATTTTTGACAACCAAAATCCCAGTGATGTCAGATGTCAACATTTTTGCCAGCTTTATATTTACAAGTGATTAAATTTCATATTTTATTACTAAAGGAAAATCTTAACTAAAGTTAATGTTTATCCAAAGACTAAACATCATAAAAAAAATGTAAGTGTCAGAAAGAAAAATTAAAATGTGGTAGGACATCTCAATGGAAACAAGAATATAATGATGTTATTGAAGCAGTTTGTAGTAAAACATCTTGGCATGTTGTTTGATTAAGTTGCAATCTACAAAATTAAGATAAGTTGTTAAAAGTATCTGTACAAAAATCACACTTACACATCATTTGTGAATAGGAGAGATTTCGACATAACAATCTAGTCCATACCTATTTAAAAAATATTTTTTTGAATTATTAATATAATCTTTCTTTTTTCATGTTGATCAAAGAGTATTGAATTAAAATACAATATTTTAGAAGAAGGTGTTGAGATTAGCTATACGAATTTTTCAGAATTTATTTTTGTCTTAATTGTTTGATTTTTTTTTTGGATATTTTTCTAAATTTTCTTGTTTTTAATATATTTTCTGTTTTTGTACCTCCGAAATATTTTTTTTTAATTTTTCTGAGATTTTTAGAGTTTGTCTGAAATTATTTTTGATTTTTTATTGATTTTCTGATTTTTTAATAACACTGTGCTACAGTGAAAAGATATTTTTGATGTGACATAGTCACTTATAACACGATTTTGTATCTTGGATGGGACCAAAAGAACAAGTAGAATACCCTCCACAATGCCCTTTTTAAGTGATAGTAAATTTTCTATCATGAAAAAAATTAAATTTTTGATTAGGAATATTTTATTTTGTGTAAAAAAACTTTTTTATTTAACTAAATTATGAAAAAAAAAAATAATAATTTACTAAACATTTTTTTGAGTGTAAATTTTTTTTTTGAATGTAAAATTTTTTTCGAGTTTATTTTTTTTTTAGTGTAAAAATATTTTTGGGTGACAAAAATACGTTGTAAAATATTATTGTGACTTACCAATGTTTTTAAAACAGGTTTAATGGGTTTTCAACACATGAATTTAAGGTGAAGCAAATCTGAAATTCACGGTTTTGCTAATAACTTTTGAACCACTTGACCGATTTAGCTGAAATTCAATACGAACCAGGCCAGGGGACCGATAAATATATATGCCAAGCTTCAGGGGCGTATCCAGGATTTTATTTCGGTGGTGGCCCAAAATTTTTTGTAAATTTTTTTTTTACAAAAAATTTACATAACAGCACATGTTTTAGAATTTTCTCGATCTTTTCCTTGAACTGAATGTAACACAATCAGATTCATCATTTTTGTGTAAGTTTAAAACTATTTTTTTAAAGTGTGAATTGTATCAGATGCTGACACATTTTTACAAATAAGATTATCAGAATCTGAATTTGTTTCAAAGAAAAGTCTAAGATTCTATGACAATTTCCAATTAAGACAGTTTTTGTTATAGAAAAAGTCAAAGACTCTAAATCATATTTTCAATGGAAAAAGTTTCTCGGGAAAAAGTCACTTTAGAAAATGATTCTATAAACATATTCATAAAATACTTTTCCAAAAGAAAAGACTCCGATTGTAAGACATTTTCCCAGAATCTGAGATATTTCTAGTCTAGCACATTTTCTCAGATTCTGAAAAATTCTACACAAAAAGTTTTAGATTCTGAAAAAATATTCGCTTTTTCTATAAGAAAAATAAATCAGATTCTTTTTAAAAAGAAAACAGTATGAAAAAAGTCTTAGATTCTAAAACCTTTTTCCTAAAGAAAAATTCTCGGATTCTGAGAAAATTTGTCCTATAGAAAAAGTCTCAGATTCTTAGAAATTTTTCCTATAGAAAAAGTTTAAAATTCTGAGACATTTTTCCTATAGAAAAAGTCTCGAAATCTTTGACATTTTTCCTATAGAAAATGTCTCAGATTCATAGAAATTTTTTCTACAGAAAATTTCTTAGATTCTGAGACATTTTTCCTATCGAAAAAGTCTTAAACACCTTTCCTATAGAAAAAGTCTCAAATTTATAGACATTTTCCTATAGAACAAATCTCAGATTCTGAGACATTTTGCTTTTAGGAAATTGTCAGAATTTGAAACATTTTTCATATAGAAAAATCCTCAGATTCTGAGACATTTTTCCTAAAGAAAAATATTTTTCCCATAGAAAAATACTCAGATTCTGAGACATTATTCTTATAGAAAAAGATATATTTACAAGAGAAAAAGTCTCAGATTTTGATCATTTTTCTATACAAAAAGTCTCAGCTTGTGGCTCTGAGACATTTTCCTATACACAAAATCTTAGATTTTGAGATAATTTTCCTTAAGAAAAATTCGTTTATTCTTAGAAATTATTCCTATAGAAAGTTCTCAGCTCCTAAAATATTTTTCATTAGAAAAGCCTCAGATTCTAAATATTTTTTTATAGAAAAAATCTTAGATTTTTCTAAGATAAAATTTTCAGATTTTGAGATTTTTTTAACAGAAAAATTTTCAGTTTCAAAACATTTTTCTTCAAAAAATTTTAGATTCTTAATGTTTTTCCAATTTTTTTAAGAAGTTTTTTAATATTGTACTTGTTATTTGATACCAAATCCAGAAAATTGTGAAATCATGGCGTATACGCCACTGCCAAGCTTCAGTATCCTCAGAATTTCCTTTCGAACGCTAGCGTGTTTATTATCTCGTAAATTCATAAAACCCCTTGCCGAAATTCAGTCTTTTGCTCATAACTTTTGAACCACTGGACCGATTTCGCTGGATTGCAATACCAACCTGACCAGGTAAATGCCCAACATATATGACAAACTTCAGGAAAGTTTTTCAAAAGTTAGCGTGTTTTCAACAGACAGACAGACGGACATCGCTAGATCGTCTTAAAATCGATCGAGGATCATGAATATATGTACTTTATGGGGTCAAAGACCACTATTTCGAGGTGTTACACTGAAAAAAAAATTTACCATTTTTAAAGCATGTTGAACTTAATTTAAAAAAAGGAGGGTATGCGAGGGCTCCAAAGATATTAATTCTTCTTCCAAGTATATTTTTTCCTAAAACATAGTAATGCATTTACTTAAATATATCTTAACAGAAAGTAAAAATGTACTTAATATAAGTTTAATTGTTTTTATCTAGAGGAAAAATATTTTTTTTAAATAAGTAAAAATTTCCTTAAACTTACGGATTCTGTGGACCCTATGGAGTCCCAATGTGAGGACCGTACGGGCCCCCAATATATGGGGTCCGCCCATGAGTATGTGCGTACACTATTATAGTGTCACTATTGATTTTGATCCAAAATTTTGGTCAGAATCGCTCTATCTTGCTTAGTTTTCGAGATATGGGAATGGGGTCTTGAGAAATTTGATCATGAAATAACTCGAACACTATAGCTCGGAGGGCTTTCGGGTCTTCGGCGGTCATATTCTACAAGTTAAGGACTACAAAAATGCCTTTAGAATTTTTTTCGTATCTGCAGTATTTTCAGAGTTATAGGCATTTGAAAATTCCGCGAAAATCGAAATTTGGATTTAAGGTTAGGGTCTCATGGGGTCTCCAGATGGGGCCCCTAGATGGGGTCCCCAAAATACCTTAAGTATTTTTTCCTTAAGTTAAGTAAATTTTTTCTTAAACAGATGAAGATATGGATTCAAATAAAGTCAATGCAATCAATAAAATAAAGATTACTTTTTTCTTAAATTAAAACAAAAATTGATTAAATTAAAGAAAATGCGTTGTGGAATTAAAGATTAGTACTTATTTGATATAAGGTCTTGAAAATGTCTATACTATTTTTAAGTAAGTTACGTACTTATTTATTTTTTTTGCACACAATTTCAATTTTTTTCTTTTAAGTAAAACAAAATTTTGTAATAAACCCTATTTTTCTTAAATGCAATCAATTCGCCATAAACGTAAAGAATATTTAACTTAATTTAAAAAAACAAATTAAGGAAAACTTTTGTGCTTTTTTAAGTATTTGTATGTACTATCTTCAAGTTAATTTTCTTTGTTTTAAGTAAAACCACCTTATATTAAGATAAGTTGAAGTAAATTCAAAAAAATTTGTTTACTTAAATTAATAACAGTGTTTATTTAATTTTAGTATAGTTATTTTTTTCAGTGTACAAACGAAATGACAAAATTTTTCAAATATAAATAAAATTAAAGTATACCAATAGTAGAGCAAAACTCCCCAATGGTTTTGAAAACTTAGCTCGTGTTGTTTTTTTTATGGCCCACTGAAGTTTTTAATTTTTTTCCATAGTCGTTTTAAATAACTCAAAAAAATAAGTATTAAATCTAATTCTGAGGTAAACAATGTTAAAACATATCTTCAGTAAAATTTGATGGCGGTTCTTTTCTTAGAATATATTAACCCTTTATCTCCCATTTTTAGGGGTCATTTTGGCCTTTTCTTCAAATATCCTAATAGAACACAAATAAAACGTGCGTTTAGAGGGTTAAAATGGTCTACAAAAATGTTCTGCATCAAATTTCACTAGGGATTGTCGAAGATCAAAACTTCGTGCGAAAAGTTCATAATGCTTAAAAAATTAAAAATGTAAATAATCACATACTATTAAATTAAATAATAAGTCGAAAAAATGTTATAAATCTGCTTCTGAGCTTAATTACGATAATAGATGTCTTCAGTGAAATTTGATGGCGGTGCTTTTCTTAAAATATAGTAACGCTCTATCTCTATCTCTATCTCCATAGTAACACTTTATCTCTATCTCAATCTCCAACACTCTATCGTCCTTTTTCCAAATGCCCTCATAGAACAATATAATACGTGGTCTTTATGGGGTTAAAATGTTCTACAAACATTTTCTGCATCAAATTTCACTAGGGGTTGTCAACGGCCAAAAGTTCGTGCGAAAAGTGCAGAATGCTTCAAAAACTAAAAATGTAAAATAAAAAAAATGCCTGCGAAGTTTGTACTCTTGCCCAAAACATTAAATCATGATAATGTTTTGCGGAAGATTTGATTGTACTTGCCAAAGCAAATTTTTTTTTTTTTTAAATAACGTTATATAACTTTGCTATTCCATGCAAAACGAATTGAAATATCAGTCGAGGACCCCATTAAAAAACCAAAAGAGCTGTACATTTCGCAATTGAGTGCAAAAATAAGTGCAAAAAAGTGTACATTTTGGAGAGTATAAAAGATTCGGCATTAAAGAATATACCACTCTCACTTGTTTTATGTACATTTGATAAACAAATGGATTTTTTTTTTGCGAAAAGCTTAGACTTGATGAAAAAGTAGTTTTGGTAAAAAAAAAAATTATGTTAAAAAAATTTAATGAACCCAAAATTTTTGGTGAAAAAAAAATTTGATGAAAAAAAGTTTTTGATGAATTTTTTTGATGTAAAAAAAAATTGATGAAAAAAAATATAAAAAAAAATTTTTGGTGAGAAAAAATTGATGAAAAAAAAATTTGATGAAAAAAAAAAAAATTGATAGAAAAAAAATGATGAGAAAAAAAAAATTGATGAAAAAATTATGGACAAAAAAAATGATGAAAAAAAAAATTTTTTGATGAAAAAAAAAAAAATTGAAACAAAAAAAATTGATGAAAAAAAAAAATTGATGAAAAAAATTATTGAAAAAAAAAAAATTTGATGAAAAAAAATTTATGAAAAAAAAAAATTTGATAAAAAAAAAGATGAAAAAAAAATTTGATGGAAAAAAAAAATTGATGAAAAAAAATTGATGAAAAAAAAGAATTTGATGAACAAATTTTTTTTTTGGTGAAAAATAATTATGTTACTTTTTATTCACCAGCTTGTGAAAAACGGGTTTATTCACAACGAGGTGAATTATTATCCCAGTTACAAACCCAAGTTATTAAAATTTTTGGTTTTAAGAAAATGGTAGTTCTTGTTTTCTTTTTCGTTAATTGTAAGTTTATATAGTAGTGCCCCCCATTTCCCGGTTCTCGGTACTCCCGGGAATACAGGTATTCCCGGTTCTGGTACCGGTCTCCCGGTTCTATATATATTCCCGGGAATACCGATATTCCCGGTTCTGATCCTGGTACCGGTTCTCAAAAACCAAAAAAATACTATACCATAAAATATTTAAATTATACTATTTAATCAGTATTTCATAAATACTTAGTTGTGTTTGTAAATTTATTTGAAAAACCTGTAACTATTTTTTTCTTAAATTAAAAAATAAAACGGAAATGGTATTTTTTACAAGTTTTTTTTTTTGGTAAAAGCAAAGAAAAAATTTTAATTGTACAAAATATTACAAAATATACATACCGGTAGTCCCGGGAATACCGTCAGAACCGGAACCAGGAATACCGGTATTCCCGGGAATACCGGGAATACCGGGAATGAATTAAGAACCTGGAAACTGCACACTGTGACGTGTAGAACAAGCCAGCGGGACAAAATTGAATCTCTTATTCTTTTAAAAAATGGGTTCAGTGTAATCGATAATAATCCTAAAGTCACGAAATTGTAATTTTTCTAAGCGCATAATGTCAGTGAGCTATAAACCAATCCGTTGAAGTCAAAAAATTGGTCTTTGAAAACAATTAATTTTCTTTTAATTTTTTTAATAGTGCTTCTAGACTACAGTATGTTTAACCTGTGAATTTTTGCAATATTTTTTTGCAATGGACTTTTAAGACGAGGGTTGAAACTAGTGAATTTAACTTCCCCTATTAAACAGAGCTTAAAATTTTTTTTTATAAGAATTTTTCAGAAATCCCCAAAAAAACTATTTTTTTTTGTTGTTACATTGAACTTTAGGAGAATAGGAAAATGTTGTCTCCACGTGTCCCATGGCTATTTTTGTTTTTAGATGAAAGGTACGATACTCGGCTATATTACCATGGCAATATATCTTTGCACACGCTTGCACATCAGGTATTTTATGAGCGATGTCCGTCCGACTGTCTGTCTATGTAATAAAAACCCGAAAACTTTCGAAAGACAAGTCTGAAGCTACTGAAGCTTGGTATATATATTTTCAAGTACTCGTGTCAAATTGGTATTAAATTATAGCGATATTGGTCCAGGAGTTCAGAAGTTATGATCAAAAACGTTAGTCTTAGATAGGTTTCATCACGAATTAACATATTCAACAAAAAAAAACCCTAAACACGCTTTAATGGGCATTCATAGGCCACTAATATGTTTAACAAAGCTTTTCTGTCATTTGCCAAAATTTTTACACTAAAAAAAAATATATAAATACTAGAGTCCGACCGAAACCAGTTTTCGAGGCCGAACCGAAACCGAACCGAAACCGAAACTTAAAAAAAATTACCGCCT
Source organism: Pegoplata infirma (assembly GCA_963921195.1). NCBI lineage: Eukaryota > Metazoa > Arthropoda > Insecta > Diptera > Anthomyiidae > Pegoplata > Pegoplata infirma. The sequence continues at coordinate 140,457,874 of OY992540.1, read as the reverse complement.
GGCATGAATAAAATTATTAAAAAGTTGTTAAAGATTAATATACAGCATATAATGCTTTTAAACTACAGGAATTATTGTATTTTTGAAAAAAAAAATATGTTTTTTAAGAAACTTACAAAAACATTGTATATTTCATTTGCAGATTAGGAGAAAAAAAATTTTGAACTGAAACAGTTTTACATTTATTGCATAAACTTATAACATTTTCTTCAATTGAACTGAAACAAGTGTAATGAAATACGAAATCAAAAAACTCACCGACTTTTTTACATATTTTTTAAAATACCAAAAAGTTTCGGTTTCGGCTAATATTCGGCCAAAATTTTGCCGAATACCGAATAGAGGCCGAAACCCCATTATTCGGCCGAAACCGAGACCGAAACCAAATATTCGGTCGGACTCTAATAAATACACTAAAAAAAATTACACTACAAAACAGATTTTAGTATTCACAATATTTTGGGAATTATGGATAGAATTTATGGATTAGGTCAAGTAATTTTTTTTTTTCAATTATACGTACTACATGTATTATTATTATTATATTATAATTATCATTATTATTTTATTTATGTTTTTTAATTTTTCTTAAATACCTAAGACAAATAATTATATGTGCACTGTATTATATTGAGTTATAGGAAAGAAAACAAAATATTTTTTCAAGTTTGGTTGATATTTTGTTATGTTTTTAAGTAAGCTTTAAAATCATAAAAACATGAATTTTAAACTTTATTTTTTAATACAGAAAATAAGGAATGAAAATATTCTTCATAGAAAATAATTATATGTGCATAAAGGATAATTCCTATATTTTCTTTTTGATATACAATATAATTAGGTTGTATGAATATTTAATGAATATTTATACTTGATTAAGACTGCGAGGCATAAAACCAATCAAGTTTTTTAATGTGCCAATACCATTTTTCCCTCGTTTCGTGAATATCGCAAATTTAAGTCCTTAGCGCGTAGTGTACAGCTTTGACCTTGAAACGACCTTGGCAGAAAGGGTCCTAAGGAGGAATTTAGTTAGGTTTATGTCAGGACTAATGCCTGGCCACTTCAATACTGGTATGATGGGCGCATTAATCAAGTTTTTTGTCAAACAAGTGACATGGATTGGGGCGTTGTCTTGGTGGAATGTCCAATTATCTCCACACAGTTCGCTAGCAAAGTCTATTAAATGTTCCCGAACAAGCAAAATTATATTTTTGCATTATTTTTAGTATGGGCAAATCATATTCGGAACAGTCCTCTTCATCCAAATGCACCCCATACCATAACGGATTCGCAACCGTGATTTTGCAAATAGTACGTTTGGCGCGGCTGTCTTAAATCTCTCCAATATTGGTGTTGACGATCATTACCATCCAAATTAAACTTTTTTTATCACTAAATAAGACGAAAACAAGCTAAATTAAGACAGCGCTGATGGTCACCACTTCTCTTGTAGAGATTTAACACATTTCCGTCAAACGTGCAATTTTCGAAAGCACAGTTTCGAATCCGTCATGGAATAAGATGCATTTGGATCATGAAGAAGGTTTTGAATATGATTTGTTTCCAATAAAAATAGTGCAAAAATATATTTTTACTTGTTGGGGACCATTTAATAGACTTTGCTACCGAACTGTATGGAGATAATTGGACATTCTCACAAATAACGCTCAAATCCATGTCACTCGTTTGGCAAAAAACTTCCTATATGCGCACAACATACCAGTATTGAAGAGGTCAGCCATTAGTCCCGACCTTCACCCAATTAAATTCCTCTTTAGGACCTTTTGTGCCAAGGTTATTTCAAAGTCAAAGCCGTACAAGACCATTAAAGGACTTTAACTTTAAATACTGACAAAACGGGGAACAAGGGGTATTGGTACATTAAAAACCTTGGCGGGTTTTATGCCTCCTAGGCTTAAAAAAGTTTAAATACTCAAGGCGAACACAAATTTTCACAAAATACTTAATTACATTGCAAATCAAAAAGAATATATTGGAATTTTCTTCTATGCACATATAATTATTTTCTATAGAAAATATATGAAGTATTTCCTTTTTCGTTATTTTCAGTTTTAAAAAATAAGGTATAAAATTAAAATGTTTATGATTTTAATGCTTATATATAAACATAATAAAATATTAACCAAACATAAAAAAATAATTTCTTTTCTTTCCTATAACTCAATATAAAAAAATGCACATATAATTATTTGTCTTAGGTATATTAATTTGGATATAATTAGTCTGAAATTTTTAATTTTATGGGCAATAAAATTTTATAAAGATTTTGGAATATGCACAAATTTTGCACAATTATAATAATTGTGCAAAATACTATTAAATAAACATTAGCAAATGTACAAAAAAAAATTAATTGTTACATGCACTTCCTTTTAGTGATTATACCAAACGTAGGGTATACATGTAAGATAAAAATATACAAATTGAATATATTTATGACCTTAGGATATGTAAAATGCGAAAAAAAATAATTAACTGTTACATGCACTATCCAAATAGAGGGTATGCCGAGCGTAGGGTGCACAAGTGATTTAGAAATATACAAGTTTGCTATATTAGGAGTTTGTTATACTAGGAAATGAAAAATGTTAAAAAAAAATAATTAACTGTTACATGCACTATCATATAGAGGATATACCGAAAGTAGGGTGCACAAGTCAGATAAACATATACAAATTGGTAACACATATGACCTTAGAAACTTAAGTATGTCAAAAAATTATTTTGTCCCGCTAGCTTGTTCTAGTCGTCACAGTGTGAACCGGTACCAATTCCCGGAAATACCGAGAACTGGGAATACCGGTATTACCGGTACTACGGTACTGACCGTAGGCACTATTATATAGTCAAACTGAGGTGGCGTCCTGCAACTTTTTTAAAATTAGACACCAGCCTAAAAACATTATCATGATAAAAAGTATTTTGGTGAAATTTAAAATTTTCAATTTTTAAACATTTTCTGGTTTTAGAAATCATAGTATAGTTGCAGTGATCATGTCGTAACCATATTTTATCTTTGCGTGTAGTTTTAAAGAAAATTATTAATTTTAATAAATCAAAAATCCCGTGATCCCGGGATTACAATTCTAAAATTCCGAATGTAAATGTTAATCCCGTTTGGAATCCCCAATACAAACTTAACGAAAATTAAAAGCATGATAATACCCCCAAAACCAGAATGATTCATCAGAAGCGACCTCCTTTATACAATCAAAAATAAGAAAATATTTCCAAAACTTATCAATTAATCCACTTTCATAAAAGTTCTTTTATCTATTTATTCATAACTATTACCATAAAATGAAATGACAATTTAAATGTTTAAAAAAAATATTCCATTTATATGAATATAAATAAAACGCTTTAGAGCTCATTTAAATCACACATTCGTATATTTCCTTTTGTATATTTATTTTTTTTTGTTTAAGTGATTTTTATTGTTTCATATTTAAGTATGACACTACATATATTAAGTATATCTTCATATTTGTTTTATATTTATTGCACAATATATTGTATTTCACTTAAGTTTGTCAAATAAAATTCTTTAAATAATAAATTAAATAAATTTATAAACTAAAGAATATGGTGATTTTTTTATGATTTGATTTTATATGTAAGTTTTATTATTTTTTTTACCAGAAACGATTTAATACCCTACATTTGGCTGGGGTTAGTTTTGATTTGCATGGGCTGTTAACACTTAGCGTTAGCAAACAAAGACTTTGAGTTCCATTGCAATAGAACTAGCAAGACTTATAAAACTTAGTGTTTTCGAAGTTGCAAACTATTTTTAGTCCCACTGTATGCCGTTTGATAAGTGTTATGTTAACGAGTTCAAAAAAATTTCAATCTCGGTATAGAGTGTCGTTAAATCAGTGTGGATCTGCAAAAAAATTTTCTTTTTATGTCTATTTTAATAAAAAAGTTTTTTTATACCCTCCACTGCACTATGGTCCCAAATGCATTTTTTTTTGGCATAAATTCAAAAAATGAAGCAAGGTCACTTGGATTAATTCTGGGATGTTTTTATCTTTTAGCGCAATCAAAAATCGATTGTGAAAAAAAAAAAATTTTTGGAAAATTTTTTTTTTAAAAAATTTTTTTTTTCAATTTTTTTTTTTTTTTTTTGGAAATTTTATTTTTTTTTTTTTTAAATATATTTTTCTTTATTAATTAGCTTTACGGAAGGCAAAACAATTATAAAAAAATAATTTGAAACCGTGTCACTCAAAAAACAGCAAATTTTGCCGAAATTTGTGCTAAACTAAAATGGAAATTGTGGGAGTTTGCCAAAAAATGCTGGCAAGATGTAAATTTTAAAATTAAATATACAATATTGAAAACACTTTCACGTTTAAAGACTCATGCAAGTTCGTGCCCAAACACAACTTTTTGTCCACGAAAGATATAGGCTATTTTGGCTCCAAAATCCTCATAATCAAAACATCCAAGGATAACGCCAAGGATGCATTAGCTGTAAAATAGGAATTTTAAATAAGAACTAGTATCCTTAGGTTTCAATTTGTCCCTTTAGCCTCTTTATAATTTTAGTTTTTCCCATTTGCCGTTTGTATAAGTATAATATTGATTTCACTCCGGTTTTATTATACGTCTTAAAACTTTCAACTTTGAAAGCCTAGCAAACTGAAAGTATTGGCACCAAATTTTTTTCATTATACTTTCTTGATAGCTTATAGTGTTGACATTAAGGAAATGTATAAGCTTTTGAAAATTTGTTAAATTTTATTTTTTTAATTTCTGCCAAAAAAAATGTATTTGGAACCATAGTGCACTGTAGTGATAAAGCGTACGTATAAGTTTGTCATTCTGTATGTAAGACATCGATATATTGATCTAGAACCCCATAAAGCTTACATATTCATCATTAGGGATGAGATTTCCATGCAAATGCATATTTTTTGTCGATAGTCTAAAAACGATATCGACTAATTATCATTCCGAATCAAGAAGTGAGACTCAACAAAGCTATCCTGTTCACCCTCTTTATCATGTCCGCACGTGTTTTATGTTCCACAATTGGCCACCAAACATGACAACCATAAGATAATACAGGTCTAACGACCGCTGTGTATAGCCAATGAAAAAGTTTAGGCTGTAATCCCCATTTTTCCCCACTAATTTCCTACACGAGTATAATGCAGCAAAAGTCTTTTTAATACGTTCGTCTAAGTTCCTTATCCAATTTAGTTTGCTGTCTAAAATCACACCTAAAAATTTAGAAGAGTCCGATAGTGTTAACCTAATACCATTTAGTCTAGGAGAAATAAAATTAGGTATAATTCTTCTCCTAGTAAAAAGAAGCAGTTCGGTTTTCGTTGGATTCACGTTTAGCCCACAACCCCTTGCCCATGATGAAAGTGTACTTAAAGCATTGCCCAAAATGTCAGAGACAGTGTCAATGAATTTGCCTGAGGATAGGATGACGATGTCATCAGCGTAAGCCACAACAGTTGTACCTGTTCCATCTAATTTTACTAATATCTCATTTACAACGAGAAGCCATAGCAATGGAGAGATGACTCCACCTTGCGGAGTACCCCTTGTTGCCACTGCCCGAACTTTAGCATTACCCAATTCGGATGAAATAACCCTATTTGTCAACATGGCCATAAGCCAATTAACTATCGGTGTTCCAATCCCCGCTCCGATCAGAGCATTATTAATTGCCTCTGATCTAACATTGTTAAAAGCCCCTTCAATATCAAGAAAAGCACCAAGTGTATAATCCTTGACTGAGAGGGCCTTCTCAACATGGTGCACTGCAGCGTGGAGCGCTGAATCAACTGATTTACCCTTAATATAAGCATGCTGTTTCCCCGAAATAAATGCGGGATCTAATTTTTTCCTAATATATTCGTCTAGAATTCTTTCTAATGTTTTCAACATAAATGATGAAAGACTAATGGGCCTAAAATCCTTCGCTGTGCAATGTTGGATTCGTCCAGCTTTTGGAATGAAAACTACTCTAACCCTTCGCCACATAATAGGAACATATGATTCCATCAGACATGTTCTAAAAATTTGAACAAGATAATGCCCAATAGCGCCCAATGCGTCTTGAATCATTTTCGGGTAGATTCCGTCAATTCCCGGTGATTTAAAAGGTCCACAGGTGTTTACCGCCCACGTAACGGTTTCCGTTGTTATTATTTCGTCTACACCCTGAAAGGAGTAAGAACCAAACGAATGAGAACTCGCAGCTTCCTGCTGTCCAATCGTACACCCAGGAAAGTGTGTTTGAAATAGCAGTTCTAGCGTTTCCTCCTCCGTGCTGGTCCATAGCCCTTCAGAATTGCGAATATTACTGATAGAGTTATGCTGCTTAGATAACAATTTCCTAAATCTAGAGGTATTCTTGATTGTAACTAGTTCCCCAGTCATACTCTCGAAATTCTCTCTCTTTGATTTTCTCAATTCCTTCTTATAGGCTCTTAATTTTACTCTATAGTCTGTCCAGCATTCGTCGTTATCTTCTTTTCTAGCTTTGTTAAAAGCTCTTCTAGATTCTTTGCGCAAAGTTTTCAAGTCCTGATTCCACCAAGGTTGATTTTTCCTATTAGTTGCCCTGCTTTCTGGGCAAGATTTCCTAAAAGATGTAATCAAGCTCTGCTCGATGACCCCAAGTGATGATTCTAGCTGTTCTCTATTGTCAAAAGTCAGTGATTTATGCTGTAGTGATCTTTTCACTGACTCACTATATTCTTCCCAGTTAGTTCTCCTAGGATTTCTAAAAACCTTATTTTCAGACTTTATCCTAAAATGTATCAAAAATTCTATGTACTTGTGATCTGAAAAACTTAACTCATCCGAAACTACCCAGTCGGATACTTCGTTCAAGGAGCCAAAAGTTAAATCCAGAACCTCCTTTCTGTTCCGGGTTTGAAAAGTTGGTTTATCGCCGACGTTATATATTGTCAAATTGTTTTCCAAAATGAAGTCTAATAAGTTTTCTCCTCTTTCATTAGTATAAGAACTACCCCACAGAGTGTTGTGTGAGTTAGCATCACAACCAATTAAAAGCCCATTTCCTGCAGTCTTACAATGTTCCACCAGTTCCTTTACTAACGGCGGTGGTGACCCCACTTAGGGATGAGATTTCCATGCAAATGCATATTTTTAAAATGACATCGATTTGTTTTTTGCATATTTTGGTGAAAATTCATATTTTTGCATATTTTGGTTTTAAATGCATATTATGTGCATATTTACAACTTTTAAGTGCAAATTTTTGCATATTTTGGCATAAATTAACAAATTCAATAACTATTTTAAATTTTAAAAATTTATTTTGAAAATAAGAAAAAAAATTTTTTTTTTCTTTTAAATTTTTTTTATAGATTGTCTTAATAATTATTTAATAAAAATTAAAACACACTTGGTAACCCTCTTGATACGAGAGAATTTGTTTTCTATAACAGAAGGCAAAAACAAAAACTGTATTTAACAACTACCGAAGGTAGTATATGCAGTAACCAAAAAAAAAAAAAAAAAAAAAAAAAAAAAAAAAAAAAAACTTGCTTTCAAATTATATTTGGTGTAATGCTGGTGGAACTTCGAAAATCATATTTGCTTTCTCACTAAGTTGAGATTATTTAGAATATGAATATTTGATGTTTGCATGCTAACAGTATTACCTAATTTTCTAAAGAATTCTGATGATGGGGGAATTGGAACACCCCCGAAACTATCGTCAATTCATTCCTGAAAATTGCCAAAATTTTTTGAAAGCAAGAAACTCTATGAGTATTTAATGGGAGAATATCCTAATAAAGAAAGTAGAGTTATCTACTTTATAAGATAACAAGTACTTATAACATAAGTACTTGTTATGTTAATTCATATTGGGGAACATGAAAAGGCCTCGAATCAGAATAAACTATTTTTCATTGCACAATTAAAAGGTCGAATAAATAACTAATTTTTATTATTTAATAAAAATTAAAACACACTTGATTGTCTTAATATCTAAAAAAATCTTGCTTATATAAAGTTTTAAATGGTACTATTTAAACCCGGTGTTACTATTTGCTTTTTAAGAAGTTTTTCCTATAAAACAAGATTTTTATTGCACACATTTTATTTTTTAGTGCATATTTTCAGGTTTTTAGTGCATATGTTGAATTTTTTAGCGCATATTTTAAGCGCATATTTTCGATTTTTGAGTGCATGAAAATCTAATCCCTATCCATGATGCTTGATCAATTTTAAGTCGATCTGTCAATGTCAGTGTGTAGGTCTGTTGAGATTCTGATTTAAATCGGTTAGGAATATCAAATTTTATGATTGAAAGTGCCAAAAATACCATTTTTTTCTCAACATAACCCTCAAATATATGATCAAAATCCAGAAAATTTTCTGATATTTGTCTGAGAACCTGAAACTTTTCTTGGGGAACAATTTTATGAGAGATTAATCACAATTGTAGCGGGAAGCGGAAAAGCGCGGGATTAATTTAAATTAAGCGTCAAGCGGATTGCGGTTTTCTTTGCATTATTTTTGACATTCATACTTCGAAATGTATAATTATTGTGATAATTATTTTAATTTAATTTAGAAATTTTACTTTTGGCAAGAACATTTTTTTTATATTTAAACAATAATAAAAATTATTCAATATTATAAGAACTCATTCAATTAAGATCAAAAGACAAAATCTTATAAAACAGTTACAAAACAAGAAAATAATTAAATAGAACAGCAACTTTTGCACAATTTTTTTATTCAAAACAATAAAAAATAAAATACACATTCGGTGAAGCAAATTTCATATATTGCATCTTTAAAACTTGTAAAATTGCATAAAAAATCATATTTTTCAAACAATATCTATTAATTATTTAATTTAAACTACTTTGTTTAAATATTTTTTCATATGTTTTTAGTGTTTTGCTTTGTTTTTTTATTTTCATTACTTGTATTTTACAACACTGTATAGAAAAACAATACTTTTTTGGTTAAAATCTGGCAACGCCAAAAAATAAAATGAGAGGAAAAATGAGAGAGAGAGAGAAAAAACGCCATGAAAATAGAATAGAGTCTATTTCGACGGAAAAACGCCGCGGAATTTTGTTTTCATACAAAATGTATGGATTGAGTTGCGGAAAACCGCTTCCCGCTCCAATTGTGATTATTCTCTGAGATTATAAATTTATCTATACACAGAAAAAAAATTGTAAGGAATTTCAATCAACAAAAACGCGGATTCAATAATTTTTTTTATTGAAATTCCTCCAATTAAGAATATTGTTATACCAATCATCAAATTGTAGGTGATTGATTGAAAATTTTTTCAATCAAACATTTTTTCGATTTTGATCAAAAATATTATCAATTTTTTATTTATAGTCAATCAAAATAATGATTGATTTAACGAATTGTAAGCTAATGACAAAATTATCGAAAAAATCATCCTTTTAGCTTTCCAATATGTTGCCAACAATAAAAAAAGTAAAACCAGGTTATTTTGTATATTTTTGAATTAATCTATTCAAAAAATTAAAGCGAAAAAAATCTGGTATGTTGAAAATTTGTAATTCGACAGTTAAAGAAAATAACTAAATTTTTAATTACAACATTGATTGACTCATTTAAATTTTGTTGATCAATAAATTTAATTGAAAATGTTTAGCCAATATTTTTTTGTGTGTACCAAAATAGGCGATAATTTTTCCAAAGACAATATAACAAGTTTTTTTTTGTTTTCTCGACCACCAACAAAAAAAAAAAACAAGTAAAAAAGTTAAATTCGGCCTTGCCGAATGTATTGATACCCTCCACAGTTTAAAAAATATTATTGCAAAAAAATTTATTTAAATTAAAAAAAAATTAAAAAAAAAAAATTCCGCAAAAAAAAAAATCCCCGATTTTTTTCTTTTTTTGTCAAGAAATATCTTCGTACTTGTTTAAATACCATTCGGTGTTCAATTATGTTTACATATGTCAATCGGCAGCCGATTTAAAGCATTTTGTATTTTTAGGTTATGTTGAAACAAAGGTTCGAAAGAATTAATTCTTTAATTCAATTTTCTAATTCGAATTAAAAAAATAGAATTTGGCATTCCCTAAAATCATTCAACTTTCAAAATCACTGAATTAATTCATTCAAGAATTCATTCCTTAAGAATGATCATTCAACTTAAGTCATTAGCCCTGTTTTTTGCAGACCGGATTAAGATTAGGATTAACTCTATTCAGTTAAAAAATGGTTACATCCAATTAGTTAATATAAACAGGAAAAAAAAAATTAAGCCTTGTCCAAAATGTAAAATGGTATAAATAAATTTGAGTTAATCCAAGGATTTAACTAAATTTATTTTTCATTCTTTGCATTTTGGACAAAGCTTAATTTGTTTTTCTGTTTATATTTACTAATTGTATGTAATTTCAGAAAAAAATTATAAAAAAAATGCTGGTCTTGATTTGACCCATTTTTTAACTAAATAAAGTGAATCCAAATCTTAATCCGGTCTGCAAAAAACAGGGCTATTATTTTTTTTATCAAAATCAATCTACTACAAATTGAATGATTCAATTTTCTCATCATTCAATTAGAACAGTGAAGCGCAACGCACATACACACAAATTTATGCTTGTGAATGATGAACAATTTTGATCATTCAATTGAATGATTAGCTTGCAAGGAATTAATTCTTTTGGGAATTAATTCAATTTAATTTAAGCTTTGAGAATTAAGCCTTTGAATTAATTTGTGTTGAATGCTAGAAGGAATGATAATTCCAAACTTTTTAAAACAGAATTGAACTTTTTGTGAATTAATTCTCAATAGAATTAATTCGCTCGAAGCTCTGTGTTGAATTAACTTTTGAACCGCTGAACCGATATCGCTCAAATGCAATACCAAACTGCTCCGGAAAACTTTCAATAAATATGTTAAGTTTCAGTCATATCCGTGTATTTTTTTGGCCGTGAACACCATTTCCACAGACAGGCAGACAAAGGGACAGACGGACATCGCTAGAATGTCTTAAAATCGATCACTGATCAATTATATATGGGGCATTCCAGGCCAAATCACTCACTTTTAGACCCGACCCCATTCGATTTATTTTATTTTTGGATATGTTTTACTTTTTATTAAATGCAACTTGCACACCAATTTTCAGCCTTTTTTATTGCAAGATGGTGTTGAGGAATCAATTTTTCAAAATGGCAATTTTTTCAAAAAAATTAAAAAAAAAATTAAATTTTCAATTAATTTTGACCAGTTAAAAATATAGATATCTTAAAAAAGTTGGAAAACGTTTTGTTGGCATTTAAATGTAGTTTTAGAAAAAACATTATTCGAAGTAATTATCACTTATTTTTTAACGTTTAAAAATTAAAATCGACTTTTTGAAAAAGTCCGAAACTTTCGATTTAAAAAAAAAATCTAAAAGTTCTTCTCTAAATTACGCAACTTTTAAGTCATAATTCGAGATGTAATCACAATTCGTTTTTTTTCACTTGTTGAAAATTGCGCCTTTAATTTTTTGACTCTGATTTATTATATATGGTGCTCCAAAAAAATTAAATTGGTAGATAGATATAGATATATTCATTTCGATGTAAAAATAAGTCTCACAAAAATTAAGAACGATCGGACATGGGTAAGGCGTTCCTCATGGGCCTTGAAGTTTAGAAAACGGATTACAAGGAAAAATATGAATTTTTTTTCTGTTTTCTTAATTTTTTTGGTATTTTAAGTTAAGTTTAAATTCAAGTGGTTACAGAATTATAATGCGGAGTAAAATGCCTCTCTAATAAGGTACCAGAAACTAAAATTGGTTTAAAAATCAGCCAAGTTATTACAACTTCCCCAGGCATCTAACGTGTGGCATTCCGATTTTTGAAATTCATTAAATTTTCTACTGTAATAACATTTTTGTATTCTTCATGTTCAAATGTAATTAGAAGACAAGTATTTTGCATATTGTGTTTTGCTAACATGTTTTAAATTAATGCTAAAAATGCCTGCATTTTCAACACCCTTTTGAAATCTCTATTTTAATTTTTTTTTGTTTTAAAATTTGGAAAAAAACCAAAAAAAAATATTACACTGAAACATGAATAATGAAAAAATGTTATTACTATTACTATGTGCCTATAATATGCTCCTAAAAATCAAAAATATGCACTTAAAATTTTAAAAATATGCATTTAAAAAGGATTGGTTTAACAACAAAAATAGGTATGTTACCATAAAATAGGTGTTTTCGAATACTTGACGCACTCTACAATTTTTCAAAGTGTTACTAGACCCATTTTTAATTAGTAAAATATTTTATAGACACATTTTGTGATAAAAACATAAGTTAATATTTCTGGAGTAAAAAAAAATTGACAAGAAAATTTTTATTTTGATTAAAAATTTTTGTTTATTCATTTTTGTAAAAAAAAAAATTTTTTTTTTTTTGAGTTTTTAAAAAAGGAATGACAAACTTATTTACCTATGTATACCCTCCTAGATAAATTTTCCGTTTCAAAAAATAGGTTCCAGAACCCATTATATTATCTTGCAATTGATTCTTCTGAACGTTCCAGACTCAATGATTCTTGTTTGAAATTTTCCCAAAAGCAATTGTTTTTTAGAGAAAGTAGTTTTTAGAAAAATTATTTTACATTAAAAATTTTGTTGTGAACCATAAAACATTTTCTAGAATCCATTGCATTAGGAATCTGTTCCAAAAAAATCCTGGGTCCTATCACTTACAAATAGAGGAGGGTATAAAAATTGTAAAAAAATTAAAAAAGAACAGCATTTCAAGGAAAATTTTCGTGTAAATTGCTCTTAAATCCGAAGACATTTTTTTGTTAATTTGTAAAATGTCTCAAAATAGAAAAATTTTAAATTTTAACACTTGCCCTAGTTATTACATTAGATAATTTCAATAAATTTAAAAAAGGGACTCGTATTCTTTAATCAAGTGGTCTGCCACACATTAGATGCCTGGGGAAGTTTTAATAACTTGGCTGATTTTCAACCGATTGTAGTTTTTAGTACCTCATTAAAGAGACATTTTACTTCAAATCATAATTCTGTAACAACCTGAACTCAAATTTAACATAAAATACCAAACAAATTGAGAAACCGAAAAAAATTCGTATTTTTCCTTGTATTCCGGTTCTTTAATTCAAGGCCGATGCGGCACGCCTTACACATGTTCGATCAACCTAAATTTTTGTCAGACGTATTTTTACCTCGAAATGAATATATCTAGGGTAAGTTAGGGTCAGTATCCACCAATTTAATTTTTTTGGAGCACCCTATAAAATAAACCAGAGTCAAAAAATAAAAGTGCAATTTTCAAAATTTGAAAAAAATAGAACGAATTGTGATCACATCTCGAATTATGGCTTATAAGTTGAGTAATTTAGAGTAGAACTTTTAGACTTTAAAAAAAATCGAAGGTTTTGGACTTTTTCAAAAAGTCGATTTTAAGTTTAAAACGTTAAAAAATAAGGGATAATTACTTCGAATAACTTTTTCATATTTTTTTTTCTAAAACTACATTTAACTACCAACAAAACGTTGTCCAACTTTTTTTAAGATATCTTTATTTTTTACTGCCCGGTGAAAAATGGTACAAATATGATCATATATGCGTTCATACAGCGTCATATTTGTCCATATATGTAGCATATATGAATATATATGGCACTGTATGAAGCCATATATGATCATATTTGCAACATGTATGTCCATATACGTAAAATGAGGCCATATGAACATATATGACATATATGTCCATTAGAGTGTCCCTTATTTTGGAAATGTTGGAAATGTTGAGACGGTATCCCCTAATTTTTTTCCTTTTGACTAAAAAAAAACTCAGGAAAAATTTTACGCCCCTACGACCACGCCTTCCCTACGCGAAGGGGCCGTAAAGAGCGGGGCCTTAAAAATCATTTTTCCATACAAAGCAAAAAATTTTTTTTTTGATTTAAAATTTTTTTGTTATTAATTATAATATTACTTGGTTAGCTTATTCACGACAAAAAATTTGATTTTGGTGGGATGAGGCTTTCAGTTCGAAAAAAAAAAAATTTTGAGCTTTTGGGGTCCTACAGTAAAAATTTTTTAAAAAATATTTTTTTTTAGTTTTGACAAGCAACCGTTTTAGTTGTAATGTTGCTTTTAATGATATATATTCATAAAAAAATATTATTCATATCTAAGACATCTTGATCGTGTATCGAAAAACATCAAAAATGCATTTTTTAACCTTTTTTAGATCACGATAAAGCTGTTGCAGATAGGAATAATATTTTTTTATGAAAATATATCATTAAAAGCAACAATTCAACTAAAATGGTTGCTTGTCAAAACTAAAAAAAAAATATTTTTTAAAAAAATTTTACTGTAGGACCCCAAAAGCTCAAAATTTTTTTTTTAGAACTGAAAGCCTCATCCCACCAAAATCAAATTTTTTGTCGTGAATAAGCTAACCAAGTAATACTTATTATAATTAATAACAAAAAAATTTAAAATCAAAAACAAAAATTTTTGCTTTGTATGGAAAAATGATTTTTAAGGCCCCGCTCTTTACGGCCCCGTCGCGTAGGGAAGGCGTGGTCGTAGGGGCGTAAAATTTTTCCTGAGTTATTTTTTAGTCAAAAGGAAAAAAATGAGGGGGTACCGTCTCAACATTTCCAACATTTCCAAAATAAGGGACACTCTAATATCCAAATATGACATATATGGGCATATGCCCTCATTTTACGTATATGGACATACAGTGGGCGACAATACATTGGAAACTTTTTTATAGTAGATGAAATTTGTTAAAGACAAAGTTAACAAAACTAAACGTTATAATTATCAAACAAGTATTATAAAAAAATGTTATGTAGGTAATTTATTAAGCTTTAATTTAAGCTTAATAGCGTCCAGATTAGGAAAATAATGAATGTGTTACGAGGGTCGATGTGGAAAATGAAAAAATTTATAGACATTTTTCAGAACATTTTTAAAAAATATTTCGGAGTCGATTTTTTCCAAGTTAAAACATTAGAAATGTAAAAAAAGTTCCAATAGTTTTTATTCAGTGATCAAATAATTTTTCCAACAACCCAAACAAACAGTGGAATTTTTTAAGTACAGTATAAAAAATCCTCATTTTTTGACCTCCAATTCTTTTGACCACCAATTTTTTGTTAACAAAGAGAAATTAAGATTATCTTAATATATGCTTAGCATATACTTAAGTGTACTAAAATTAATAAACAATAACATCTTTTCTTTGTTTATAAAAAATTGGTGGTCAAAAGAATTGGAGGTCAAAAAATGTGAATTTTTGCTACTGTACTTAAAAAATTCCACTGTTTGTTTGGGATGTTCGAAAAATTATTTGATCACTGGATAAAAACTATTGGACTTTTTTTTAAATTTCTAATGTTTTAACTTCGAAAAAATCGATTCGCAAATATTAATATGTTTTGAAAAATGTCTATAAATTTTTTCATTTTCCACATCGACCCTCGTAACACATTCATTATTTTCCCAATCTGGACGCCATTAAGCTTAAATTAAATCTTGATAAATTACCTACATAACATTTTTTTTATAATACTTGTTTGATAATTATAACGTTTAGTTTTGTTAACTTTGTCTTTAACAAATTTCATCTACTATAAAAAAGTTTCCAATGTATTGTCGCCCACTGTATATGTTGCAAATATGATCATATATGACTGCATACAATTTCATATATGACCATATATGCTCATATATTTACATATATGCATCCATATATTTACATATATGTATCCATATAAGCTCATTTTTCACCGGGTGGTCAAAATTAATTTAAATTTTTTATTTTTTTGGAGAAATTGCCATTTTGAAAAATTGATTACTCAACACCAACATGGTATAAAAATCTGAAAATTTGAGAGCAAGTTGCATTTAATACGTACTAAAACATATCCAAAAAATTAATCGAAGGGGGTCGGATCTCAAAGTGAGTGATTTGGCCTGGAATGCCCCATATATACTAGGATGGCAGAAAAAAGTATGGGGGATTTTTTTAAATTGAATATCGTCGGGTCGGAATATTGTGCCACATGGCCTTAAACTGATGTAGGACAAATTTAAGCCAAATCGGATAGCTTTAACTCGTGCCCGTTTGAGGTCAAAGTTCACAAGGTAAAAAAAATCATGAAAGCAAAACATTTTCTTTTCGATTACTTTTTTGAAACCCCGATTTTTTTCGACTACTTTTTAAACCCCAATTTTGGACGAAAATACGATGTCATAAAAAAAAGAAATTAAGGGGCCGATTCACAGAAAATAGTCATAACTCAAGCATAAGTCAATTTTTTCCATGTGGTTGTTGTAAACAATCATAAAAAAATTCAAATTTTGTTTAAAAATTTCAAAAAAAATAAAGACCTGCTACCCCGTTGGTCTCAAAATTGACAAATAATTTAAAATTTTGAGACTTTTTATGATTGTGTTTACAACAAAAACAAGGAATATGAAGTTAAAAAATAATAAAATTAGTCATAACCATTCATAACTGTCATTTTCAAGAACAAAAACAAATCTTTAATGTATGCTTGTCAAAAATAAAAATACCAAGGACCCAAAATAACTATTATCAAAATTTAAAAATCCAAAAAATTGGCCATTTTTAATAGTTATTCAAAAAAATTGATTCATAATTATTATGAACAAGTTAAAAAATAATAATTGGAGCATAACTATTATGACCCAATTAATATTTTTTTTATTGATTTATAATAGTTATGAATAACTTAATGGGAAAAATCTTAAGCATAACTATTATAATTTAATGAATTTTTTAAAAATTGGATTTTAATAGTTAAATCCAATTCTTATTTCAAAAATAACTATTATTTTTTTTTAATAAACACGTTTTTTGCAATCAATTTTTTGATAATAATCCCCATAGGATGTTGCTGTTGTTTTATTTTTGGGTTTTTTTCATACCAAAATTCAAAAGTTTTGAATTACTATTAGAGATGGAATCATGAGTGCGTCAAATTTTAGATGACCACAGATGTAATTTATCAGACGACAAATTGGCAGCAATATTTTTTGTAAAATTAAATCAAAAATATTTGAAAAACATAATTTGTAATATTACTTTTTCTCTGAATTAGAGGTTTATTTCTTTTAAACCTTCAATTTTTTTGAGTGTACATTTTTTATTTTTAAAAAACACATCAGTTTTAGACCATATGGCGCAATATTCCGGCCCGACAAGGTTAAAAATCCAAAGTTCAAATTTCGCTGCAATTCTAATATACACATTATGAAAAAAATCTGAAGACTGCAGGTCAAAAAATACCCCTTTTCTCGTGCTTTTTGATGGACAAGACAATATAAAAATAAAAACAATATAAAAAAAAGAAAAAAATGTTTTGATTTTTTTATATCTCTTCTTTGGTTAACATTGTGTACGGTATTTAAGGATTCGGCACAGCCGAATATGGTCTATAGTATTTTTTTGTTGCTGACAATACTATTGAATTATAAAAGGACAGAAAAAAAGGGTTAGCAAAACTTTTTTTGTTTTGTTGTTTATTATAATACTAAAAAAATGTTAATCAAAAAAACAGAAACGTGTTAATCTCCATTATGGGATTTTTTTCACAGCAAACATACATAATTTTAAAGATAGAGTGGGCGGAATAAATAATATATAAGTGGTAAATAAAGCTCGTGAGAAAAAGTTATTTAAAACAGTTAGAATATTTTTTTTTAAAAACAAGTGGGAGTGCTAAATTCGACGGTGGCAAATCTTTTATGCCCTCCAAAATGTAAAAAAAAAATAAAAAAAAAAAACTGATGGATAAAATATAATTTGAATAATGAGAAAATCGTATTACTTAAATGCAAAAAGCAGAATAAAATGAAACTGTAAACCCCGCTCCAAAAAACAAACTTCAGACACCTTTTTTCAAGCATATATTTCGAATTTCATCAAATTTGGGTCAATTGCGGTCAAAATTTAATTTTATTTGCAATGTTGATATGGATTAACTCATACGTTTTTTTATAAATATTTAACTGTAAATAACTTGAAAACAAAGGGAGATATGATCAAATGGCCAATGACCAAAATTATTCACTGAAAAAATGCAATAAAATCCCTTTCACACATTTTTGCATATAACACCGTCCGACACACTTTTGTACACATGGACCGGACCCGAAAATTCTGAAAGTAGGGCCAAAAAAAAAAATATCCGTGTCTTCCAGTTTTTCTATATCAATTCGCGTTTTCGTGAAAATGCACTTTTTTTTGCACAGTTAAAAAAATTTACTACATTCCGAAAATAGGGCTTAAAATAAAATAATAATAATATAATAATAATAATAATAATAATTTGATCCAATGATCAGTTTTTATTTATTTTTCCAATTTAATTACACATCATTTTTAATAATTTAAACCTAATCGAGAACTGGTAACAATGGCCGTCGTCTCGTTGTAGCGAAATCGACCAAGGGTTTTTGTGGGAATCGAACCCACGACCCCCTGTTTCATAGGCTAGCACGCTACCAACTAACCTACAGGGGCCCCCAAAAAATAAAATATTGTTCTAGTTTTTCCATATTAATTCACGAAAAATGCAATTTTGAAAACATGTATTGCATTATTTTTTATAAATACAAAACACAAATATACATGATTTACAGTAGAATTACGGTCCTTATACAAAAATTGCTAAAACAAAATTCTCGTGTCTCCCAATGTTTTATGTATCTATTCGCGTTTTCGCGAAAATGCATTTTTTTGCCCACTTAAAAAAAAAAATTACTACATTCGAAAAGTGGGACTAAAAATAAAATATTCACCTAATTTTTTAAATTAATTTAGGAAAAATGCAATTTGAAAAAATTTATTGAATTATTTTTATTTTTATAAGTATAGAATATAAAATTTGACTTAAATAATATTATGATGACAAAAATCTTTTATATTTTAAAGTTAAAACTACTGTGCCTCAATTTCACAAAAAAAAACGGGTGTTATTAGTATTTTTATTTTTTTTTAATAATTAAATTTTTCGCAAGTACGCAAATTAGCTGGAAAAACTCTGTTACATGGGAAATTTCTTTTTAACTCTACTTAAAATTTTGCGAGTGTGCTAAAAAGAACAAAATATTTATTTTTTTTACAAATTTGCGAATTGATATGAAATAACTGAGACATAAATGCTTAGATTAAGGGGCATGTCACAGACTCAATTCCGTTCGGATTTGGAAAAAGTGGTTTAATCAAAAAATGCAAAGCGAATATTTTTTTCAGAATGAAACCACTTTTATGCATTTCAATTCCACTTTATTTTTTGGAAGTGATTTCATTCCGAAAAAAATTATATTCGTTCGAACGGAATTGAGTCTGTGACATGCCCCTTAAACCCATTTTTTTTTTAACAGTGCAAAAAAAAAAATAGCGTTTTTCGCGAATACGCGAATTGATCGCGACAACCTGAGAGACACGGGTGTTTTTTTTTTAACCGCTCTTTCTGAATAGCATAATTTTTTTCTATTGTGGAACCTTTTTTTTTTGTTGCATTTTTCGCGAAAACGCGAATTGATCTAGAAAAACTGAAAGACACGGGTATTTTATTTTTGGCCCAACTCTCCGAATTTTCGGGTCCGGTTCATGTGTACAGCCAAAAGTTGCAATTTGTTGGACGGTGTATGTTTGTAGTTTATTTAAAAAGTTTTACGTTTAGTCGTTTTTAAAAGAAAAAACATTTGTTTGATGTTCAGTTTTTATTAATGACTACCCGAGTAAAAAAGTTTTTTATATAATTTTATATAATTACTAGCTGGCCCGGTCCGCGTTGCTGGCCCAAATGTAAGATCAGTGTTATATTTTGACTCGCTTCAAATACACAGGCCTGCAAAAATGTTATGAATCTCTTGACGCAGAAAAATTTGTGGGCGTGGTTTTTAAGACCCGATTAGGCAGATAATCATTTTGCAAATTATATTTTTTATTAACTAAAAAAAAATTATCATGTCTTCGACTTTGCGAACTGTACACATTTAAAACTTCTTAGTCTCATTACGAACAACAGAAAAATAAATTAAGCAAATCCTTCGTTCTTATCGAGAGCAATTGTCTTGAGTTCAAACAAACCTTTATAGTTTTCCCGAATTTTCCATTTTTTCGGGACACTTTTCTCATTTATAATTCCTTAAAAACTTAATAAGAACTATAATTAACATAAAAAAATCGGTCCGGTCCGTTAGTCGACCTATTTAGACAAAAGTGGGTGTAAAAATTTGTATGGTAAGTTAAACTTGTACATGTGTTAACAATACCCAAGGCAATCTTTTAAGAAATATTTTTTTTAATAGATCGAATTAGAATAAAAATTTATTTTATATATATTGAAAAAAGTGGGCTAGGACAATTTTTCTTTTCGAACAATTATATGGACTATTACAAACACTTAAAACCAAAAAATTAGCCACATCGATCCAGTCGTTCTCAAGAGTTTGCAAATTTTAATGATACTGAGAAATGTGCGCTTTGAAGTGGGGGAGGACAATAATTATTTCCGTAAAATCCTTATCTGAACAATAATGATCATTAAAGACAAAATTTACCAAATCAGGCCAGTTGTTCTTTGATTTTAGATGTGTTAAAAAAAGTGGACAATTTTTCTAACCGTAAAAACCTTAGTTGTACTGTCACGAACATCAAAAAATACTACTAATGGCCAAATGGCCCAGCCGTTCTTCTATTTTAGATATACCGAAATAAAATTGGGCGTAAAAAATTTTTATTTCTGTTTAGACCTAAGTTGGACTTTGACGAACATTTAAAAAAAAAGTTTAGTCATGTTTATCCAGCCGTTCTCCAATTTTAGATACATCGAAAAAAAGAGGCGATGTGATTAATTTGTTTTCCGAGAAATTCTTAGACGAACATAAAAAAGACGAACATTTACAAAAAAATATTATTCAAATCGGTCAGTTCTCAAGTGATGCGATTACCAACGAACTACATTTGAGTTTTATTTATATTTTATTATTCTATATTTTTTCTATGGAGCAAATTTTATATACATCGAAGAAAAGAGTGGGTGGACAACTTTTCTCACCGTAAAAATCTTATTTGAATTTAACCTACTCGGTCCATCCATTCAAAAGTGGGCGCAGGACTGGAACATTGTTCTTTCCGAAAAACATTAGTTGGGCTATGACGAAAATTATTAACAAAATTAGACAAATTGATCCAGCCATTTCATGATTTAAAATTTATGTATCAAGAAGAATGAAGGTAAAAGTAAGCGTGGAAAATTTTTCTGTACTTAAAAATATGTTGCGGACTATAACCAAATCGGTCTAGCCGTTATAGATCTTTCAGTACATAGAAAAAAGTGGGCATGGGATATTTTAATATCCTTAGTTGAATTATATAGAACATTTTCAACAAAAATTAGCCAAAGTAGGCGTGGTCACTTTCTTTTTTCGTAAAAACCAAAATTGGAATATGGGTAAAATTCATTAAAAAAAAAAAATTAGTCAAACCGGTCCAGCCATTCTCAGATTTTAGATAAATTGAAAAATGAGGCTTTGAATTGGCCGTGGTCGATTTTTCTTTCAGTAAAAACTTTTATTGGGTTACTACAAACATTTAAATAAAAAATTACGCAAATCGGTGCAGCCGTTTTCCGATTTTAGATAAATCGAAAAAAGTGGGCGTAAAAGTGGGCGTGGCCAATTTTTCTTTACGTAAAAACCTAAGTTGGACTATGACGAACATTTCAAAAAAAAAATTGTTAAAATCGGTCCAGCCGTTCTCAACTGATGCTGTTACCAACGAACGACAATTGATTTTTATTTATATAGATATAAAATTTGATAAAATTATATATAATTATATAAAATTACATAAAGAAGTTTTTGTTTTCAAAAAATTTAATAAAATTATATAAAATTATATATAATTTGATACAATTATATGAAATTATATCCGAATTTTTTTTATATAAAATTTTATCAAATCTTATATAATTTTATATAATTTTATAAAATTTTATCAAATTATATATAATTTGATATAATTTTATAAAATTTTATATAAAACAAATTTTGATATAATTATATATAATTTGATAAAATTATATATAATTTTATCTAATTTTATAAAATTTTATCAAATTATATATAATTAGATATAGTTTTATAAAATTTTATATAAAAAAAATTCGGATATAATTATACATAATTTTATCATATTATATATAATTTTATATAATTTTATCAAATATATATAACTATATATAATTTTATCAAATTATATATAATTATATATAAACTTTTTTACTCGGGTACTTCTGTCCTTTGTTTCAAAAATAACCCACTAAAAAATAAAGAGTTTCTTTAACATTTAATTTTTAAAGTCATTTTTTTTGTTCTGTGAGTAAAAACTACTGATTATTCATTAAATTTTTAATGATTTGTGTTAGCAATTTTTTTTTAAATTGTTGATATTTTTTAATGAGATATCATTAGTTTTAACCTACACAAGTAGATTATTTTTTTGTAGAAAAAAAATCAAAACATTTTTTAGTAGTAGTAGTAGTATTTCTTTATTTTCAAAAAATCGGTAATACAAAAAGTTTACAAAAGTTTTTCTTATATTAAATAATTTAAAAAAAAGAAGGTTACAGCTTTGACATAAAGTCGTCAGCCGAATGAGTGATTTATAATTATAAATAAAGTAATTTATTTTTTATTTGCTAATAATTAAATTCTTCAATTAAAGTTTTTCGATATTTAAGAGCATTGATAATATATTCAATTAGATTGTACCAGCTAAATTCACCGTTTAGGATTTTTATAATGAGATCGTCAGTTAAGTAGATACACCCAAAATATTTTTTTCGGAAATTTCTAAATATTGGACAACGGCCTACGAAGTGTTGTATTGTCTCGGTTTCATTAAGGTTGCATAAGGAGCACAATTTTGACTTTTTCGAAAACCTGGTGCCATTAAGTTCAATTAAATCACTCCTTGCTTTGAAAATCCACATAATTTGGTTTTTGTTGTAGTCGTCTATCATATAATATTGGCCTTTTGTAAAGTCGAGACTTTTATAAATACGAGATGTTTCTAACGCACTCTGAATGTATTTGAGTTTGTATGAAATTCTAAGCTTTTCTAGCAGTTGCTTACATGTATCGTTCCACTCTGAGTGTATTATATTTTCCGAAATTGAATTTATGTGAACCTGTTCACATAGTTTATTTATATTTGAAACCCATAATACTTTTCTTTGTATTAATTTGTGTGATAACATTTGAGGTAATCGGTCATTACTATATTCAAAAAGTGTACGTCCTATATATCGTAAATGCAAATCAAGGGTGTAAAGATGTGCATTAGGGTGGTTCATAAAAACAAAAGTTGGATTTTTGAATGGGGCACCCGGAATATATATTAAGCACCGTGAAAAAATGACACGTGATTTTTTTCAAATTTTTATATTAAGGTTTAGGGGTCGCTACCGGGCCCTGAACTTTGGGGTATAAAAAAAAAAATTTCACACAATGAAAAAAAAAAAATTTCGTTTTTTTATATTTTTTTTTTTATTATAGTTTAACTTCATTAGCTTATTAACGGCAAAAGATTTCATTTTGTTGGGACAAGTTTTTCAGTTCCAAAATTGACCATGAAAAAAAAAATTGAGGCTGGTTGGGGTCTTACTCTAAAATTTTTTTAAAATTTTTTTTTTTTTAGTTTTGATAAGCTTACGTTATAGGTCTTTAGTCCCTCTTGATAATACATTCTTTGTAAAAATTTTTGTTCTTTCCGAAACATCATTAACATGCGCCGAAAATCAAACGGATTTAAAAAAAAAAAAAAAAAAAAAAAAAAAAAAAATCGATTTTTTTTTTTTTTTAATTTTTAATTATAATTTGATAAGCTAATCCAGCTTATTAACGGCAAACAAAAATTCGATATGGTCGGAAAAGTATGTAATTTCCAAAATTTACATTGAAAATATGTTTTTTTCTTTTTAATATCCGTTTGATTTTCGCCGCATGTTAATGATGTTTCGGAAAGAACAAAAATTTTTACGAAGAATGTAGTATCAAGAGGGACTAAAGACCTATAGCGTAAGCTTATCAAAACTAAAAAAAAAAAAATTTTAAAAAAATTTTAGAGTAAGACCCCAACCAGCCTCAATTTTTTTTTTCATGGTCAATTTTGGAACTGAAAAACTTGTCCCACCAAAATGAAATCTTTTGCCGTTAATAAGCTAATGAAGTTAAATTATAATAAAAAAAAAAATATAAAAAAAACGAAATTTTTTTTTTTTCATTGTGTGAAAAATTTTTTTTTATGACCCAAAGTTTAGGGCCCGGTAGCGACCCCTAAATGTTAATGAAAAAATTTGAAAAAAATCACGGGTCAGTTTTTCATGGTGCTTAATATATATTCCGGGTGCCCCATACAAAAATCCAAAAAAAAAAAAAAAGTGCCATATATGAACCACACTAATGTGCATCTTGCATATTTGTTTACAACATTAATATATAAGTTGGTGTGAAAGAGGGTAAGTTTAAAACCTTTTTTACAAAATACCGTTGTAATTTATCTACATCTTCAAATAGAGAATGTCCCCATACCTGAGCCCCATAACTTTGAATAGACCTACACACCGCTTGAAAAAGTTGCCATTTTGCACGTAATGAGATATCCTTCTTACTTAAAAATGAGTTCCATGTTGAATTTATATTGTTCTTTGCCGCAACATTTCTTTTTTCTATATGTTGCTGGAATATCATTTTAGGAGTCAAGGTCATTCCCAAGTAGCAAAAACTGGACAGAGTCTTGATATTATTTCCGTTGAAAACCCAATTTTCGTTTACCGACTTTCTACCACCATTTCTGAACACCATTATCTCGGATTTTTCAAGGTTGACTTCTAAGTTCCAATCCATGCAGTACTTCTCCAATCTATTTATCATTTCCTGGAGTATTTTTATGTCATCTGACATAATTACTATGTCATCAGCGTATAGCAATACTCTAATGTTTGTTTCATCTATATATAGCCCGCCTTTAAGAACATCATATAAATTATTTATGTAAAGTGCAAACAGTAGAGGTGAAAGTAGGCACCCTTGCTTAACTCCTGACTGTGTTTCAAAATCTTCTGATAACTGGTTTCCAGTCCATACGGCAGATTTAGTTGTTTTATATATGGCCTCAATAAAATTTACAATCTTTGTTGACATTCCCATCTCATGAAGTTTGTAGATTAACAGTTTCCTGGACACATTATCAAATGCGGCTCGGAAGTCCACAAAAAACGCATACACTTTCTTTTTTTCTTGAAACTTTAGATGGACGATAGCTGCAAGATTATAGATATTATCAACTGTTGAATAATTCCTTCTAAAGCCAGCCTGATATTCCGATAATATGTTATTTCTTTCACACCAATAAAACAATCTCTCATTTAAAACACCCATAAGAATTTTAGCAACGCAATTCATAAATGAGATGCATCGATAGTTATTTGGAACAGTGTTGTCTCCTTTTTTTATAGATAGGGAAAATAACACTTAGTAAGAATGTTTCATCAACACAGCCTGCCTCTATGAGCCTGTTGTATGCACATGTTAGTTCTTGAATTACAATTAGCGGAGCGTTTTTAAAGAACTCATAGGGAATTCTATCAATTCCAGGAGCTTTGTTGCATTTTGACTTTAAAAGAACTTTTTTTACTTCCTGAACTGTTATTTCTGCATCTAACATAGAATCTTCTTTCCAAGATGGCGCATATGAAATATAGTTTGATATTTGTGGAGGGTTAAGTAGGTTATTAAAATATATTTTAAAAGTTTCCGCAGCTATATCTGGAATTGGATTAATAGTTTCTCCTCTAATCTCTTTTGCTATACTCCACCACTCCTTACTGTCTTTTACTTTGCATATTTTTAATTCTAGATTCATATAGTACATCGATTTTTTTTCCTCACATATTTCTTTATATATTCGATTTGCATATAGGTATTGTTGTTTTTCTATTACTCCACATGATCTTCTGAATGATTTCAGAAATTTAAATGACTCATCTCTAGCTTTCAAACATGCATTGTCGAACCATTTTTCTTTAAATAAACTTATTTTCGCGTTTGAATTATACCCTTTGCTACCTGATGAAGTTTCAATTAATTTAGTTATATCTTTTAACTGTATTTCTGCACCCTCTTGTTTTAAAAGTTCCAAACTTTGCTGTGCTTTTTGCTGATATTTAGCTTTGTTTTCTTCAATCCATTTTAGTTTCGGTAGCAAATTACATGTTTTTGGTATTTCTTTCTTCATATGCACTTCACATATCAGGCAAATTGGAAATGGTCTGACCACATTTGATTTTCCACGGAAAAACTTTTAACAAACTTTAACAATTCTGCGGATATTGCACATATATCGTTTACTGACTGACCAACATTATTTGCAAATGTAAGCCTTCCCATTTCATCACCATTAGTTGTACCATTCAAAATCTTTAAACCGTAATCATTACAAAAGTCTATGAGCTGCTTTCCTTTTTTGTTGTCAGTTTTATCCTCCGATTTTCTAATGCAATAACCATATTTAAACTTTCTCCATAAACTATCATCATATGTTTGTTGTAGTTCTCCAATTCTTACATTCAGGTCCCCAATTATAATTGGATTTTGCAACTTTTCATTTAAAAATAATTGTTTTACATCATCAAATTCTTTTTCCCAATCAGCACTACGCAAGTATAGAGGAACTATTGAAATGGTTTCATGTCTTGTGTGAAATTCTATTATATCAACTCCATCAATATCTCGGAAATTATGTTGTAAGCCCATTTGCACAAGACTGTTTTTAACGCCATACATGCAACCTCCTATACCTCTTCCATAATTACTAATTCGTTTTGCTGGCTTCCAAAATGTTTTAAAATTTCCAAAATATTTTTTTAAATTGTTTATTTTGATATGTGTCTCAATTAATATAATTACATCAAATGTATCTAAATATTTGAAAAAATCACTATTTACCAATTTATTCTCTAATCCATGAACGTTATAAGATAATATTTTAATGTGCACAGTATCTTTATCTAGTTGGGGTATTTTATCAATGCTAACTAAACTACAATTAAAATTTTGATTATTTTTTTGGAAAACATTTTTTATAGAAATATAAAAACATGTTTGTATCAAGTGACTTTGGCACAATGGGTAGAGTGTCTAGCCAGAATATAGTTGATTGCGGGATCGATTCCCCAAAATTTTATTAAAAATTTTTAAAAAAATATTTCAATAGAAAATTGTAAAAAATAACCTACGAAATCATTAATTTTTAATGTTTTCGTGGGTTATTTTTGGGAATTTGTTGGTAAAAATAACAGAACTATCATTAATTTTTAATGTTGTCGTAGGTTATTTTTTCGAATTTGTTGGTAAAAAATAATGAAAAACCGTAATTTTTTAATGTTTAATGTTATTTATTTTAGAAAATTTTGTCAACAGTAAAAATAAATGTTGATGTTTGTTAAAACAAATGAATAATTACTGGGATGGTTTTCAATTGTTTATTCACTGGTTTTAAATGTGTTTTTCATTTGTTTTTGCCTACAAAATATTTTGAGTGAAGTGTTCGCAATTTGCGAATTTTTTTTTTTTCAGTATGTAAAAGTATTGAAATTTGTCTAACAAAATTACATTCTCAGTTCACTCTTATATGAAAACATATACGAATTGAAATACATAAATGTAGACAATACACTGGACACTCGTTTAACTAAGATATTAATGGTTGTGTATAAAAAGACTGTCCCTTATTTTTTTTAAAGGTGGAAATCTAATAAATAGGATTTCAGAAATTTAAAATGTTTTCAAATTTTGTAAAAATTAATTAAACTGGTTCGGGTTAGTTCAGCCCAAAAATGTTCATATTTCATTTCTTAACATTTGGAAAAAAAGGTTTAATATCGTTTATATGTGTTTTTGAAATATAACTTTAATAAAATTTGGTGCAGTCTAGTCTTGTGATGGCTCCATGAATCTTTGTTATGATTTCGTTTAACCACATGAATCTTAAATATGATTTCATATTTTAACCACATCTATATTAAAATAAGTAATCGGTTTTTGGTAACCACAATTGATAGACACTCATAAAATATTTGTGCATATATATTTAAATAAACAAATATGCGGAATGGAAAAGTGTTTATTTTAGGTCATTTATGTTCCCCATTATGAATAAACAAAACAAGAACTGATGCTAACTAAACTTTCTGTATTAGAATATTCTATTAAATACTCATAGTGTTTTTGCTTTCAAAAATTCGGTAATTTTCAGGAATGAAGTGACAATCAGCACACCCGAATTTACGCATTTTTTTCAAATGCATTTAACTTCTAAAATTTTTGACGGATTTAAAAAAAAAAAAAAAACTTTTATTTTCTTTGTAATAATTAAACCCCTTAAGGTTTATTTTTTATAAACATTTGAAGTTGGTGAACTATTATTATAATTATAATAATAGTTATTATAATTATAATAACTTGAAATCTGTATAAGAGGCGTATACTTAATTTTGTAATTGCTTATAAAGCACACTCACAATATTTATTTTTAATAATTCGGCCATTCAAACCGATTGCAGCAAAAGTCATAACAATTATAACTAACTTAATTTCGAGCATTAGTTTGAACGCTGGACCCCATATGTCCAATAAAGGCCCTTAAAGTAGGACCTATTTAGTATTCTAAAATTTTAAATTTTAAACTACCCAGCAAAACTTTGATTACCAAATCTATCTACATCTACATATAGTATATAAAAGAGTAATGTGACTGACTGACTGACTGACTGACTCATCATCGCCCAGCCCACACCGCTAAAGCTAGAAACTTGAAATTTGGACAGTAGGTTCACCTCCCGGAATATAGATCCACTAAGGCTGGATTTTTGCCAATGTTGATTCTAAGGGGGTAAAAAGGGTAAAAAACTGTACTTTTGGTACTTTTTATATCTCCTGAAATAATGGTCAAAGAGACTTGAATTTTGGAATGTATGTTCACCTCTCGGAATATAGATTCACCAAGGCTGGACTTTTGCCAATGTTTATTCTAAGGGGGTAAAAAGGGTAAAAAACTGTACTTTTGGTACCTTTTATATATCCTTAAATAATGGTCATACAAACTTGAAATTTGGAATGTAAGTTCAGCTCCCGGAACAAAGATCCACTAAGGCTGGATTTTTGCCAATGTTGATTCTAATGGGTAAAAAGGGAAAAAACTGTACTTTAGGTACTTTTTTTATCTCCTAAAATAATGGTCATAGCGACTTGAAAATTGGACTGTATGTTCACCTCCCGGAATATAGATCTACAAAGGCTGGATTTTTGCCTATGATGATTCTAAGGGGGTCAAAAGGGTAAAAAACTGTACTCTTGGTACTTTTTACATTTCCTTAAATAATGGTACTAGAAACTTGAAATTTGCAATGTAGGTTCACCTCCCGCAAAAAATATTCACTAAGGCTGGGTTTTTTCCAATGTTGATTCTACGGGGGTAAAATGGGTAAAAAAGTAATGGTTATATAAACTTGAAATTTGGAATGTAGGATCCTCTGCTGAAAAAAACTAATTTTGAAAATTTGGATTCTAAGGGGAGTCAAAGGGGTAAAAAGTGTACTTTTAGTACCTTTTGTTATTTCTTGAAATAATGGGCATTGAAACTTGAAATTTGGAATGTAGAATCCGTCAGCGAAAAAAACATTCTGGAAAACATACCGTTTATAAAAAGTACCTTTTTTAAAAAGTGCCTTTTATAAAAAGTACCTTTTATAAAAAGTACCTTTTATAAAAAGAACCTTTTATAAAAAGTAACTTTTATAAAAAGTACCTTTTATAAAAAGTACCTTTTATAAAAAGTGCCTTTAATAAAAAGTACCTTTTATAAAAAGTACCTTTTATAAAAAGTACCTTTTATAAAAAGTACCTTTTATAAAAAGTACCTTTTATAAAAAGTACCTTTTATAAAAAGTACCTTTTATAAAAAGTACCTTTTATAAAAAGTACCTTTTATAAAAAGTACCTTTTATAAAAAGTACCTTTTATAAAAAGTACCTTTTATAAGAAGTACCTTTTATAAAAAGTACCTTTTATAAAAAGTACCTTTTATAAAAAGTACCTTTTATAAAAAGTACCTTTTATAAAAAGTACCTTTTATAAAAAGTACCTTTTATAAAAAGTACCTTTTATAAAAAGTACCTTTTATAAAAGTACCTTTTATAAAAAGTACCTTTTATAAAAAGTGCCTTTTATAAAAAGTACCTTTTATAAAAAGTACCTTTTATACAAAGTACATTTTATAAAAAGTACCTTTTATAAAAAGCACCTTTTATAAAAAATACCTTTTATAAAAAGTACCTTTTATAAAAAGTACCTATAACAAAAAGTACCTATTATAAAAAGTAACTTTTATAAAAAGTACCTATTATAAAAAGTACCTATTATAAAAAGTACATTTTAAAATAAGTATCTTTTATAAAAAGAATCTTTTATAAAAAGAACTTTTTATAAAGAGAACCTTTAATATAAAGAACCTCTTACAAAAAGTACCGAAAGTACACTTTTGTTAATTTTTATTTCCTGAAATAGTAAGCATAGAAACTTTTTATATTTCCTGAAAAAATGGTCCTAGAATCTTAAAATTTGCAATGTAGTAGAATTCGGTAAAAAAAACATTCTGGCAAAAATACGGTTTGAGGAAAATGACTAAAAAGTGTATTTTCAGTACTTTTGATATTTTCTGACGTAATGGCTCTAGAAACTTAAAATAGGGAATGTAAAATACTTTTTGTAATTTTAATATTTGCTAAGAAAAATAGTCAAAATACCTCCAAAAAACGCTAAAAATTCATTAAACAAAAACGTATTCGCGAAATGTTCTTTTAATGAAATTTTTGAGTTTAACGGTCCAAAATGCATATAAAAAATATTCGCGGTTACTGCGCAGAAATTGTTTTTCATTTGTAAACAAGAGCATATGTTGTTAAGTATATTTTGCGCTACAAGTGCAAAAAAATATAGGAAAATTAAAGATACGCATTTTGAGATATTTGCAAATTAAGGAAATTTTTTTAATTTCAATATCCTTTTGTCAAAGCATCCTATCCTTTTTCAAAATTCTATTTTAAGAACAGGACATAGCCATTATTTTGTGACAATCGGATCATGCGTTCCAAAGATACGATCATTTAAACATTATGTATTTTTCATAAAATTGTTGCAAAATACCAACTTTGAACAGCGATAAAACGCGAACCATTCACAATTTCGACTAAATAACAAAAACCGAAATTCAATAAAAATCAGAAGAATGAATATGTTAATAAATTGAACCACCATCGGCTGATTGCCTATGCTATTTAAAATGGAACCAGTCTATTATATCTTTGAAAAACAAAATTATTAAAAATTCAAATTTTGTTTACAGTTTTTAGAACCCTTTCGAAAACTGCTTCGTAGTAAATTTTCAGATTTTCCGTTGACCCGTTGAAAAGATATCGACTTTTCGAAACTTCGGAGCTTGATCCTTTAACTAAACTTCTGTTACTCATTACTTTTCAAAAATATTTTTTTGCTGGGTTTAAAAAAGGTCTTAAAAAAGCTTAAAGTGTTCTTATAGTATGCGATTTTCAAATTTTATAATATAAAACTCATTTTGAAAATGTTTTTACTCGTTGTTTTTTTTTTTACTTTTTTGACGAAATAGATTGTGGGATTACGACTATAACTACTTTTTTCTATTTCTTTAAACAAATTATTTTAGCTTTCCAAACTTTAAAATCATGTCTGTTCCAAGAAAAGTTTGTAATTTTCTTTTTTGCTACCTCCCATTTGACAACAATTCCATGTAATTTTACAAGCTTTTTACCAATAATTTTTGTAGTTTTACAAGCTTTTTACCAATAAAACTGTAAATTTACAAATTTTTTGACGCGATAAAACTTACGAGGAGGTTTCGTGATTTTACTAGATTTTTTGCTACCTCCTATTTTACGAGAATTCCTAGTAAAAATTACGAGTTTTTTTGTAATTTTACAAATTTTTACCGATAAAATTGTAAATTTACAACTTTTTTGGCAAAATAAAACTTACAACGAAATCTCGTGAAAAAAAATTTGGAAAAAAAATTTGGAAATTTGTAAAATTACAAAAAAAAATTGTAAAATTCAAAAAAAATATAAATTTCGATCGAAAACTTTTTGTTAAAAAACAAGGAAAACTGTAAAATATTGGTAAAATGGGAATACGAGACTTTTTTTAGTAATTTAGCAATGTTTGTTTTGTGTGTAGACTCCTATAGTTAGGCCCGAATATGTCTTATATTCATAGGCTGCTTAAGTTCGGAGATGGGCAAAATCGGAAAGTTCCCCCTTGAAGAACTAAACTACCCCAGAAAATAATTTATTTTATATGCTACACTCAAAAAAAATCTTGTCAAATTACTATAAAAAGTCCCGTTATCTTATTTTACCAATATTTAACAGTTTTCCTTGTTTTTTAACAAATAATTTTCGATTGAAATTTACATTTATTTTTTTTTAATTTTACATTTTTTCTTGTAGTTTTACAAATTTCCAAGATTTTTGACAAAAAAAAATTAGTAAATTTACGAGAATTTCTTGTAAGTTTTGTTTCACCAAAAAAGTTGTAAATTTACAATTTTATTGGAAAAAATCTTGTAAAATTACAAAATTATTGGAAAAAGCTTGTAAAATAACATAGAATTATTGTCAAATGGAGGTAGCAAAATAAAAAAGATACAAACTTTTCTTGTAATTTTACAAGGTTTTTTAGTGAATTTTTTTATATTTGTTCAATAAATGAAACATTTTTGTGACATATGATGTTCATAGACCTGCGCTTGGACTAAGGGGATCTGAAAAGTCAATTTTTGATGGCCCGCCCCTTGTAATGATAAAATTTTATTTTTTAAGTGCTAAAACCATATTTATCTATTTTTCAACACTTATCGCAACACGGTGAGCCTCAGCGATGTTCAGGTTGAACTTTAGTGTCGACGAAAAGTGCAAGCGCAGTTGGATTTCTACAACATTAAATGTCACAAAACTGTTAACAGCGAAATCGTAGCTGCTCGCATTCGCGAGATAACGTGAAATTAGTGTTTTTGTATTTTTTAAAATTTTGACGTTGAAGTTTTTTTAATATTTTCAAAAACTGAGTACACAGTTTTAATTGTACTTATTAAGAGATCACAAAACAGTAAACATCAAAGTCCTATCTTCTATAGTTCGCGAGAAATCGCGAAATTATTTTTTTGCTGTTTTTGTTTTTTATATTTAGGTAGGTTTCTTTAAAATTTCGCTAAAACATGGTATGCAGTTTTACTTGTGCTTGATCAAAGTTCACACAGCTGTTGACATCGAAATTGTAGGTGTTAAATTTCGAGAGATATCGCGTAATTATATAATTTTTTTTTATTATTTATTTATATTTTAAAGCCGGTTCTTTAGAAATAATAAAAAAAAGTGGTATGCAGTTGGATTTGAACATGTTGGAAGAAATTAAAACTGTCCACAAAAAAATTATAGCTGCTCACTTTCGCGAGAAATAGCGAAAATAGCTTTTTGGGGGTATTTCTTGTTTTGATTTATAAAAGAAGTTTGTTTAACATTGTTGAAAAACACGAAATGCAGTTTGATTTGCTATTAATTAAAGATGATACGGCTGTTAACATTTAAATTCTAGGTGCTTAATTCTTCGAGATATCGCTAAAAAACTCGCTAAACTACTATTTATTCATAACTTTGTGTAATTTTTGGTCTGTAAAAACATTTTCTTCAATTAACGACAAAAATGTGGTATGCAGTTTGAATTCGATGTTATTAAAGTTGACAAAACTGCAAGCAGAAAAATTGTAGATGATCAATTTCCCGAGAAACTGCAAAATTACTGTTCAAGCTTTTATATTAATTAATTATTTTTTTCTTTAGTGTATAAAATAAAGGAAAAAAAATCAAGAAACGACAAATATATTGAATGCAGTTTAAATTTTATGTAGTTAAAGGTGGTAAAACTGCTCAAATCAATATCTTGAATGCTAATTTATGCGAAAAAGAAAATTTTTTCCATTTTTTTTTTTTAATTTTGCGATTTCTCCCGAAGTTGAGAAGATATAATTTCGATGTTAACTGTTTTGTGACCTG
Organism: Pegoplata infirma; assembly: GCA_963921195.1. NCBI lineage: Eukaryota > Metazoa > Arthropoda > Insecta > Diptera > Anthomyiidae > Pegoplata > Pegoplata infirma. The sequence goes on along the minus strand of OY992540.1, from coordinate 140,423,587 downwards.
TAAATAAATACAATTAAAACTGCATTTTCAGTTTTTGAAGATATTTAAAAAACTTCATTGTCAAAATTTTAGAAAATACAAAAACACTAATTTCGCGATATCTCGCGAATGCGAGCAGCTACGATTTCGCTGTTAACAGTTTTGTGACATGTAATCAAGTAGAAATTAAACTACGTTTACACTTTTCGTCGACACTAAAGTTGAACCTAAACATCGCGGATGCTCACCGTGGCAAGGGGAAAGGTGTCTTCCAACGTAAAGTGATCACCAACACAAAATATTTTTTAAGCATTTTCTCAGAACACAGGGGAACTCTGAGGGCAGTTAGAGCTTTTGAAGCAAATTTAAAAAAAAATATATATCAGTTTGTATGAGAGCTCCCTTAGGAATTGGAAATAGAATTGTAGTTTTTTTTTGGAAAAAATGTTTAGGGGAATAAATTAATGGGAGTCGGTCTTTCTATTGACCCATCTAGGAAGCACCATGGAAGCTGTAGACTAAGGGTGGGATAGTGTTGTGTGAGATTTTAAGCAGCAATATTTGGAAGCGCTAGAACCGCTCATTTTGTGAGGTTGGTAAAAAAAGTGTATGAGCCAAAAAATGGGGGAGGTCGGATAGGATCTAGGGGTCGCTCATCGGGGTCAAAGTTGGGCGCAGAGGGGAAAAAATCCACAAAAAGCCCCAAAACTCCCCTGGTTTTGCTCCTAGAGGGGTCAAATGTCAGACCGGCCCCCATTATTTTTTCCCCCTAAACACTTTTGCCAAACATACCTAAGCCCTATCTCCAATCCTTAAGGGGGGTCCCATACAAAGGTTCAATTTTTAAAAAATCTATCTCCTACCGCTCTAGCTGTTCTAGAAGTCACCCTAGAGGACTCAAATGTATGACCGACCCCCAATATTTTTTCAACCCCAACATTTTCTTAGAACATACCTACCCCCTATCTTTAATCCTTAGGGTGGTCCCCATACATTTTTTTTTATTTTTTCTTAAATTGTCATATTAAATCAGCTCCTACCGGTCCAATGGTGCCTCCTAGAGGGGTCATTGTCAAGACCAACCCCCATTAATTTTTAGCCCCCAACACTTCTTCTGAACATACCAATTCCATATCTCCAATTCCTAAGGGGTCTCCCAAACAAAATGACATTTCTGTACAACTTGCTCTCACCGCTCTAACTATCGCAGGGGTGACCCTAGAGAAGTTAAATGTGTGACCGACCCCCAATATTTTTTCAGCCCCAACATTTTCCCAAACAAACCTACCCTCTATTTTAAAGCCTTAAGGGTGTCCCCACACATTTTTTTTATTTTTTAACTTTTTTTTTATAAAATCTGCGCCTACCGCTCCCATTCTGCCTTTTAGGAACGGTAAATGCGACTGACCCCCATTAAGTTTTGCCCCCTACATTTTTTCTACGCCGTATTTCCACTTTGTAGGGGTGCTCCCCTGGGGAAAACTAAATAGTAATGTATGTAGAGAAGTCAAATGTATGACCTGCGCATATATTTTTTTAGCCAAAACATTTTCTTCAAAAATACCTACCCTCTATCTTCAAGGTGTTACCCCACAATTTTTTTATTTATTTTATCGAGAAATCCGAGGTCTTTAATTTGTAATTTAATAGTAACTTTTGTTAAGCGTAAAAAAATATTTTTTTTAACTTGAAAATAATAAAAAATGATAAATAATATAACTATAAATCAAATTAATTTATTTTTATCGTGTGATGGATATTGTTTCCGATTTTCGGCCACGATCTGAAGCAAAACTATTTTTTCCTCCTCGTTACGGCACAACACGTTGTTATAGGCTTCTATTAATTTTACGCCTCTTTCGGCAGCGTCGTTGACAACATGTAATTTACGTAATATTTGCAGCGCTGGCTGGTAGTCCTGACGATTTTCCCAAGTATTTGGATCGGAAGCAATGAAATGGTTGTTATTCCGAAGAGTGCAAAGTCTCAGGAGTCTCAGGTGTGACGTAGTAGCTTAAATCAATTTTCATGAGTTCTTGATTCACTTGTTTCGATGCCATGTTAATTCTTTTCACACCTTCGAATCCAACACCATGTAATGGAGGATTACAATCCTTGTTGCCACTGTCGCCGCTATCCTCTGAGGCATCTTCTTCCCCGATATCATCGTCTTCTTCTTCCTCGCTGTCTTCGTTAGACGATTCGTCCATCTCATCGTCAGATAACTCTTCCTCCAATTCCTCTTTCTCTTCTTCAAATATACGAATTGCATTCGACATTTTTCGTTTTATTTCACAAGAGATATTCGGATCAAATAGTGCGAGAGCAACATCTTCGCCGCTGAGATGTCCACAGAATCTCTTTACCAATCGTTGCGACAGAATCTTATCAATTGAAGCATAATTGGCAATCGCTTCAAAAAATTCAAATCATTATTTGGAGCTTCTATTGCTTTGGTAGCGCTAAACCAAGCTTTTACGTAAATTGTTATGATGAAAACGGTCACATCAAGAAGTGCATTTAATTCTTTTTTGGCGAAACCGATATATTTTCGGAACAAAAACATTTTTAGGCAATATATGCCTTTTGCCATCCATCGAGCATGACTGATGGGTCCTGGTGGGCTAAAATGCTTATTAGGAATATTTTCGCCAAGGTATAATAAAACAATTTCAAGAAACTCCTTGTAGTCGTCTCTGGGTTGCTTTTCTTTTATTTGAGCCCAACAAAACAACTTGCCACTTCCTTCCACCAAGACTGTACGGTTTGTCTTTTATATATTTTCCACTGCTCTTTAAAACGCGCAAACATTAGCACTCCTGGTCTAGACGTTTTGCCGAATTTGGTTTCAAACACTTAGTTTTCCCCAGGGGAGCACCCCTACAAAGTGAAAATACGGCTAGGTATGTTCAGAAAAAATGTAGGGGGCAAAAATTAATGGGGGTCAGTCTGCATTTCCCGTCCCTAAAAGGCACAGTGGGAGCGGTAGGCGCAAATTTTATAAAAAAAAAATAAAAAAAAAAAAAATGTGAGGGGACACCCTTAAGGCTTAAAAATAGAGGGTAGGTTTGTTTGGGGAAAATGTTGGGGCTGAAAAAATATTGGGGGTCGGTCACACATTTAACTTCTCTAAATTCACCCCTGCGATAGTTAGAGCGGTGGGAGCAACATTTACAAAAATGTCGTTTTGTGTGGGAGACCCCTTAGGAACTGGAGATATGGAATTGGTATGTTCAGAAGAAGTGTTGAGGGCTAAAAATAAATGGGGGTTGGTCTTGATAATGACCCCTCTAGGAGGCACCATTGGACCGGTAGGAGCTGATTTAATATGACAATTTAAGAAAAAATAAAAAAAAATGCATGGGGACCACCCTAAGGATTGAAGATAGGGGGTAGGTATGTTCTAAGAAAATGTTGGGATTGAAAAAATATTGGGGGTCGGTCATACATTTGATTCCTCTAGGGTGAATTCTAGGACAGCTAGAGCGGTAGGAGCAAGATTTTTTTAAAATTGAACCTTTGTATGGGACCCCCCTTAGGGATTAGAGATAGGGCTTAGGTATGTTTGGCAAAAGTCTTCAGGGGGAAAAAATAATGGGGGCCGGTCTCACATTTGACCCCTCTAGGAGCAAAACCAGGGGAGTTTTGGGCCTTTTTTTGGATTTTTTCCCCTCTACGCCCAACTTTGACCCCGATGAGCGACCCCTAGATCCTATCCGATCTGCCCCATTTTTTGGCCCATGCATTTTTTTTACGAACCTCACAAAATAAGCGGTTCTAGCGTGTCGAAATCGAAAACTCGTGCACTATCCCACCCCTACTGTAGACCTGCTCTAAAAAACTGCAATGCAGTTTTTTCAAAAAATCTAAAAAAAACAGTTACAAACGTTACTGTGCAAAAAATTTTGTTCAAAAAGTTTTGCACAAAAAAAATTACAAAAAATCAAAGATTATAAACATTTTTAAAAATTACGATTTAAATTTTACGATATTGTGCCAATTAAAAATTTACTCAAAATTTATCTAATTTTTATACCCTCCACTCTAGTGATAGAGGGGATATATAAGTTTGTCATTCCGTTTGTAACACCTCGAAATATTGGTCTAGGACCCCATAAAGAATATATATTTATGATCCTCGATCGATTTTAAGTCGATCTAGCGATGTCCGTCCGTCTGTCTGTCTGTCCGTCCGTCCGTAGAAAACACGCTAACTTTTGAAAGACTTTACAGAGGCTCCTGAAGTTTGGCATATATGTTTGTCATTTACTTGGTCAGGTTGGTATTGCAATCCAGCCAAATCGGTCCAGTGGTTCAAAAGTTATGAGTAAAAGAGTAAATTTCGGCAAGGGTGTTTCGCGAATTTACGAGATAACAAGTAGAAAAGTTAAATTCGACTTGGCCGAATCTATGAATACCCTCCACAATGCCCATTTTAAGTGATAGTAAATTTTCTAACGTGAAAAAAATAACAGTTATGATTAGAAATATTTTATTTTGTGTAAAAATTTTTTTATACCCTCCAACCACAGTATGGGGGTATACTCACTTTGTCATTCCGTGTGTAACGCATTGAAATATCGGTCTAGGACCCTATAAAGTTTATATTTTATTGATCAGTGATCGATTCTAAGACATTCTAGCGATGTCCGTCCGTCCGTCCGATACAGTCCGAAATAAAAGAGCTAGACTTCCGAAGTTTGGCACGAATATGTCTTATATTCCTAGGCAGGTCAAGTTCGGAAATGGGCAAAATCGGACCAAGGGGGAAAAAGTTCCCCCTTAGAGAACTAAACCAACCCATGAAAAATACCACTTTTTTACATGATTTTTTGTGTTTTTGTTTAACAAATGCAATATTTTTATGCTACAGGAAGTTCAATGTCCTGCATTTGGACCCAGAGAATTAAATAATGTAGTTTTTTCGGTCCGCCCCCCCCCTTTTATGGGCGTGGAATAATTTTTTTTTTTAAATAATTATAACCTTGTATTTCTTTAGTGCATAAAGCATAAGAATGAATTTTTAAACACAAATTCGAGACGAAATTTGCCTCCCCCCCAATTACCACTTTCGACCCTCCCCAAAAAAAAAAAAAAAAAACGTCCCTGCATTTTTTTTTTGCATGTTGGAGGGTATAAAAGATTTGGCACAGCCGAATTTAACACTCTTACTTGTTTTTTTGTAATTTTTGAAAAAAAAAATACTAATTTTTTTTTTGAGTGTAAAATTTTTTTTGAGTGTAAAATTTTTTCGAATTTTACATTCAAAAAAAAAATTTACTATTTTTTTGAGTGTAAAATTTTTTCGAATTTTACATAAAAAAAAATTTACTAAATTTTTTTTTGAGTGTAAAATTTTTTTCGAGTGTATTTTTTTTTGTTTTGGTTTAAAAATATTTTTGAGTGACAAAAATACGTTTTAAAATATTTTTGTGACTTACCAATGGTTTTAAAACAGGTTTAACGGGTTTTCACCACGTGAATTTAAGGTGAAGCTAATCTGATATTCACGGTTTTGCTAATAACTTTTGAACCACTTGACCGATTTGGGTGAAATTCAATACGAACTAGGCTGGAGGAACGGAAAATATATATGCCAAGCTTCAGCATCCTCAGAATTGATTTTCGAAAGTTATAGTGCTTTTTATCTCATAAATTCACGAAAAACCCTTGCCGAAATTCAGTCTTTTGCTCATAACTTTTGAACCACTGGACCGATTTCGCTGGATTGCAATATCAACCTGACCAGGTAAATGCCTAACATACATGCCAAACTTCAGGAGCCTCCGTAAAGTCTTTCAAAAGTTAGCGTGTTTTCAACAGACAGACAGACAGACAGACAGACAGACAGACGGACAGACGGACGGACGGACGGACGGACGGACGGACATCGCTAGATCGTCTTAAAATCGATCGAGGATCATGAATATATATACTTTATGGGGTCCTAGACCAATATTTCGAGGTGTTACAAACGGAATGACAAACTTATATATACCCTCTATCACTAGAGTGGAGGGTATAAAAAACACGATAATTTTCGAAAGACAATAATGAGACTACTAGTGTATTCAAAAAACCGGCCATTTTCAAAAACCGGTTTTCGGTTTATTCGAAAAATCTTATTTTTGAAAAACCTGTTTCCGGTTTCGGTTTTAGCAAAAAAACCGGTTAAACCGGTTTTTTTCGGTTTTTATTCTTCAGGTTAAAAATTAATAAAACTTAATTATATTTTTACAAATAAGGCATAACCCAATAAACACAAAATCGATAAGTAATAGCGAAAATAGTATCTGTTTACGTCGCACAATTTCGCTGGAAACTTCGACAGAAAGTAACAACTAAATTTTAGTTCTTTGCAATTGCGAGCGGAAATCCGTTTATTGAATTGTTTAAAGAGCACAATTAATAATAAATTCAGACATCGGAATTTGAAATTCAGATTTTAACAATTTCAAAAGGAGAATTTAAAAAAATGGTTTGTCATAGAACTCCAAGGTGCCAAATTTAAAAAATATATATTGATTTCAATATTAAACGAAGAGACGGACTTCCGGAACTCGTTGATATATTGATATTTACATACCAACATATCCACAAGCTGATTATGGAAGCACCGCTAAGTTTTGTGAGTGTTTCTAAAAACTGTATAATGTCAATTCATATTTTAAATCATTATATTATAACTTTTTATAAAAACCGGTTAACCGACACAAAAAAACCGGTTTCTCGAATATTCGAAATTCAAAACTATTCGAAACCGGTCGAGTTTCTAAAAATGAAAAAAACCGGTTAACCGGTTTTCGGTTTCGGTTTTGAATACTCTAGAGACTACTGAAGCTTGGCATGTATCTTTGCCGTTCCCCGGGTCAGTTTGGTATTAAATTTCAGCTCAATCGGTCCAGTGGTTCAAAAGTTATAAGCAAAACCCTGAATTTCAAATTAGTTCATCTAAAATGCCACGTGTTTTAACAAGTTTTAAAAGCATTGGTGGTAACTAAACAATGCTTTTCAAACTTGTTTAATTTTAAAGCAATGCTTTTTAAACTTGTTTAGTTTTAAAAGCATTGGTAACTTAAAAATTACACTCGAAAAAAAATTTACATTCAAAAAAAATTTTACACTCAAAAAAAATTTTACACTCAAAAAAAAATTTACACAAAAAAAAATTATTGTTTTTTTTTTTACAAAAATGACAATATTTTGTTTACATACGTACGTGCATTCACTCAGAAATATTTTTACAGTAAAAAACATTACACTCGAAAAAAATTTTACACTCAAAAAAAAATTAGTAATTTGTATTTTTAAAAAAAAATGACAAAGAAAGAGTTTTTATACTCAAAATAAAATATTTCTAATCAAAATTGTTAATTTTTTCACGTTAAAAAATGTACTACCCTTTAAAAAATGCATTGTGGAGGGTATTCATAGATTCGGCAAAGTCGAATTTAACTTTTCTACTTGTTTTTTTTAAGTTTATAAAAGTTTTAAATTTTTTTATAAAAAAAAAAAAAAAAAAAATGTTTTTTTCAAACTTTACCAAACATATTTATGTCTCAAAAACGTAGGAAAATTTTATAAAGACGATTATAAACTTTCATATACATACACAAAAAACTATAAACTAAACGAGAATTCAAAAAACTATAAGAATTTAAAAAAAATAAAAAAAAAACTATTAAATTATTTACTTAAATTGTCTTTAAAATTTTTGAGTAAATTTTTAATTGCGTCAATTAAAAAATTACTCAATTTTTGTTTTTTAAATTTAAACAAGTGATTACTCAAATTTGTTTCCTTTATATTTTTTTCTGTGTGGTACATTCCACATAACCTAAAAATTCAAAATGTTTTAATTCGGCTGCTGATTAACACATGTGAACAGAATTAAATACGGAATGGTATTTTAACAAGTACAGACATTTTTTTACACAAAAAGGAATTCTGGTAGTTTTTTTTTTTTGTACCAAAAATATTTTTTTCGCAGAAAATTTGTTCACCAATAATATTTTTTGTGCGGATTTTTTTTTCAGAATTTTTTGTTTTTTTGCAAATACTCATTTTTATATTGTAGAGGGTATCAATACATTTTTTGACCCCGATTTAAACCTTTTTTACTGGTTTTATGTATTTTTTGTTTGCTATTTTTTTAAACAACATTTTAGTTGTGCTCAAAAATTCAGCTGTTCTAGTTGTCGTTTTTTGTATTTTATTTTAGTATTCGATAAAATATACGCCAAACTAAGCATCACGTATAAATTTAAAATTATTGCCAAAAAAAAAAAAACATTTTCAAAACAATAGTTTTGATGCAACAGCAGTCATGAAACAATATTTACAGTAGTTATTTATTGTCAAGCAGCCCACTGTGGGCCAGGATTTCCATTTTTTGGCCAATAAGGTCTGTAAGGCAACACATATTTAAAAATATTTTTTCAGAATGTCAACATCTTGAATTCTGTGCATCTTTAATATCTTTTTATTGTAGCTTAAAGTTATTTTTTTGCATGAGGTTAAAGTTAAAGTTTGAGATTTTTTTTATATTTTTTTATTCAAGAAAAAAATAATTTATTTTGTACTTCAACACAATATTTTTCAAATTTTCTGCGAAGTTCTCCTAAGGACATACCTGTTAGTCCAACACATGAGATAAACGGCCAAAAAGTAAGCTAAAAGTATATATTTTTTTTAATAAATTATGGAAATTCATAATTTTGTTGAAATCCGCCCTTTTTCAACACCAAAGTCCAAAAAAGTCCAAACGATTTTGACAAACCTTGAATTACAATCTGTCTCTAACAGTGTATTCTATTCACATTTTTGCGACCCTGTGCGACCGTTCATAATCTTTTGACATAGAGGCAATAAACCAAAATATGGCGTTTAGAAATGCCCTAAAATGGAACTTCAAAATTCTTTTGATATTTTTGTTTCTATTGATTTCTAATAAAAAATTTCCCACTTTGACAACATAAGCGCGATAACTGGAGATGAGCGCGTGAGTGAATTTTGACTCACGTTCACTCACGCTCATGCAAAAAAAGAAACATAATTTACTCAATCGTTTTTTCTCAACTTACTCACTATTTACGTGAGTAAGCAAACCACCACTCACGTGTGACTCACGCTCACGCGTAACTCCCGCTAAACATTTTAAACACGAAAAAATTGTAAAACTAAATTAATGCACTTTTATAATTTTGACTCACCCAAAAAAATTGCACTCAATACGAATCACTCACGCAAAAAATGTCTCACTCACTTCTTACTCACGAACAAAAAATTTGAGACACGCTCACTTTCGATCACGCGTGATTCGCCTGACCAGCGTCCATCTTTAGTGCTAAACATTAAAACTAGGAGCGCATTTAAGCGGGCATATATCAATACAATTAAATAATTTTGACTCACGCAAAAAATGCCACTCACTACGAATCACTCACACAAAAAAAATGTCTCATTCACTTATCATTCATGAACAAAAAATTTGAGTCACTTGACCAGCGTCTATCACTAGTGCTAAACGTTATAAATTGGAGCACATTTAAGCGGGCAAATTTTGGCGATAGCATTTTAAATATTTTTTGTGAAAGTGTAAGCTAGTAGCATTATTTGTACATTTAGGATGGCAAATGCTAACTGGAAACAAAAGAGTTCTCTCTTAAATGTCCCACTGGATATATTAACTTTTTGACGCATTTAAAAGAGAAATAGTTTATTAAAATTTTCTGATTAAAGCAAAAAGAGGGATTTTTAAAAACTTAGGAATGTATACATTGTACATTTTTTTAAAATACTATGTCCTACATTTTGGAACCGCCGTTTTGATTTCAAAAAGTCTGAGTTCGTATTCGTGTTACGCAATCATTTCCTAGTGATATTAATCAATAATTTAAATATCTTGTCCGCCATATTGGATACGCTATTTTGAATATTTGATTCTGAAATCAGGTTTGGCATCCGAAAAACCATTAAAATCAGACAACATACAACAAATTTTATATTTTATTTGTCGCCATATTGGATCCGCCATTTTGAATTTAAAACATTGGAGCTCATATTCGTAATTACCGACCCTAAATAGATCGAAAATGATTATAGTAAATACAATAAGCAAATAATTAAAAAATCATATCCTCCATATTGGATCCGCCATTTTGAATTTTGAATCTTCAATTCCAAAATCAGTTTCAACATCCGAAAAACCGTTAAAATCTAAGTTTTTGGCAAAAATAGACAACATATAAAAATCTTAAATTTAAATTTGTCGCCACATTGGATCCGTCATTTTTTATTTTAAAAGTCTGAGCTCATATTCGTTATTAACAACCCCAAATACATCGACAGTGATTATAGTAAATACAATAAGCAAATAATTAAAAAATCATGTCCGCCATTTTGGATCCGTCATTTTGAATTTTCAAATTTTTTTTCCAGAATCGTGATCAGCGGTCCTTTAACACCCATATGTAATACTTTTTTTGCATATGAGGAGTTCCGGCTAAGACTTAAATTTTGAGGTAAAAAAGATGTGATTTTTGTTTTCATGGCACATCGATGAAAGTTGGCATAAATATTAGAAGCTATTTAAGAATAAGAAATTCGTTCGCGTCAATTAAATCGCGCGAGGGGGTCAAAAGTTATAGCGGTTTTAAGATTTAGCGGTTTTAAAAAATCTTAAAAATATTTTAAATATTTTTTTTCTACACATTTGTTGCATGCGTTATTAAACCATGCCAGGATATATAATTTCTTCTAAAATATTTGATATAAATTTAACCCTTTAATGACCAAACGATTTAAAAAAACAAATATCTAAGTACCTAAAATCGCGATTAATTCGCGGTAAAAGAAAAGTTTCACAATTTTCTATAACATATTTAGGCAATGTACGTTGGTATTACTGAAAAAATCACGGAAAATCGTATCATTGTACCAGTAGTTAAAAAAAAATCGGTGATGCTTTTTTATAACAAGAAAATTTAATATAGTCCAAAAAATCTATAATCATCAAAATTTTTTAACCCGCCACTGATTTTATGATGACACATCAAGTGGGCTTTCATTTAAAAAAAATTTCATCCGATTTCGTGTAAAGCCTTGGGTGTGCCAGATCAAAACAGTTTTAGATAAAATCATCGCGCTTTCCGCTCAGAATGGCTTAAAGTAAAAAGTCAAAAACAAATCAGTTCTACTCGATAAGGCACGTCTTTTGGCGTATTAAAATGAACATGATGCATTAATTGCTACTAAAAAAAAATTGGAAACAGATTTGCAAATTTCGCTCAATTTTCAAAAATGCCATAAAATTTTTGCAATTTATTTTTTATAAACCCGCCAGTGATTTTTTTATGTAAACTCCTAAAAAACTTGGTTTACACAAGAGTCCACGAAATTTCGAATGAAAACGCGAATGTGCCTCGCGAAAAACTGGTGTTTTAAAAAAATTACGTTTTTTCTTTCGAACTTTGATCTGCTGAAACTCCTTAACACGAAATTTTGAATGAAACCGCGAATGTGCCTCGCGAAAAACTGATATTTTAAAAAAATTACGTTTTTTCTTTCGAACTTTGATCTGCTGAAACTCCTTAACTGTTCGTGGCACATTAACGGGATTAATTCCAAAATGTTAAGAATTACAACAGCTACCAACTCTAGTTCAACTTTTTTCATTTTATAGAGGGGGCCGAAATCCCTGATCAAAAAACCTCGAAAATTTTAAAACTCTTAATTTTTGGTTTCAAAACTTAACCGTCTCATAACTTCTTACCAAGCGATGAAGCATCTATCAAGCCAACATTAAAATAATCTTTTATATGTACTGACTTTGTGTTATGCCGGAAAAGATTGAAATATAAGGAGAACTTAAAAAAAAATGCGAAAGAAAGTAAAAACTATGGATTATTTCAAGCCATTTTTATCGATTTTTCAACTTTAACCCTCTGTAACTTTTACGGATAAAGTGGGGTAATTCTTAAACATTGCTCAGTAATGGATCAGGGTCTTGTTTACACAACTGCACTTACAGTTTTTCTAAATTCCAAAAACTGCTGGTTTTTTTAAACATTTATTTCAGTTTCACTGAGTTGAAATTTAAAAAAGATTTCATGATATAGGTTAAGCGGTCTATTTATGGCCAAAATTCAGGGATGCTAGCCCACAGTGCAGACCAGCAAAAAGAACATTTAGCTAAATATTCCTCATATTGTACGTGATTTTATATTGTTCATATAGCACCAATTGAGCTTTTGTATTCAGGTACAAAAAAGTTTGATATTTCGTTTGTAATATACTGAAAAATTAAGATAGGAGTGCTAAAGTATTTAAGTCTGGTATCAGGAGCCAAACGCACGCTTTGTCAGAAATAACTCTAACCTCAAGTTGCGAAGACTGTGAGTGTCTTTCTTGAATATATAGTACTTTCCAGTTTGTCAAAGTATTTATCATTGCACCGCTAAAAAATATAACCTCAATATCACATCTGGCAACGCTGATAATCACATTTATGTTTTTTGTTGTTTTTTTCTTTCTTTTTTTGCCATTTGTTGGTAAAGTGTTATTTATTGTTGTAATAAATTTTAGCTCTTTTCAATTTTCTATTTTGTTTGCAGTGAAGAAAAAAATAAATTGCAAATATAATGAAAATGTATGCATTTCACAACGTTTTTTTTCGCTCTGTTACTGTTATTTATTTAGTTTTCAATGCTTAACTCTACAAATACAAACAAAATCATATGAATACAATTGGAAATGTGTAAAAAAATGTTTGTTAATATTTATGAATTTTACATTCATATGCATGCGTATATTAAATAAACAGTTCAAGGAACTTTATGCACTTTATGCGTTTTTAAGTGGTTTGAAAAAGTGCAGCAAAAGCTAGAAAAAAATATGCATGTAAATTATATAAAGGTTTTCTTTTTGCTTAAATTTCCCAAAAGTATTTGAATGCACCACTAGGCGTATGAATATTGTATATAAAAATGATTGATAATATTGTGTATACGCAACGTGTTCTGCCCAAAAGTATGCAGTTACATAAATTTTTGTATAGGTTCAACAAGGCGTATGAATATTTTGTTATTTTATTGGAATTAAAGATAATATTGATTATACGTAACGTGTATTGCCCAAAAGTATGCAGTTAAATTTATTTGCAAGTCCAACAGTGCGTATGAACATTTTTTTATTTAATGCGAACTAGAGATAATATCGATTATACGCATCTCCGTTGCCCCTACATAGTTTACAAATTAAACAAAATTTTGCGATCCACAACATTTTGCATTTATTTTCCATGTAAAATTTTACGCTGAATCCGAAAATCCACTCCAGAGTTATGTAAGTAGAACAGTTTTCGAGAAAACTTTTAGTCAAATGCATATAACTTGTACAATTTTCAAGGGATTTTTTTTTTAAACCATCTTAATTTTTTCGTATTAGATCAGACCTAAACTGCAAAAAGAAAAACGAATTTAAAAAAAATTCTTTGTGAAATTTACAAGGTAATTTTAATTTTTTGTCGAATTTTGGCAAAATCGAAGCAAAATTGTTGATAGATCGAATAACACCGCCCGACAAAAATGAAAAAAAAGCAGTTAAGCCGCCGGTTTACAAACCATGAGTGATTTAGAAGCACAGGTTCAAATCTCATTACAGGCTAGTCTGTTGATAAAAAACATATAACGAACTGAATAATATACATTTGAAACTTGAGACTAAATGTAGTAAAACTATATTTACAGTTTTTCATTTCGTGATCCTGTTTCCTTTTAAAAGGACTTCAAAGTTTTAGAGGATTAAATTTTATAAAATATTTTTTTGAAAGAAAGTATGAGGTGAGGTTGAGATTGCTAGAAATAGAATTGTAGTGTTGGAAACTGTCAAAATTTATTCTGTAGAAACTATAAATATTCACATACATATATAAAAAACAGTTTTCATTAACAAGACAAACGACATTTAAAATCCTACTGAAGATGACACTAACTGGGGTGTTTGAAACCGGTATAGGAAATACCAGAAATGTCTATAATTTTTAGAAATTCAATTTTTCTTCTGCATTTTTTCAACTTGAACCCTTATAACAAATATAATTAGAGCCCGTGCTCGATCTGTACTTACAGAAAAATTCAAATATTTTTTTAATATTTATACTTGTTATAGGATGCCACTTGGGACAGCAAATGAAAGAGGAGGATCTCCCCTAATTTTCACTTTTTATTATTTACACTCTAAAAAAATGAGTACAGTTTCCTAGTATAAGTTTGGTAAATTTCAACAAACTCCAATAATATACTACTATAAATTGGGTAAATTTCCAATAATTTTAAGTAAATTTACACACTTTGTGTAAATTTACCCAATTTATAGTAGGAAACTGAAATCATTTTAATTAGAGTGTAGGTTACAACCTTTCAAAACTTTATCCTTTAATATCATTCAAAATTTTAAACAAAATATTTTGATAAACATTTCAAAGGACTTTATTCACATCCTTTTATGCTAATATGTTAAAATAAAAAAAATGTGAAAATTAGGGGAGATCCTTCTCTTTCATTTGCCATCAGGAGTAGTACAAATATTTCAGAAATATTTTACAAAATGTATCCTATAAAACTTTGAAGTCCATTTAGAAGGAATCAGGATCACGAAATGAACAACTGTAAATACAGTTTTACTCCATTTGATCTCTACTTTCAAACGTATATCATTCGCTTCATGTTTAATATTGGCTGTCGGACTTTGTAATAGTTTCTAAGGCTATAATCAGATTAAAAAATGTTTTATGTACGGTTGATAGATCGTTAAATTATCTTTAATTTAAAATCAAAAACAATGAAATCCATCGATTTGTTCCGGAGATTTTTGAGTTTAGGTAAAACCACTTTTTTTTTTAAAATATTAAACTTCGAAAAGTTGTCGATAACCCGAAAACTGTTTTACTTTTAAAACTTTGGAGTAGATTTTACATTGGAAACGACTGCAACATGTCGTGGATCGCAAATTTTTTTTTTTTAATTTGTAAACTAGTGTTATTAGTCTCAATCGTTTTAATTGTATAAAAAAGAAAAAAATTAACATTTTGAAAAAAAAAAACTTAAGAAAGTTTTCTTGAAAAAAGGGATGACAGCAAACTGTTTCTGTAAAATTACAAAATAATCTACTTAAAATTTCTTCAAAAATATGTTTAACAAGTGAGAGTGTTAAATTCGGCTGTGCCGAAACTTTTATACCCTCCAAAATGTAAAAAAAAAAAATAACAAATTTTTTCAGGGTCGTCTTTTTTTGGTGGGGGGGGGTTGGTTTGGGGGTTTGGTGGGAGACATTGGGGGACACCTTCTCCTTGCGATAGATGTTATCAAGTGGATTTATTATAATTATTCCAATTATTTAATCCAATTAATCATTATTAAAATATATTTTTTATATCCACGCCCACGAAAGGGGCGGGCAAAATTTTTTTTTTTATTTTTTTTTATCCGCTGGGTCCAAATGCAGGGTTTTGAGCTTCGACTGACATAAAAATGTTGCATTTGCTTAAAAAAAGTACAAAAAGCCCTGCAAAAAATTACCGTTTTTCAGGGGTTGGTTTAGTTCTCCAAGAGGGAACTTTTTTCCCCTTGGTCCGATTTTGCCCATTTCCGAACTTAACCTGCCTAGGAATATAAGACATATTCGTGCCATACTTCGAAAGTCTAGCTCTTTTATTTTGGACTGTATCGTGTCCTCTACAGACGGACAGACGAACGGACGGACGGATATCGCTAGAATGTCTTAGAATCGATCACTGATCAATATAATATATATACTTTATGAGGTCCTAGACCGATATTTCGATGTGTTACACACGGAATGACAAAGTGAGTATACCCCCATGCTGTGGTTGGAGGGTATAAAAAAATATCGTTTTGATTGCATAAAAAAACAAAAAAAAAATTAACACTTTGAAAAAACTTAGAAAATTTTCTTGAAAAAAAAAATGACAGCAAACTATTTCTGTATAAGGGTCGAACCAGAATCAAATGCGTAGCGCAAGACGTAAAAAAAAAAACAAAAACAAACACATCAAATTTGAAATTTTTACGTCCGTTTGATTTAGGTAACTCACATTTGAATATTAGAAACGAAAAATTATTGGGCGTTACGCCTTACGCGACGTAATTTGATTCAGGTTGGACGCTAATAAAAAAGTATTCTTCTGAAATAATGTTCAAAAATATTTTGAAATTCAGCAAACAGAATCAGTAAGAACGCAGTAAAATTTCTATTATTTTGTAAAACTGATTGACAGAGATCTAAGTAAAAATATCCATTTTAGCAGAAAAATCTGCTAAAAGTTTGCTAAATTAAATTCAAAGTCGTTTTACAGATTTTTTGACAAAGTTTTAGTTTTGAGTGTAGAGCAAATCGTTATTTTGTTGCACATAAAATAAGTACTATTTAGATGAACTTCCTTGCCCTGATAATAAAATACACCGTGAACTATCCAACTTAAACATTTATTTGTACGAATGTATATTTTTGCACATACACATATGTATTTATGAATGAATGTAGTGGTAAGTGAAATGATCATATATCATTAAACCAATATTCACACTCACACTCGAAAAACAAATAAGTATGTATGTGCGTGTGTGTGTGTTTGAATGTGTGCAAAAGATACAAATATTCCAGCCAAGTATGCATTCCAGAATGCATAAGCAGAACTTTAAAGTATGATCTTAAACATGAGAAATACTGTACATAGGAGTGTCGCTAAAATAAGAAAAAAAAAGTAAAATTTTGAATACCCCTAAGACGATGCATTTAAAAGCTGCCCAACAAAAATAAATCAAGATTTTGGCAGCACAGATTTTTTTATAGCATATTTTAAAGCATCCAAAGAGCGCTTTTTAGGATGCAGAAAAAGAATTAAATTGACTCTTGATTCCTTTTCCTTGACTCTTGATACCTTTCCAAAAAATTTTAAAAAAGGGTAAACAATTCATTTTTTTCGGTTTTTTATACATTTTAGAACACGATCAAGATGTGACAGATTAGAAATAAAATTTGTTTGTGGATATTTTATTTCTCACGTGAATAGTGAGAGAGCGTGAGTAAAAAAAAAATGCGTGAGTGATTAGTTAGTGATTCGATTATTGTTTGCGTGAGTGAGTGTGAGTCAAAATTCACTCAAGCGCCCATCCCTAGATTAGACTATTTTTCCTATAGAAAAGGTCTCAAATTCTGAAATATTTTTCCTGTAAAAAAAGTCTCTGACCTTAGACATGTTTTCTATAGGATCCAAATTGACAGATATTTTTCTACAAACTATTTTCAAAATTTTCAGATTTTCCCTACATGAGAAATTTGCTGATTTTAGCAGACTCGGTTTGCTAAATATCTGTCATGATTATCTAGGTGAAATTAGAAAAGAAATCTGTCGGCACGCAGAAAAATCTGCATGAAAAATCTTTTTAAGTTATACTGTTTTCCAAGCATTAAATTTCAAAGTTTTTTTAAGTTCAAATTTTGAAAAAAAAACTTGTAAATTTTTTTTGAAAACGGGATGTCTAAATACTTCTGTAAAATTAACAAAATAATCTGCTGTTTTTTTTGTTGATCATTTTTAGTTTTAGGGTTTTAAATTTCATAAAACCTAAAAAAAATACATCTTAAAACAAGTTGAAAAGTTAAATTCGACTTGGCCGAATCTATGAATACCCTCCACAATGCCCTTTTTAAGTGATAGTAAATTTTCTAGCGTGAAAAAAATAAAATTTTTGATTAGAACTATTTTATTTTGTTTAAAACAACTTTTTTTTTAGTAATTTTTGAATAAAAATAATTTACTAAATTTTTTTTTTTTTTTGAGTGTAAAATATTTGTTTGAGTGTATAATTTTTTCGCGTGTATGTTTTTTTTTAGTGTAAAAATATTTTTGAGTGACAAAAATACGTTGTAAAATATTTTTGTGACTTACCAATGTTTTAAAACATGTTTAACGGGTTTCAATACGTGAATTTAAGATGAAACTAATCTGAAAATCACGCTTTTGCTAATAACTTTTGAACGAATGGACCGATTTGGCTGAAATTCAATGCGAACTAGGCCAGGGGCACGACAAATGTATATGCTAAGCTTCACCAGCCTCATAATTGTCTTTCGAAAGTAAGCGTGTTTTTTATCTCATAAATTCACGGAAAACCCTTACCGAAATTCTGTCTTTTGCTCATAATTTTTGAACCACTAGACCGATTTTGCTGGATTGCAATACCAAACTGACCAGGTAAGTGCCCAACATATATGACAAATTTCAGAAACCTCTGTAAAGTTTTTCAAAAGTTAGCGTGTCTTCAACGGACAGACGGACGGACGAACATAGCTAGATCGTCTTAAAATCGATCGAGGATCATGAATTTATATACTTTAAGGGGTCCTAGAACAATATTTTGGTGTGTTACAGACGGAATTACAAACTTATATATACCCTCTATCGCTATAGTGGAGGGTATAAAAAGCCAACAGTATTTTTCTGTAAAATAACAAAATAATCTGCAAAAAAATATTTCGAAATTCGGCAAACAGAATCAATAAAATTTCAGAAAATTTTTGGTTATTTTCTAAAACTAAAATAGATACTTATAATATCTATTTCAACAGAAAAATCTGCTAAAAGTTTGCTAGTTCAAATTAAAAGTCAGAAATCTGCTGAAAATACAACGATTTTGAGCCATGTGAGAAATCTACTGATTTTAGCAGACTCGGTTTGCTGAAAACACCGTCCGACATCCAATATTAAACATTAACCGGATGATATACGTCTAAAAGTAGAGATCAAATTGAGTAAAACTGCATTTACAGATTTTCATCCTGTTTTCTTTTAAAAGGACTTCAAAATTTTAAAGGATGCATTTTGTAAAATATTTTTGAAATATTTTTACTTGTCCTAGGACGACACTGATGATGGCAATTGAAAGAGGATGATCTTCCCTAATTTTTCTATTTTTTTATTTTGCTATATCGGGATAAAAGGATGCGTATAAAGTCATTTGAAAACTTTATCAAAATATTTTGTTAAGAACTTTGAATGATATTGAAGAATACATTTTTGAAAGGAAGTAACTTACCTCCTTTTTCCTGATATGTAAAACTAATAAAATAGGAAAATTAGGGGAGATCCTCCTCTTTCATTTTCTATCACTAGTGGCATCCTAGGACAAGTACAAATATTAAAAAAATATTTTATAAAATTGAATGACCTTAAACTTTGAATTCCTTTTAAAAGGAAACAGGATCACGAAATGAATGAATTGTTTTGATTGCATCAAAAAACAAAAAAAAAATAAAACTTTGAAAAAAAAAAACTTAGAAAATGTTCTTGAAAAAAGGATCATACCAAACTATTTCTGTAAAATTAAAAAATAAATCTGCTAAAAATATGTTTAAAAATATTCTGAAATTCAACAAACAGTATCAGTAAAAATGCCGTAAAATTTCTGTTATTTTGTAAAACTGAATGACAGAGATTTTAGTAAAAACATCAATTTTAGCAAAAAAAACTGCTTAAAGTTTGCTAAATCAAATTGAAAGTCGTTTTACAGATTTATTTACTGAGCGTTGACACGTTTCGCCCTATATTTAAAAACCCCTGGATTTTTTGTTATTTATAGCTGGAATCATTTTTATTAACCTAAAGCTGATTTTAAAATTCAAATGAAATATTTCATACACAATTTATTTGTATCATATCTTCTGTAATTATTATAAAATCATTTATTCTAATTTCCAGAAACCGTTTTTCAAAAAAATATTTAAATTGAATTTTATAAATTCATTTGAAGATCAACTGTCCATTTCTGTAAAATAACAAAATAATCTGCAAAAAAATATTTTGAAATTTGTCAAACAGAATAATTAAAATTGCAGAAAATTTTTTTATTATCTTCTAAAACTGTATGACTGAGAATTTACTAAAAATATCCATTTCAGCAGAAAAATCGGCTAAATGTTTGCTAATTCAAATTAAAAGTCATTTTACAGATTTTTTGATGGAGTTTTTCTTTTGATTGCACTCAAAACAAATTCTCTGTCCAATCAGCAGAAAAATCTGCTGAAAATACAACCGTTTTGAGCCATATGAGAAATCTACTGATTTTAGCAGACATGGTTTGCTGAAAATTTGTCATGATTAAATCAGCAGAGAAATCAGTTAAAACAGCAGAGAAATTTGCTAAGACATTTTCTTAGAAAATTTGTTGCTTTCAGAAAATTTTGTTTCATGAAAGTTCTAGTTTTTTTATAATTTAAACTTAAAAAATAATTAACACTTTGAAAAAAAAAACTTAAGAATGTTTTCTTGAAAAAAGAATGACAGCAAACAATTTCTGTAAAACTACAAAATAATCTGCTAAAAATATGTTTAAAAACATTGTTTTGATTGCTTCAAAAAAAAAAAAAAACTTAGAAAATTTTCTTAAAAAAAAAGAATGACAGAAAAAAAAATTCTGTACAATTAAAAAATAATCTGCTAAAAATATGTTTAAAAATATTTTGTAATTTAGCAAACAGAATCAGTAAAAATGCTGAAAAATTTCTGTTATTTTGTAAAACTGAATAACAGAGAGTTTAGTAAAAACATAAATTTTAGCAAAAACAATCTGCTTAAAGTTTGCTAATTCAAATTGAAAGTCTTTTTACAGAGTATTGACGCATTTCGCCCCATATTTAAGAACCATTGTATTTTTTTTTTTAAAGAACTTTAGTGTTATTTATAACTGGAATCATTTTAATTCACATAAAGCTGATTTTAAAATTCAAATGAAATATTTCATACACAATTTATTTGTAGAATATCTTCTTTAATTACACTGTGCTACAGTGAAAAAATACTTCTGATGTGACATAGTATAGGTTGTTGGTCTTATCGAGTAGATTACAAAAATGCCCATTAAACTTGCCAGACACCCTCAAATTTTAGAGTTATTGTCAAAAAATGTTTTTTCGGGAGTTTGCTCACTAAACCTTGTGTAATTCAGAAAATTTTCAACCGATTTTAAATTCTTCAACTGTTTTGGATAGAAGTAGGATAGGGCTTTCCACATGTGTGAATTGGTCTACACATACTTATAAGAAATCTATCTATAGTTTTTTTCTATAATATCTAATTTTTTTGTTATTTTTTGAAAATTTTTCGAGTTTATCGATTTTTTTCTGCTATAGTTCGTTTAACAACCTTTATATTTATAAACGTATTTTTAAAGAAAATTTTATTCCGAATACGATAAGCTTTATCCTGAAGAAATCGGATAACAATTGACAGAGTTGTGATAATTTTTCTAAAAAAGAAAATTAAGATTTTGCAGGAAATCGCCGTTCAGTTAACCCAGGCAAAAAAAATAAATTTATCATAAATGGTAATATTTTTAAAGGTTTTTGGCGCGATGAATTCGAATCTGGCCTTTGCAATATCTCGCAAGGTTTTTGAGATATTTAACATAAATTGATATTTCAAAAACTTAAAAAGATAGCGCAATTTCAAGGTCAAATTCGAATTCAGGAGGCCAAAAACCTTTAAAATAATGATACGCGACCTCTTAGTATGTTCGTTTATTTTTTTGTTTTTTTTGCCTGGGTTATCCGAACGGCAATTTCAAGCAAAATCTTAATTTTCGTTTTTAGAAAAATTATCACAACTCTGTCACTTGTTATCCGATTTTTTCGGCATAAAGCTCATCGTATTCACAATAAAATTTTCTTTAAGAATACGTTTATAAATATAAATGCTGTTAAACGAACTATAGCAGAAAAAAATCGATAAACTCAAAAAATTTACAAAAAATAACAAAAAAATTAGATATTGTTGAAAAAATCAATACATATCTTTCTTATATGTATAGACCAATTCAAACACATAAAAAGCCCTATCCTTCTTCTATCTAAAACAGTTGAAAAATTGAAAATCGGTTGAAAAATGTTTAAGTTACACGTGGTTTAGTAAAAAAAAGTCCCAAAAAATCGTTTTTTGACAATAGCTTTAAAATTTGAGGGTGTCTGGCAAGTTTGATGGGCATTTTTGTGATCTTTTCGGCGAGATCTACAACTTTAACTACCTCATTTTAAAAGTATATTTGATTTTGTGTTTTTTGTAGCACAGTGTTATCTAAGTGAAATCAGCAGATAAATCTGTCAAAACAGCAGATAAAATTGCTAAGAAATTTTCTAGAAAATTTTTGTTGTTAGAAAATTTTGTTTCATGAAAACTTTAAAAGTTTTTTTAATTTAAACTTAAAAAATTAACAGTTTGAAATTTTTTGGAAAAAAATAACAGTAAACTATTTCTGCAAAAGTACAAAATAATCTGCTAAAAACATGTTTAAAAACATTGTTGTGATTGCATAACAAAACAAAAAAAAAAAACACTTAAAAAAAACGTTTTATTGAAAAAAGAATGACAGCAAATTAATTCTGTACAATTAAAAAAATAATCTGCAAAAAATATGTTTAAAAATATTTTGAAATTTAGCAAACAGAATCAGTAAAAATGCAGACAAATTTTTATTATTTTGTAAACTGAATGAGAGAGATTTTAGTAGATTTTTTGCAGAAAAATCTGCTGAAAGTTTGCTAATTCAAATTGAAAGTCGATTTACCGATTTTTTTACAGAGTGTTGACACGTTTCGCCCATATTTAAGAACCCCTGGATTTTTTTTTAAAGAACTTTAGTGTTATTTATATTATTATATAGTGTTATTTATAGCTGGAATTATTTTAATTCACATAAAGCTGACTTTAAAATTCAAATGAAATATTTCATACACAATTTATTTGTAGAATATCTTCTGTAATTATTATGAAATCATTTATAGCAATACCAATTTCCAGAAACGGTTTTTAAAAAAAAAAAATTAAATTGAATTTTATAAATAAATTCATTTGAAGATCTGATTGTTAGTAAATGTGGGAGCGCTACAAATACATGCACACATTTACGAATATGTTGCTACACATATGAATTCAAGCGGTTTTTTGACCAACAAAAAAAATGGAATAAAATAAAAATAACTTATAAAAGGATGAAAATTCAATAAATATAAAATAAAAAAAAGAAAACTGCAAAATTTAAATTTAATATTAAAAATTTCATTACAAAATACATAAAGTAACTGATTGCGTTGCTTGAATAAGGGCGTTTAATAAAAAAAAACTATATTTATACATTGTTTTTATAATATTTTTGAAAGAGCATTGCAAATGGAATGTGTTCCATTTATACACTCAAAATAATTCTACAGTAAAAACTTAGTAAGTGATTTTGTACTTAAATCTACTAATAATTTACTAATTACCAGTAGTACAGTAGTTTTTTAGTATCTTCAAAGTACTGAAATTAG
Organism: Pegoplata infirma; assembly: GCA_963921195.1. Taxonomy (NCBI): domain Eukaryota; kingdom Metazoa; phylum Arthropoda; class Insecta; order Diptera; family Anthomyiidae; genus Pegoplata; species Pegoplata infirma. The sequence continues at coordinate 140,400,226 of OY992540.1, read as the reverse complement.
TAATTTTTACTAGTTTTGAATAATATTAGTAAAGAATTTTAGTATTGATTACCAACGCCTGCACTAGATCATTTTGGACTAAAAAATTAGTACTTTAGTTAAATTTTTAGTTATGAATACCGACGTTTTTTTTTTTTTTTGAGTGTATGAAAGTATACGATTCTAGTTTCTGATTATACCTTTTAATCAGGAAATGAATGTTGGTCGTAGATTACCTAGGAGATTTTACTAGTATTTGGCAGTTTTTGTATATTGGCTGATAGGCCCTTACTTCAATCAAATATTTTAATGGTTTTTATTTGTATTTTAAATAATTTGGTGGAAGTAATTTTTCATTTGAAAAACAGATTAGCTTTCATATTTTCGTAAAACTGTTCATGTGCATGAAATAAATGTTTATTACTTTAAATACTTACAAACGCACAACAAATGATATTTGAAAAATTATTTAAATATAAGTTATACATACACTCAAAAGAAAAATTCAGTAAAAAAAACTGTAAAACGACTTTCAATTTGATTTAGCAAATTTTCAGCAGATTTTCTTGCTAAAAAAAAAAATCTCTGTCATTCAGTTTTACAAAATAACAGAAATTTTACTGCGTTTTTACTGATTTTGTTTGCTAAATTTCAAAATATTTTTAAACATATATATTTTTAAATGTGTTTGCTGTCATTTTTTTTTTTTTTTTTCATGAAAATTTTCTAAGTTTTTTCAAAGTGTTAATTTTTTTATGTTTTTTATGCAATCAAAACGATATTTTTAAACAAATTTTTGAACACATTTTAGCAGATTATTTTGTAATTTTACAGAAAAAGTTTGTTGTCATCCTTTTTTTAAGAAAACTGTTTTTTTTTCAAAGTGTTAATTTTTTTTTTCGTTTTTTATACAATTAAAACGATTGAGACTATAACACGGTAATACAAAATCGAACTTTTTGAATCGGAATGGGATGAAACCAAAAGCAAATGAAAGTCGACATTTTACATAACAAATCCCTAAATGTTTTTTTTTACTTGTGAGATTTTTTTACACGCATTTGAAGCACGCGATTTTAAAGCATTTAAAATGTTTGTATACTAAATATGTCCTAATTAAGGGGCCCCTGGTGATGCCCTTATTGAACATGTCAGGTCAGGTTAGGTAGGTTAGGTTGTAAGTGGCTGCTGACGTTTTACGTCAACACACGTAGACTCTGAGGTCCATTGTGATACCACGGGATCGTAATAGGTTTCCCTACTAGTCCCTGTCGTTAAACCAGTTTGAGCTTCTTATGAAACTCCTTAGATGTTGAATTTTGGCATCCGACAAATCTGAAAGATCGTACAGCTCCCTAGATCCCAGTGAAGCAAGTCGCTGACCAGAAAGTGCCGGGCAATGGCAAATAAAGTGTTCGATAGTTTCCAACTCCTCTTCATCCATGCAACTTCGGCAAAAGTCATTCGACGGCACATTTAACCGCTCTGCGTGCTTCCCTATAAGACAGTGTCCGGTAATTATAGAAACCACCGTTGAAATCTCTCCTCTTGGAAGCGATATCAGCTCACTTGTGCGCCCCTGATTAAGAGAAGGCCAAATCAGTCGTGTTGTCTCACACGTCCATCCATTTGCCCATCTTTGATTAGTCTCCGTCGCAGAACAAAGCCGTAGGTTTTGCTTGCAAGTTTCTAGAGGCATACCAACACATTCCAATTCTGTTGGAACCTGTAAGGTAGTTCCTAGTCTTGCAAGCTCATCGGCTTTGCAATTCCCTGGAATGTCTCTGTGCCCTGGGACCCATATGAGTCGTATGTTAAACTGCTTGGCCATCTCATTTAAAGACGTGCGGCAGTTAAGGGCAGATCTTGTTTTCAGAAACATTGAATCCAGGGACTTGACCGCGGCTTGACTGTCAGTATAGATGTTGACTGCGGTTGTAGACAAGACATTGCAGCTCAACCAGTCAGCCACTTCCTTTATTGCCAGCATCTCTGCCTGGTAGACACTGCAATGATCTGGCAATCTACGAGCCAGGCTCAATCCAAGCTCTTCCGAATAGACCCCAAAGCCCACTTGTTCGTGCAGCCTCGATCCATCTGTGTAAAAATTTATGGTAGCTCCACTTCCCGGAGTATCCCCCATCCAAGACTCCCTGGATGGTATCATAGTGGTAAAGTGGCGCTCAAAGAGGGAGTACAATCCACATTTTGTGGTATTGTTATCTTTTTCAAGATCGCGCTATGGCCACAATCGCTGCTCCTCCATTGCAGCGTGCTATTAAGTCGAATTGCCGACGCAGCTGCATACTGCCTACCCAATATGTCCAAGGGTATCAGGTGAAGGAGGATTTCTAATGCAGCCGTAGGTGTAGTACGAAGAGCACCAGTGATGCACATTGACGCCATTCTCTGTACCTTCGTGATAAAGACACAGTTCGATTTTGTTTCTAAAGCAGGCCACCAGACAATGATTCCATACAGCAAAATTGGACGCACCACTGCTGTATAGATCCAATGAACGACTTGAGGGCTAAAACCCCATCGTTTTCCAATGGCCCTTTTACAGGAATACAAAGCAATCGTTGCTTTTCTCACCCGTTCCTCAATATTACGCCTGAAATTCAGCTTCCTATCCAGAAATACTCCAAGATACTTGGCTACATCTGAGAAGGTGATTTCAGTACCGTCCAGAGAAATAGGATCAAAAGCAGGAATCTTATTTTTCCTTGTAAATAAAACAAGCTCTGTTTTACTAGGATTAACTCCTAGACCACAGTCTCTTGCCCATTTAGACAGATCTTTCAGAGAACCCTGAAGAATGTCCCGCAATGTTGGCAGATGCTTCCCCTTTACCGCTATCGCGACATCGTCAGCATATGCGACAACATGACAACCACGTGCTTCTAGAGATAGTAGCATTGAATTCAGTGCCAGGTTCCAAAGAAGCGGCGAAAGAACACCTCCTTGTGGTGTGCCCCTATTGACAAATCGAGATATGACGGACGCTCCCAATTCAGACGTTATACGTCTACTGGCAAGTAGGCTTTCCACCATTAAAACGATTTCACGCTTTACTCCCAGACCAGACAATGCCAATATTATCGATTCTGGGATGACATTATTAAAAGCCCACTCAATATCAAGAAAGGCCACCATAGTGTACTCCTTTACCGAAAGCGATCTCTCGATGGTACCAACGAGCTCATGAAGAGCTGTTTCCGTTGATCGTCCCTTGCTGTATGCATGTTGCTTTGTCGAAAGCAACCTCGGGTCAATCACTCTACGCAAATATGAGTCTATCATTCGTTCCATTGTCTTTAACAAAAAAGAAGACAGACTAATTGGTCTGAAATCCTTCGGAGCTGTGTGGGAACTTTTCCCAGCCTTCGGGATAAATACGACTCTGGTATCCCTCCATTTTAAAGGAATGTACGACCAGTTGATGCATGCTGTGTATAGATTATACAGCAACGGGGCTATATAGTCCGACACTTGCTGCAACTCAGCCGGGATTATACCATCAGGTCCCGGGGATTTATAGGGCCTGAAGCTTTTTATCGCCCAGATTAATGTTGGCATATTTATTATTTCCGAAGCAATTTCAGATGCTTGGGCGTCAGAACGTTCCAAAGCTTGAAACGGCGTCATGGAATTGCCCGGAAAATGCGTGTTTAAAAGGAGATCCAGCGACTCTCCACTGGAGGAAGACCACACCCCATTAGGATCTTTCAGGTATCCTAGGGTGCAAGGAGAAGAAGCCAGAACCTTGCGCAGCCTGGATGCCTCAGAAACGTCTTCTATGTTTCCACAGAAGTTTTTCCAAGAATCACATTTTGCATTTCTGATCATCTTTTTATAACTCTTAAGTTGCAGCCTGTATGCAGACCAGTCCTCGTCCGCTCTTGAAAATTTAGCCTTATTAAAGAGCTTTCTGCAGGAATCTCTGCTCGTCTGCAACTCATTTGACCACCAAGGTGGCTTTTTTTCCCTCTAGGCTTTGCAGAAGGGCAAGACGCATCCAGGCACCTATTACAAACATTTGTTATATGGTCAACCAGACAGTCAATTTGCGCCAAACTATGTGGTTTAGATAAGGGTACTTCATCCAAAAGCAAAGAAAAAGTCTCCCTATATTTCACCCAGTTTGTTCTCCTCAGATTTCTAGAGACTGTCTCAACCGGGGCACGCTCCCTGAGTAAAAACTCAATGTAGCGATGATCTGAGAAAGAATGCTCTTCCAAAACTCTCCAGTCATCAATTCTATCAGACAATGTATCTGATACAAGTGTTACGTCAAGAACCTCTTGCCGCGTACTTGTAACGAAAGTTGGTTCACCACCCTTGTTACAAATATAGAGGTTAGTGCTTAACAAAAACTCCAAAAGTGATTCGCCTCTATCATTTGTGTCTGTACTTCCCCATATCGAATGATGTGCATTAGCATCACAACACACTACTAACTGGTGTCCCCTAGATTCAGACTCCCGAATTAGAACGACAACCTTCTCCGGGGGTATTGACCCCGGATTAGGAAAATACGCAGAGGCGAGCCAAATAGACTTCCCATGAAGCTCTAAGCTAGCCGCTGAAACATCCATATCACTAAAAGTTGATAAAAATAATATATTTAAGCCATTTTTTACCAAGATGCAGGCTCTTGGTGAGCCCTCACCTTTGGCAACCACCAACTTAAACCCAGGGGTCTTCAATCCGCAAACCCTGCCACCCCGCACCCAGGGCTCTTGGATAAAAACCAAGTCAACTGCTCCTGTCGTCAGGCGCAGCAAGAGTGCAGCTGAGGCTGCCTTACAGTGATGGAGGTTTATTTGTAGGAACCGCAACATCTTGCTTTTTTTCCACCATCCTTTCCACCACCGTGTTATTGGCTTCATCCTCCGTGTTATCATAGAGGTCGCATTCGTCCCCAGATTCGGTTTCGAATAAGCCAGATATATATCCCATCTGTTCTGAATCGGAGGCAACAGAACTCTCCGAATTCCTCACTGCATGGGCCTCGTCCTGAATGTCACCCATCGTGGCATCGGCTTTATCCTCCATGCCATCACAGAGGTCGCATTCGTTACCAGATTCGGTTTCAAAAATGCCAGATGCATCTCCCATCAGCCTAGAATCGGCCAGCTGAATATCAACCTTTTCCAGATTCTCCTCCCCAGCCGACTCTGCCACTGGCTTGTCTGCGTCCAAAATAGTCTTCTGGTCGCCCTTGTAGACATTGACTCTTATATGAAAAAATCCAAATCTAATAATGCCGTCAGTCCTGGCTAAAAGCGGAAGCGATTCCTCATTAACCAAGACCACTGCTTGACGACGAGCGCCCTCCATCTCACCCAATCTGGCAATTTGCCAATTCTGAGTTGGAAGGTCAGGATTGCAGACTTTTATCATCTTAAGAATCACCGCAGTGTCATTTGTAGCCATTGGGATCCATGCATGAGCTCTGGGTTGCGAGGGGATATCATGTTTTTCCACAACGTCCAGTCTGGCTCCAGGCCATAACTCTCCCACTTGGCTAATGGCAACCTTAAACACGGCTGCGGATCTTTCGTTCCCAAAAGCAACGAGTTTTACTCGCCCCTGATACCAACCTGCGTTGACAGTAGTAGGTAGAAAATCAGGCATACCCTCAAGGAGCCTATAGTAGATTTCATTTAGTTTAGTTTCAACTAAACTCCACTTGTCCCTTGGAATACTACAATCCCCATTTTGCCTGTTTATCACAGCCCTAACGAAGTTACCTTTAACCACTTCACTAAAAGACTGAGTCCAGACGTTGCCGGTCACCTTAGATCTCTTAGGTAAAGGTTTCTCGTCGGGCGAGCGCAACCTTTTACCAGACTTCGATGACGAGGCCGAAACAGCGCTCTGTTTGTCAGATGCGCGCATTGCCGAAAGTTTGTCCTGTTCTTCAATGACTCCTTTCGCCCATGATAGCGACGCCCTCTCACGTTCGGAGAGCTTCGTTCCATCAAGTTGGCTTAGTCTGTTAATTATTTTCAAACAAAGCCGTCTCTGGTTGTGCCTGACCTTTGATGGTTTAAGTTTCTTTTTCTTTTTACCACCAATATTAGGCTGAGCACCCCTACCAGAATCAAGGTCGGACTTCAAGGTCGCAACCCTAAGACCAGTGCTAGGACCAGCACCAGTCGGTGAGGCAGAGCCTCGAATTAAATCGGTATCATTTGTGTCCATATTTTCATTTTCCTGGATGTGGTCATGAAAATATTACAAAAATACCTATTACGAACAATTTCAAAAATTCAATTAATAGCACGGAGATAAATTAAAACACGTCCACACTTGTCAACAGTTGAACGAATGTCAGGTCATGCGTCCTAACTTAAGCTCGAAATTATGTTAGCTATAACCGGTATGAATTTCTCTGCAATCGGTCCAGTAGCTACTTACTCAATAGCCAAATTTTAACAAGTAGAAAAGTTAAATTCGACTTTGCCGAATCTATGAATACCCTCCACAATGCCCTTTTTAAGTGATAGTAAATTTTCCATTGTGAAAAAAATAAAAAATTTTATTAGAAATATTTTATTTTGTGTAAAAAAGCTTTTTTTTAAGCAATTTTTGAAAAAAAAAATAATATACTAATTATTTTTTTGAGTGTAAAATTTTTTTCGAGTGTACTTTTTGTTTTGATATACAAATATTTTTGAGTGACAAAAAATACGTTGTCAAATAATTTTGTGACTTACCAATGTTTTTAAAACCGGGTTTTTATTCAACACGTGAATTTAAGGTGAAGCTAATCTGAAATTCACGGTTTTGCTAATAACTTTTGAACAACTTAACCGATTTGGCTGAAAATCCACGCGAACTAGGCTAGAGGAACGACAAATATATATGCCCAGCTTCAGCATCCTCAGAATTGCCTTTCGAAAGTTATAGTGTTTTTTCTCGTAAATTCACGAAAAACCCTTGCCGAAATTCAGTCTTTTGCTCATAACTTTTGAACCACTGGACCAATTTCGCTGGATTGCAATACCAACCTGACCAGGTAAATGCCCAACATATATGCCAAACTTCAGGAGCCTCCGTAAAGTCTTTCAAAAGTTAGCGTGTTTTCAACAGACAGACGGACAGACGGACGGACGGACGGACGGACGGACGGACGGACATCGCTAGACCGTCTTAAAATCGATCGAGGATCATATATATATGCTTTATGGGGTCCTAGACCAATATTTCGAGGTGTAACAAACGGAATGACAAACTTATATATACCCTCTATCACTAGAGCGGAGGATATAAAAAATAAACCACTGTTGGTATGATTGTTATTTAAAGGCAATTACAAAATTAATCGTATGCCACTTATAGTTTTCAAGCAATTATTAGTATAATTGTAATAAAAGTTCACCGACTTCAAATGCGTGTAAAAAATCTAGCGCTGAACTAAAAAAAATCCTTGAGGGCTTTGTTATGGAATATTTCAATTTTCATTTACTTTTGGTTTCATTATATTCTGAATTTGGTTGTTGCACTGTGTAATTGACAAAACTAAAAATAAATCAGTAGATTTTGTAAGTTTAAATTAAAAACTAACCTTTAAATTCATAAAAACTAAAAGAGGCTAATAAGAGGTTTATAAAACAAATTTTGTATTGAAATTTAATTAATAATACTGTTATTAATACTGTTTTATTTTTTATGAATTTGGACGTAAAACTATTAAAGTTTTCATGACAACAAATTTTCTAAAAACAAAAATTTTCTAGAAAATGTCTTAGCAGATTTCTCTGCTGATTTTATCTAATCTTATTGCAAATTTTTTAAACTGCAATCAAAAACTTAAATATATGAAAACAAGTAGAAAAGTTAAATTCGACTTTGCCGAATCTATGAATACCCTCCACAATGCCCTTTTTAAGTGATAGTAAATTTTCTATCGTGAAAAAAAATAAAAATTTTTATTAGAAATATTTTATTTTGTGTAAAAAAGCTTTTTTTTAAACAATTTTTGAAAAAAAAAAATAATTTACTAATTTTTTTTTTGAGTGTAAAATTTTTTTTGAGTGTAAAATTTTTTTCGAGTGTACTTTTTTTTTTTTTGGTTTAAAAATATGTTTGAGTGACAAAAATACATTGTAAAATATTTTTGTGACTTACCAATGTTTTTAAAACATGTTACACGGGTTTTCAACATGTGAATTTAAGGTGAAGCGAATCTGAAATTCACGGTTTTGCTAATAACTTTTCTTTTGAACCACTAAACCGATTTGGCTGATATACAATAGGAAATAGGCCAGGGGAACGAAAAATATATATGCCAAGCTTCAGCGTCCTCAGAATTGCCTTTCGAAAGTTAGCGTGTGTTTTATCTCGTAAATTAACGAAAAACCCTTGCCGAAATTCACTCTTTTGCTCATAACTTTTGAACCACGGGACCGATTTCGCTGGATTACAATACCAACCTGACCAGGTAAATGTCCAACATGTATGCCAAACTTCAGGAGCCTCCGTAAAGTCTTTCAAAATTTAGCGTGTTTTCAACAGACAGACATACAGAAGGACAGACAGACGGACTAGATCGTCTTAAAATCGATCGAGGATCATGAATATATATACTTTGTGGGGTCCTAGACCAATATTTCGCGGTGTTACAAACGGAATGACAAACTTATTAGAGTGGAGGGTAAAAAACCTATATTATTAAGATATATATGAGGCATTCCACACCAAATGTCCCGCTACAGAAAAACATGTGTCCCGTAAATTTCTGAATAGGTTGTTTGGATAGCCCAATATGGAACTAAGAAAATTGCGTTTTTGGTTTTTCAAATTTTCAAAAAACTGAGCTTAGGAGGCGTGGTCAAATATTGGAAAAATGGTAAAATTTGTGGTAAAATTTATGACATTAAAACGGAATGCACCACAATCTCAAAATTTTACATTCTTATATAGTTTTGTATGGGCTATTTTTTTTTTTTTTTTGGAAAATTTTCAGAACCCGTTCTGAAATTTTCCATTTTTTAAAAAAGTCAATTTATCAAAAATCCGGCCACTTTTTTTTAATTTTTTTTTTAAAGCTTAGATATTTGTCCATCCATACAAAAAAATTCAGAAACAAGTTCTTCGTTTTTCTCGAGAAAATCGCATTTGAATTTTAAATTTCATTACAATTTTGTAATTTGCTTGTATTTTTTTTTCGACAGAGCGTATGAGAAATATTTATTCAATTAATAACACTCATTCGCAACGTTAAAACAAGAAAAGACACACAAATTACAAAATTGTTATGAAATTTAAAATCCAAATGCGATTTTCTCGAAAAAAACGAAGAACGTGTTTCTGAATTTTTTTGTGTAAATGGACAAACATCTAAACTTTAAAAAAAAATTAAAAAAAAAAGTGGCCGGATTTTTGATAAATTGACTTTTTTAAAAAATGGAAAATTTCAGAACGGGTTCTGAAAATTTTCCAAAAAAAAAATTTTTAATCGATAGCCCATACAAAACTATATAAGAATGTAAATTTTTGAGATTGTGGTGCATTCCGTTTTAATGTGATAAATATTTAATCAAGGCAACTGGCCACAAATATTACCATTTTTCCAATATTTGACCACGCCTCCTAAGCCCAGTTTTTGAAAAATTTAAAAACCAAAAACGCAATTTTCTAAGTTCCATATAGGGCTATCCATACAACCTATTCAGAAGTTTACGGTACACATATTTTTTTTCGCTGGACATTTGGTGTGGAATGCCTTATATGGACGAAAATAAAATGCATAAACAGATCACTTTACCATAAGTCCCACAGTGGTTTATTATCTATTTTTTTTTAATTCGGCCTCTGAATTCGCTCTGTAGAGCAAAAACGGCTGAATATATTTCAAATCAGATTTCACCAGTCGATTCTACAGCCAAAAATAATACAATTTTATTTTTTTTTAATTCTTAAACAAAGTTCCAAAATCCCAAAGGGCGGAAATATAAGATTTTTCCATTTTTTTTTTTTTATTTTTTTTTAAATACAATCATGCATTTTCAGCTTTACAAAATGGTACCAAAACTTCCGTTCTATTACAACCCTTTAAAGTTATAAGCTCTCAAAAATTACCAAAAATGGCCATAAGTACACTCAAAATAAATCTTCTGTCCAATCAGCAGAAAAATCTGCTGAAAGTGCACCCATTTTGAGCCACATGAGAAATCTGCTGATTTTAGCAGACGCGGTTTGCTAAATATCGGTCATGTTTATCTAGGTGAAATCAGCAGAGAAATCTGTCGAGACAGCAGAGAAATCTGATGATTTTTGCAGAAAAATTTGCTAAATTCAGCATAAAAATCTGCTGATTTTAGCAGAGTAATTTGCTGATGTTCAAAAATATCATTTTAATTGTATAAAAAGACGAACAAATAATTAACACTTTGAAAAAAAAAAGGTTAGAAAATTTTCTTGAAAAAAGAAATGATAGCAAATTATTGCTGTAAAATTTCAAAATAATCTGCTAAAATATGTTCAGAAATATCTTTTTAATTGTATAAAAACACGAAAAAAAAATTAACACTTTAAAAAAAAAAAGTTAGAAAATTTTCTTGAAAAAAGTAATTATAGAAAATTATTTTTGTAAAATTACAAAATAATCTGCTAAAAATATGTTCAAAAATATGTTCAGAAATATGTTTTTAAATGAGAAAAAAATTAACACTTTGAAAAAAAAAGTTAGAAAATTTTCTTGAAAAAAAAATATTTCTGTAAAATTACAAAATAGTCTGCTAAAAATATGTTCAAAAATATTTTGAAATTCAGCAAACAGAATCAGTTAAAACGCAATAAAATGTCTGTTATTTTTTAGAACTGAATAACAGAGATTTTAGTAAAAATACCCTTTTCAGCAGCGCAATCTGCTGAAAGATTGCTAATACAAGTTGAAAGTCGTTTTACAGATTTTTTGACAGAGTTTCAAAATTGTTAATTTTTTTCATGTTTGAGAATTTTTATACCCTCCAACTACAGTATGGGGGTATACTCACTTTGTCATTCCGTGTGTAACGCATCGAAATATCGGTCTAGGACCCCATAAAGTATATATATTATTGATCAGTGATCGATTATAAGACATTCTAGCGATGTCCGTCTGTCCGTCCGTCTGTCCGTCCGTCTGTGGAAGACACGATACAGTCCAAAATAAAAATGCTGGACTCCTGAAGTTTGGCAGAAATATGTCTTATGTTCATAGGCTGGTCAAGTTCGGAGATGGGCAAAATCGGACCAGGGGGAAAAAAGTTCCCCCTTGAAAAACTAAACCAGCCTCTTAAAAACACCATATTTTTACATGAATTTTTGTGTTTCTGTTTAACAAATGCAACATTTTTATGCTTGAAGAAGCTCAAAGTTTTGCATTTGGACCCGGGGGATTATAAAATATCGTTTTTTTCGGCCCGCCCCCTTTTTGTGGGCGTGGACTAAAAAAAATTGTAAAATAATGATATACTTGTATTTCTTTAGTGCAAAAAGCATAAGAATGAATTTTTAAACATATATTTCGAGGGGAAATTTGTCCCCCCATGACCACTGCCGACCCCCCCCCCAAAAAAAAAAAAAGAAAACGACCCTGGATTTTTTTTTTGGGTGTTGGAGGGTATAAAAGATTCGGCACAGCCGAATTTAACACTCTTACTTGTTTATAACTAAAAAGGGCAGTGGCGTATACAGGGGGGCCCGGGTGCCCGGGCCCCCCCGAAATGATTTCACAAATTTTAGTATTTGGTACAAAATATTATGTACAATGTAAAAAAACTTCTTAAAAAAATGTAGAAACATTTCAGAATCTGCAAATGTTTCTGAAGGAAAATTTTTCGAATCTGAAAATTTTTCTGCCAGAAAATGTCTCAAAATCTGAAAACTTTTCTTTAAGAAATTTAAAATTCTAATGGAAAATTGTCTCAGAAACTTAAGCTTTATGTATACAAAAAAGGGATCTAATTGTAAGTAATTTGTATTAATAACTTAAACATTTATTATTAGTTCATATAGCAATCTTCTCAGAATCTGGTATTTATTCTGACTTTTTCTATAGAAAAAAAATTCTTAGAATCTGGGACTTTGCCTTTGAAAAAATGTTCCAGATTCTTAGACTTTTTAGTATAGTATCTATGTATATAATGTCTCAAAAAATTTGACTTTTACTCAGAATCGAAGACTTTTTCTTTAAGAAAAGTCTCAGAATCAGAGATTTTTTCTATATAAAAATATCTCAGAATCAGAGGCATTTGTTTCGGGAAAAATATCTCAAAATCAGATACTATGCTATCTAAAACTTTTTATTATAAAATGTCCTAGAATCTGAGACTTTTTCTTAGGAAAAATGTCTAAGATTCTGAGACTTTTTTTATAGGAAAAATGTATATTTCTTAGAATCTGAGAATTTTTTATACGAAAAATGTCTCAGAATCTGAGAATTTTTTTAATAGAAAAATGTTTTAGAATCTGGAATTTTTCTATAGAACAAATGTCTCAGAATCTGAGAATTTTTCTATATGAAAATGTCTCAGAATCTGAGAATTTTTCTGTAGGAAAAATGTTTCAGAATTTGAAAATTTTTCAATAGGAAAAATGTCGCAGAATTTTAGAATTTTTCTTTGGGAAAAATGTCGAGAATATGAGACTTTTTTAATAAGAAAATTTCTGGGAATCTGATACTTTTTCTTTAGAACCTGATGATACTTTTTCTTTAGAACATTCTTTAGGAAAAATGTATCAGAATCAGATGGAATTTTATAGGAATAGGAATGTGTTAGAATTTTCTATAGGAAAAATTACTTTTTCAACAGAAAAAATGTATCAGAATCTGAAACTTGTTCTATAGGAAAAATGTCTCAGAATCTAAGACTTTTTCTATCTGGAACAAATCTTAGAATCTGAAACTTTTTTACAGGCAAAATGTCTCAAAATCTAAGACTTTTTCTATTGAATAAATGTCTCAGAATCTGAGATTTTTTTAAGGAAAAATGTCTCAGAACCTGACACTTTTTCTTTAGAAAAAATGTCTCAGAATCTGATACTTTTTCTTTGGGAAAAATGCCTCAGAATCCAAGATTTTTTTATGGGAAAAATGTTCCAGAATCTGAGACTTTTTTTATAGGAAAAATGTATCAAAATCTGAGACTTTTTTTATAGGAAAAATTTTTCAGAATCTGAGACTTTTTCTAACGAAAAATTTCTCAGAATCTGAGACTTTTTCTATATGATAAATATCTGAGAATCTAAGACTATTTCTACTTGAAAAATATTTCAGAATCTAAAACTGATTCTCAGATTCAGAGACATTTTTTCTAAAGGAAATATTTTTCAGAATCTGAGGCTTGTTCTATGGAAAAAATGTGTCCGAATATGTAGCTGGTTCCATAGGAAAAATGTCCCAGAAACTGTGATTTATTCTACTGGAAAAATGTGTCAGAAGATGGGAATATCTTAAAATCTGGCACTTTTTCTATAGAAAAATGTCTTAATTATGACATATCTTCAAAAATTTTAAATTTTTGTGCAAAAAAATTATCAGTTACATTTTGTTTCTAAGGAAAGAAAGATGGCGGGAGAAATAGATATGTAAATTAAAAAAAAAAAATAAATTTGGGCCCCTTGCGAAAAAAAATCCTGGATACGCCCCTGAAAAAGAGCATTATGGAAGGTATTCATGGATTCGGTCAAATCGAATTTAAATTTTCTACTTGTTAAAGTTGTTTCTTTTTTGGAAAAATTTTTCTATTTTTTAAATTTCCGTTTGCAAAAATTTGTTTTAAATATCCTACATCATACTATGTTATTGAACACTATGGTAAAGTTTGCCATACTAAGTACTGTTGAAAGTGATATAATAAAAGTAAATATATTGTCATGTTTTCACCTCTTTATGTTTTTATACCTTCATATAAGACTTTATTGCAAATGATTAATTTTGATCATTAAAAAGATGATGCTCCAATGGCCACAAATGTGTTAGTTATACTGCAAAATTAGTTTGTATCACATACAAATTGTTAACATGTGTGTATGTGTATATATTTATTTGATAACTTTCGTTATTGTTCTATATCATGACGGGTCATGTAAAGGTTAATGTTTTGTGGTCAACATGCTTTAGCCATAAATCCATTATTGTTAGTTGTCGTCCTCTTTTTTTTTTTTTTGTTTGGCAAAGTTAAAATTTCATATACGCAATACCTTCATTTTTTTTATACCCTCCACTCTAGTGATAGAGGGTATATATAAGTTTGTCATTCCGTTTGTAACACCTCGAAATATTAGTCTAGGACCCCATAAAGTATATATATATTCATGATCCTCGATCGATTTTAAGACGATCTAGCGGTATCCGTCCGTCCGTCTGTCCGCCTGTCTGTCTGTTGAAAACACGCTAACTTTTGAAAGACTATACGGAGGCTCCCGAAGTTTGGCATATATGTTGAGCATTCCAAAGTTCAAAAGCTATAAGCAAATGAGTGAATTTCGGCAAGGGTTTTTCAGAAATTTACGACCCAAGTAAAAAAGTTTTTATATAGTCACATAGAATTTTATAAACATCATATATGATTACATAGAATTTGATTCGAAAAATGAGTCGATAAAACCATATAAAATTTTATCAATGATACATATGTTTTTATAAATTTTTTATATAATTTTATGCGAAATTTGGACCCCTATTTTTATATAACAACAGCAAGTTTATATAATCAGATATAATTATATACAAATATATCAAATTATATAAAACAATATATAATTTTATAAAGTTATATAAAATTATATCAAGTTTTATATAAATCATAAAATTTTGTTTAAATTATATATAATTATATATAATTTTATGTAACTTTATATAGTTTTATACAGTTTTATACAAATTTATATATTTTTATACAATTATATCTGATTATATAAATTTGCTGTTATTATATAAAAATAGGGGTCCAAATTTCGCATAAAATTATATAAAAAATTTATTAAAATATAAGGAAAATTGATAAAATTTTATATAGTTTTATCGACTTATTTTTCGAATCAAATTCTATATAATCATATATGATGTTTATAAAATTATATACAACCATATAAAAACTTTTTTACTCGGGGAGATAAAAAACTGGGTACTTTCGAACGTCAATTCTGAGGGTGCTGAAGCAAGGCATATGTATTTACCGTTCCTCTGGTCCGGTTCGTTTTAAATTTCAGCCAAATCGGTCCAGTGCACATAGGGTTCAAATGGTACCAAAGTGGCGATTAATTGAAATTTATAAATGAAGTTTTTGTTATAAGTTTAAGTATGGGGTAAAAGTAGATAAAATTCAGCAACACTAGTTATCAAAATCAATAAACTAAGTTGTTTACTTTTTTTACGGTGAGCTGTCAAAGTTAGCAAATTATTGCAGTCTTTGAAAAAAGTAAAAAAATCAAATTTTTTACAATTCAAGTAGTATTAAATCTTTTAAAATAAAATCTTTTATAATGGAACCTTAAACACCAGGTATTTAACTAAATTGCAAATTTTTTTTTTGTTCATAAAAATTGGGTCTTAACATTTTAAATAATTTTTTTAAAAAGGACCGGAAATTGGGATATTTTCCACATTTAATGGGCCACAAATATTAAGTTAGTAATAGTTGGATTTAGTTTTGTGGATTTTAAAAAAGTATAGAATATCAGCTTTTATTTAAAAGAAAAAAAGTACAGACAATGCCCGGCCCTATTTTTTATTCCCGTTTTTGTGTAAAAAGTCTGGGTATCATTTGTTAAACAAGACAATTATATGTGTGTTTATACCCTTCAACTACAGTATGGGCTTACACTCACTTTGTCATTCCGTATGTAACGCATCGAAATATGGGTCTAGGACCCCATAAAGTGTATACACTCAAAAAAAACTGTAATGTTAGCAAAAAAAGCTTGTAAACCTATAAGAAAATTTGTTGATTTTGAACCCACAATTTTTTTGCTAAAGTTAGCAAAAATGTTTTGCCAATAATTAGTTAACAAATTTTTTTTTTTTAACTTAGTTCATACACATCTGAGGACCCCATTGGGTTCAGACCCGATAGGTCCAGACCCCGATGGGCCTAGTCCTAGTTGGGTTCCTCAAAAATCGTCATAGTTTTTGATCCAAAATTTGGGTCCGTTTCGCACTACCTTGCTTAGTTTTTGAAATACGTGATTATAGGGGACCACTGGTGTCTTGAGAATTAAAAAACTCGATAACTTCAAAAATATTACTCGGAGAGCTTTTGACTATTTTGCGGTCTTGTTCTATGTGTTGAGAGCTACAAATTGGACTTTTTGTTGTGTCGGCAATATTTACCGAGATATGAGCATTTTAAAATTTTCGGGAATGCTAACTTTTTTGGATCCAAAGTTAGGGCCCATTAGGGTCCACACATGTGAAGAAGACCGGCGATACTATGGAGATTCTAAGAACCAAAAATGGCCTCCATTTTGATCTATCTGGCTTAGTTTCCGAGATAGCGCCATTTTAAGTTTTCTGAAAATAAAAAAAAATTTACCATTTATTTTGCTAATATTAGCAAAAAAGCTTGTAAAAATTTGGTCAACACAATTTTAAATCTAGAAAAAAAAAATTAGTTTAAATTTTGTTTAAAATTGCTAATGCGCTAAATGAAGTTTACAAGATATTTTTGCTAACATGCTAATCTAAACAAAAATTTGCTTAAAGTTAGCTAACCAGCATTAGCAAAAAAAAATTAGTAAATCTACTAATGTATTATTTTGAGTGTATTATTGATCACTGATCGATTCTAAGACATTCTGTGACAGTGTGTCCGTCCGTCCGTCTGTTGTTGATCACACCATAAAGTACATAAAACAAGAGCTAAAATCCTGAAGTTTGTCACAAATATGTATAATGGTCATGGGCTGGTTAAGTTCTTGAACGAGCAAAATCGGACCAGGGGGGAAAAAGTTCCCCCTTGAAGAACTAAAACTACCCCAGAAAAATATTTTTTTTACAAGTTTTATTTGTATATTTGTTCAATAAATGAAACATTTTAATGCCATATGAACTTCATCGACCTGAATTTGAACCAAGGGGGATCAGGAAAGCGAATTTTTTCGGTCCGCCCCTTTTTGGGGGCGTGTATAGAAAAAATAATTTAAATAATGATAAATTTTTATTAATTAGTTGCAAAAACTGACATCTATTTTTTTGGCAACGTTTATCGCGAGGGGAAGGTGTTCCCCATAGTCTCCCGGTAAACCCCCCCCCCCTACGCCAAAAAAACGGCCCCTCTATTTGTTTTCTGTAGCTTTATTACATGTTCAAGGGTTTCGTGTTTTTTTCCAAAAACAAAAAAAAAAACGACTAAAAGATTAAAAAAAAACATTTTGTTTAATTTTTTTTTCTCAAATGCTGTGTTTTCATGTATTTTTGACTAGCTTACCATCCCGGTACTTCGTTACCGGTTGTGTTGAATACTGGATAATAGAAGGATCAGGATTACTCTATCGATTTCCAAAAAATTCCCCTACGTAGTCTTTGTTTTATTTACTTGTGGACGTTTAAGTCTTCCATAAAAAAATATTTCAATGAATAATTTAAACAATAAAATTTGAATAACTTCGCTATATTGACAATTTTCGAGCCCTTATGTCGGGATTTTGAATTTTAAGTGAATAAATATTTCAGTGAAAAAAGAAATTGGAATAAAAAAAATAAGTTTGAGTGAAAAAATATATAGAGGGGAAAAATATGGAGAAAAAAGCTACACACGAAAAATTTGAGTAAAAATATCATTCCATATTGTTCCCTGCTCTATTCCATTTTGTTCCCCGTTCTACTCCATTTCATTTCCAATTCCATCTCCTTCTTCTAAGGTCATTATTATCGGAACAAAAAAAGTACCAAAAGTACACTTTATAACCCCCATTCGAAACAGAATTTCCAAAAAGTACCTTTTCCAGAATGTTTTTTCTTCACCGAAGTATCCTATACTCCATATTTCAATTATATAGGATCATTATTTCAGCAAATATTAAAAGTACTTTTTATCCCCGTTAAGAAACGGAATTTCCAAAAAGTACTTTTCCACATTTTTTTTTTCAGCGAAGGATTTTACTTTCCAAATTTTAAGTTTCTGTGACCATTATATTTTTTGGAACCTTTTCCAATTTCAAGTTTCTATGATTATTATTTCAGGAAATAAAAAAGTACCAAAAACGTACTTTCGGTACTTTTAACAAAAGGTACTTTTTATAAAAGGTACTTTTTATAAAAAGTACTTTTTATAAAAGGTACTTTTTATAAAAGGTACTTTTTATAAAAGGTACTTTTTATAAAAGGTACTTTTTATAGAAGATACTTTTACAAAAGGTACTTTTTATAAAAGGTACTTTTTATAAAAGGTACTTTTTATAAAAGGTACTTTTTATAAAAGGTACTTTTTATAAAAGGT
Organism: Pegoplata infirma; assembly: GCA_963921195.1. Classification (NCBI taxonomy): domain Eukaryota; kingdom Metazoa; phylum Arthropoda; class Insecta; order Diptera; family Anthomyiidae; genus Pegoplata; species Pegoplata infirma. The sequence continues at coordinate 140,381,810 of OY992540.1, read as the reverse complement.
ACTTTTTATAAAAGGTACTTTTTATAAAAGGTACTTTTTATAAAAGATACTTTTTATAAAAGGTACTTTTTATAAAAAGTACTTTTTATAAAAGGTACTTTTTATAAAAGGTACCATTATTTCAGTAAATTAAAAAAAGTACCAAAAGTACACTTTTTCCATATTACCCCCGTACAGTCAACATTGGCAAAAACCCAGCCTTGGTGAATATTTTTTCCGGGAGGTGAACCTACATTGCAAATTTTAAGTTTCTAGGACCATTATTTAAGAATATATAAAAGGTACCAAAATTACAGTTTTTTACCCTTTTTACCCCTTAGAACCAACATTGGCAAAATCCAGCCTTAGTAGATTTATATTCCGGGAGCTGAACCTACATTCAAAATTTCAAGTGTCTAGGACCATTATACATTATACAAAGGTACATTTTTTTACCCTTTTTACCCCCTTAGATCAACATTGGCAAAAAACCAGCCTTACTGGATCTATACTCCGAGAGGTGGACATACAGTCCAAATTTCAAGTTTCTGTCACCATTATTTCAGGAGATATAAAAAGTACCAAAAGTACAGTTTTTTTACCCTTTTTACCCCCTTAGAATCAACATTGGCAAAAATCCGGCCTTACTAAATCTAAATATATTCCAGGAGTTAAACATACAGTCCAAATTTCAAGTCTCTGTGTCCATTATTTCAGGAGATATAAAAAGTACCAAAAGTACAGTTTTTTACCCTTTTTGTCCCCTTAGAATCAACATTGGTAAAAATCCGGCCTTACTGGATCTATGTTCCGGGAGGTGAACATACAGTTCAAATTTCAATTCTCTATGACCATTATTTCAGGAGATATAAAAAGTACCAAAAGTACAGTTTTTTACCCTTTTTACCCCCTTAGAATCAACATTGGCAAAAATCCAGCCTTAGTGGATCTATATTCCGGGAGGTGGACCTACAGTCCAAATTTCATGTCTCTAGCTTCAGCGGTTTGGGCTGGGCGATGATGAATGAGTATGTCAGTCAGTCAGTCAGTCAGTCAGTCAGTCAGTCAGTCAGTCACTTTACTCTTTTATATATATAGATAATTCGTTAATAAAAAACTATAATATTCCCATAAATCACTTTTTTCAGATAAATTTGTACATTTATGAGATTTTTTGAAAAACAAAAATTGGATTTTAAATAAAATTTATAATAATATAAATACATATTATGCGTTCTTTCTTTAATTACTTTGATAGCACATTATGTACACTTTAATTTCCATTTTTTTATTAATTTATCGCTTTTCATTCCGAAGTTACAGCAAAAATTGTGAAATATAACCCTTTTTTCCGAAAAACAAAAAAACGCCTAACAGGTTAAAAAAAAAAATTTTCCCAAATTTTTTTTTTTCCAAAATGTGTATTTTTACGTGTTTATATTAGTTCATTAATAAAAAAATATAATATTCTAAAACTACTGCTTATCTGAATAAATCGCCATTTTGGGTACCATCGAACCCACTGTGCAGTGGTTCAAAAGTTATTAGCCAAACCATGAATTTCAGATTAGTTTCACCTTAAATCATGTGTTGAAAACCCGTTAAACATGTTTTAAAAACATTGGTAAGTCACAAAAATATTTTACAAGCTATTTCTGTCACTAAAAAATATTTTCACACTAAAACAAAAAAATACACTCAAAAAAAGTTTACACTCAAAAAAAATTTTACACTCAAAATAAAAATAGTAAATTATTTTTTTTTTTCAAAAATTACTTAAAAAAAGTTTTTTACACAAAATAAAATATTTCTAACCAAAAATGTTATTTTTTCACGTTAGAAAATTTTCTATCACTTAAAAAGGGCATTGTGGAGGGTATTCATAGATTCGGCCACGTCGAATTTAACTTTTCTACTTGTTTTATATATTTTTTTTTTTTTTGTGCAAAAATAAATCATTATAAAAACCACATGTACGTGTATCAACATGTAATTTGTGTGCAACATATTCGTACAATAATGTTTTATATATTTTTGTTTTTCATGTTAGTATTTTTATATATTTTTTTTTTATTGCTGCAAAAAGTGCAATTTTGTAATGATAGAATATAAATATATACTAGAGATTTGTAATTTTAAAATGCACACATTGATAACTACACACAAAAAAAAAACACTATCAAATTACTAGAAAAAGTCTCGTAATCCCATTTTACTTGTTTTTTAACAAAAAATTTTCGATCGAAATTTAAATTTTTTTTGTAATTTTACAATTTTTTTGGTAATTTTACAAATTTCGAAGGAAATTTTACAAAAATAAATCAAGTAAATTCAAGAGAACTTCTTGTAAGTTTTATTAGGCCAAAAAAACTTGTAAACTTACAATTTTATTAGTTAAAAGCTTGTAAAATTACAAAAAAGTTCGTAGTTTTTACTATAAATTCTCTTAAAATAGGAGGTAGCAAAATATATAGTAAAATTATGAGAATCATTAAGATATCGCGTCAAAAAAACTGTAAATTTATTATTTAATTGGTAAAAATCTTGTAAAATTACAAAATTAATAATAACAAGTAGAAAAGTTAAATTCGACTTGGCCGAATCTAAGAATACCCTCCACAATGCCCTTTTTAAGTGATAGTTAATTTTCTAACGTGTAACTGTTTTTTTTAGTGTTAAAATATTTTTGGATGACAAAAATACGTTGTAAAACATTTTTGTGACTTACCAATGTTTTTAAAACATGTTTAACGGGTTTTCAACACGTGAATTTAGGGTGCACGCAGAAAAAAAACATGGTTGCGGTGATCATGATTTAAGAGCGTCATATTATGATTGGAAATATGATAGGTTAGGTTAGGTTATGAAGGATGACGCTGGCGGAAACCAGCGTCCATAGAGGCCACGTGATGGCCCATTATGATTCCTTTAATTATTTTTCCTCTTCTCTGTTTAGTCCTAAGTTGTTCGCCTTATGCGTCCCATTTTGATGCTTTAATAAACGCCAGTAGAGTCCAAGGATTTGTGCCCCGAAGTTCTGATAAATTCTGAAAAATATAAGAACCGAAAATTTTAAATCTTCTAAATTATAGTGCAGGGCATTCGCATAAAAAATGGTAGGTGTCTTCTACGGATTCCCTGCACCATCTGCATGTATCATCATTTCCTATTCTAATTGTTACCATGTGTTTACCCAATGTGTTGTGACCAGTAATGAGGTTAACTGTAGCTCTAAGTTGCTTCCTATTCATATCTAAAAGAATTTTGCTGTGTTTTAACAGGCTTTCATCCCATAATAATTTTGTCTGTATACTTCGATCAGAGCTGGACCATTTATTCAACCAAATCGCCCTTGAGTCCAATCTTATTTTTTGACAGAAAATAGAGAGTGGAGGGAACACCTCAGATTCTGCTGTTTCCTGTGCGAGTTCCGCTCCCCGTCGTGCAAGCTCATCAGCTCTTTCGTTTCCCAGAATATCTTTGTGTCCAGGTACCCAGCACAGAGTAATATTATGCTGCTCGCTAAGAACCTTAAGCTCTCTGTGGCAGCGGCTGACTACCTTAGATCTGATATCATCACTTTTCAAAGCCATTAAAGCAGCTTGACTATCAATGAAGAAACCAATATCGCATCTGTATATTGGTAACATTGAAATATGCTCAGCTGCCTTGGCTATCGCATATACTTCGGCTTGAAAGATACTACAATCGTTGTCCAGACGGTAGGACTCATTTAGGTTTAGCTCCATGCAGTGAAAACCACTACCGGTGCTTGTCGACATTTTGGAACCATCCGTAAACACGTTAATTTGTTGAAGTTTTACTCTTCTATTAAGCCAATCATCTAGTGAAGGAATCACAATTTTCAGTCTACCATCAGTAACGTTATGTGGGATATCATAATCCGTTCTTGTACTCCGTTCAAAACTACCGATAATCTTCGTGTGTCGAACCTGTCTGTTTTTCAAAGATCCCGTTTGAATTAGTCTATTTAGGGCAATTTTTGCATTTTCCTTAATGAAAAGATCAAGCGGTGTCATATCCAGAAGCGCTTCTAAAGCTTCGGTTGATGTTGTCTTCATTGCGCCTGTAATACTTAACAATGCAATTCTATTCACTCGTTTGATTGAGTCAGCATGAGTCCTATATTCAATGACCGGCCACCATACATGACCACCATAAGTTAGCACTGGTCGGACGACCGCAGTAAATAACCAATGGAAGAGCTTAGGTTTCAAACCCCATTTCTTCCCGACTAATCTTTGACAAGAGTATAGCGCAGCGTAAGCCTTCTTAATTCGTTCCTTTAAATTTAACGTCCAAGTTAGTTTTCTGTCTTGTATTACCCCCAAGAATTTAGCTGAATCCGAGAGCTTCAAGCTTACGCCGTTCAGTTTCGGGAGGTCAAAACTAGGTATCAATCTTTTCCCTGTAAATAAAACCATTTCTGTCTTAACCGGCTTTATCTTCAGACCGCATTCCTCAGCCCATAATGAAAGCATATTCAAAGAGCTTTCAATTCTCTCGGAGATTGTGCTCAGACATTTTCCTGAAGACATAATTAATAAATCATCTGCGTAAGCCACCACGGTTAAGCCGTTTCTGTCCAATTTCCGTAGAATTTCATCAACAACAAGAAGCCATAATAAAGGAGATATCACGCCCCCTTGTGGAGTGCCCCTCGTTGCTATGGCATGAGTTACAGTATTACCAAATTCTGATGTAATTTTCCTATGAGTTAGCATCGTCATTAGCCACTTTACAATTGATGATTCAATTCCAGTTCTAATCAACGCTGAGAGAATAGCATCCGATTTAACATTGTTGAAGGCACCTTCAATGTCTAAGAAAACTCCTAGTGTATAGTCCTTAAAGGAAAGTGACCTCTCAATGTGCTGAACAGCAACATGAAGTGCAGAATCCACTGATTTACCTTTTATGTACGCATGTTGACTACCAGAAATGCTTAAAGGGCATATATTCCTTCTAATATGTTCATCCAGAATTCTCTCCAACGTCTTTAACATGAAAGAAGAAAGACTTATTGGCCTAAAGTCTTTCGCAGTACAATGCTGAATTTTACCCGCTTTCGGTATGAACGCTACCTTAACCTTACGCCAGGAAGTTGGAACGTAAGATTGATTTACACAGAACCTAAAATTGCATAATAGTGTATCGCCTATGATATCAATTCCCTCTTGGATCATTTTGGATAGATTCCATCTAATCCTGGGGATTTATATGGTCCGAAGGTATTAACTGCCCATATTACATTATCCATTGTAATTATATCAGCCATTTCCGAAAAATTACAAGACTGTATCGAAGTAGAAGGCTCACTCTCTTGCTGCGTAAAAGAGCACCCCGGAAAGTGAGTTTCAAACAGCAATCTAAGTGTATCTTCCGTCGATTCTGTCCAGTTGCCAAACGGTGTTCGAATATTACCTATAAATTTATCCTGTTTCGAAAGCATTTTTCTTAATCTTGAGGTATCCTTTATATTCATCAGTTCCTCAATGACATTTACATAATTTTCCCTTTTTGCCTTT